>JANHMN010000014.1:40170039-40184059 GCA_030674055.1 Rhabdomys pumilio | reverse complement strand
TTTATTTATTTATTTATTTATTTATTTATTTATTTATTTATTTATTTATTCACTTTATATTCCAATATCAGTCCTCATCCTCCCAGACCCCCTCACACAGCTTTCCTCCATTCTCTGCTCCCCTTCTTGAAAATAAAATATTTCTTTCCATTGCTTTCTTTCCCCCAGTGTCTCTCATTTTCTCTCCATATTATTTACTGGCCTTTCCTTCTTAAATTGTTATTTTTACACACACACTCACACAGAGTACATGAATACAACTCACTGAGTCTTTTCAGTGTTCCTTATATTCATGGCTGACCACTTGGTATTCGGTAATGAATTCAGGGGCTTCACCTTGAGAAAAGGGTACTTCTATTCTAGCATTCCTTAGTTGCCTCTAGCTCTTTGTCTAGGGGTGGGGCCCTGCAAAATTTTCTATTTAATATTAGCATGTCTATTGATGTTGCTGTTTTATATTGGTGAGATATGTTTTTTTTCTAATCTCCTAATACAGAATAGGCAGAAACAGGAATATTGAATACTCACTGGGTAAGATTGTTCCAATCACTATTATTTACTGTCCTAGCCCCTATCGGGAGATAGAGTGGTCTTTCTATGAAGGATAAAGAGCCAAAAGACCTACCTGATGAACTATTGAGATCTCTCAGCTTCTAAGGGGTTCATCTTCATTTATTTTTGTATCCATTTGTAGATATCATGAACTTCAAATTCTTTTCACCTATGCCCTCATTAAAATTAAACTTCCAAGGCCCTTATTAAATGATAATAATAATAATAATAATAATAATAATAATAATAATACTGATTATGATAGTAATAATAAGAAAAATGTGATTGATAGAATTTGCCATGTTTTCTTGCCTCTGAAAACAAAGCAAGTTTGTACTAGGAACATTTTAGTTTAACATTTGAAGTGGCTTAAAGTATGTCTGTGGTCCAAAGGAAATCTCATTTAGTTCAAACAGATGCGAACGGCAAAGCAAAAGACACTTCTTCACATTGTAGAGGAGAAAACTGTGTTTTCTTGTACCTGGCATTTAATCCAACCATCAAACTCAATGGGCATGAGTTTCTTTAACTTGAGTGAAGTGATAACTAAACATTTCATCCCCAGACTTGAGTGTTTTGGTCTAACATATAAAGTGCATTCAGCCGAGACTCTAATCTACAACATTCTGCTTTGCCCCCCTTGATTTATGTTTAGTTCTTTGTTGGAAGCTTCCCTTTTCATCCAATTCCACATGGATGCAATGATTCCTGTCCCACAGCCAAAGTCAACCTTTTAAGGCCTGTGGGGGTGTTGCAGGCACATAAACTAACAATACAGAGGGAATCTTGCAATTCAAGGCCACATGCATTGACAGCAGTAGCCCCAGAACCACACA
Source organism: Rhabdomys pumilio (assembly GCA_030674055.1). NCBI lineage: Eukaryota > Metazoa > Chordata > Mammalia > Rodentia > Muridae > Rhabdomys > Rhabdomys pumilio. The sequence goes on along the minus strand of JANHMN010000014.1, from coordinate 40,182,671 downwards.
GGTTGCTCAATGTCCAAGAGGTCACAAGGAGGGGTGCTCAGGGGAAAGCCTGGGACGCACATGCACTGCTAAGCTTATGGAAATAGCTTTCCTTGCAATGGAAGGAAAAAGACCTCAGTGCAATCAGCGTAGGTTAAACAGACCTGGGATGTATTAGTCATGCATCCGTAACAACAACAACAACAACAAAGGTGCTTGCACAATGTGAAAAAGAGTTTCCTACAACTATATTTCTAAAGTTTGGCAGCCTGTGGAAGTAAGAGAGATAATGCATACAACTAGAGTTTCAAACAATGTTTAAAAAAAATAACAACACTTACCTGTGCAAATACAGATGGAATATTCAATCAGTGCCATGGGGAAGAGCTGTGTGTGAACTGAGTTCAATCAAGTGGCTTTTCTAGTTGTATGTAATTATTTCTTTCTTGTGGTTATGAAGATTATTGATAAAAACCTAACTTCTAAAAACCCTTCTGGCTTTCTGATTATATTCCTATTAGACTTTCCCGACATATCCAAAATTTCCACTGTGTGCCGTGTGCAATGGTTTATAAACAAAAGGTCTGTTGCTGTAGATTCAGAATAGGAGGCAGCAGATGCATTCGATAAACAATTTTAACACTTTTGAGAAGGGAAAAGAACTTTCTGCCACACAATTAAAAAGAATATCACAACAACCAGAGAAAAATATTCATGAATTCAATAAAAGTTATGTACAGTCCATAAATAATGCTTTTGAGCTATCCTCTAAAGACCCATTTAATTTTAAAAAGAGAGGAAACGCCTTTTCTTAATGTGTGCCATTCTTTCTTCTCCACCCTTATCAAGAATGTTGGGATCAAAAAGTAGAAAAAGGAAATCTGGGATGTTTACTATAATATATCCAAGTGTTTGTAGAGTCTTACTGAAAGCAATGAAGCTGTCAACATGGCTGGCTTATGAGTTCATTATGTGTCTATGAACTGGCACATGCAGAGCACTTGTTGGGAGCTCTCCTATGTGCACGTCTGGAGTCCCTTTGCTGTAAACAACTTGGAAAAGTCAAAGCTCCATGAACTAAAACTAGGTCTTTTTATTGTTCATGATGTGTCTACTATTTAATCAAAACTGAATCTATCTGCATTTTTGACTAGTCAATGTTAGTGTTTCAAATTTTCCAGAACATTTCTCTCCAGATTTCTCTATTTCCTTGAAAAAAAAAAAAAAACTCAGACGTTCCTTTTAAGGCATCACCATTTAAATCTTAAAAATAAAAGATGGAACATATGTGATTTTATTCTCTAAGCATTTCTGAAGTTCCTTTCACTCCCTCTTCCATGTATTTATTTCTCTGCATGAATAGTCATCACCTGGGGCCTTGGCCTCTTACACAGAGACAGTCAGAAGGAACAGTTTTATAAAGACTAAACATTTCTTAGTTTAAACATATTTTACCCTAGGGAAAAAAACTAGGAAGTAAAATACTGCTCGTGTACTTAATCTTTCCTCTTTCCACTTAGAAACTGCCATACTATGTTATCCTCTTGTTCTTCAGTCTTTTTCTGCTCCTATCTAAACCCTTCCCTGCAATCATGCAGATGTCTAAAAAATTTATATACTCCTCTACTGATGAGCTATAGGGAGAAGTCTGGATGACAGACACAAGAAAGAATATAGGACCTAGAGTCTTGAAACAATGTGTGTGTGTGTGTATGTGTGTGTGTGTGTGTGTGTGTGTGTGTATGTGTGTGTGTGTGTGTGTGTGTGTGAAACAACATGTGTGTGTGTGTGAGAAACAACATGTGTGTGTGCATGTATAGAAAAACAGTATAATTAAATTACATTAAAAATACTTGTTGATTAAAATTAATTTTTTTTGAATTGAGACAAGATCTTTTTTTATAGCCCTGGCTGTCCTAGAAATTTCTATATAGACCAATCTGTTCTTGAAGTCACAGTTCTACCTGCCTGTGTCTTCTGAGTACTGGGATTAAAGGCATGTGCTAATATGTCTTACCTTTGTATTTAACACAGGTGGTTACTTCAATCCAGTTTCACAGGTTTGGGAATGCCATGATGGTAGCTTTCCAGTGGCCTAGCATCTTTCTTTATACTGCTCAGTATCTTTAATATATTTTCAATATCTTGATGATGATTCCTAAAACAATACCCATATAGATATGACCTTTAGATTATAGCACATAGTCACTGATCAAAAGAACCCATACTATAAAATGCCATCAAACACTAGATTACTTGAGTTATAGTTTCAGATTACAGTCCATTATTCTAGGAGTGAAGGCAAGAACTTAAAGCTTCCATAGTCAACAGCAGAGAGAGAGAGAGAGAGAGAGAGAGAGAGAGAGAGAGAGAGAGAGAGAGAGAAAATCTCCGAGCTAGCATGGATCTTTATTTGCTATCTTGCTTTCACTCTTACAAAGTTCTGTAGTTCTCTGTTAGCCTAGTGAATGGTCTGGGCCTTTCCACATTAATTAATATCAAAACAATCCTCTTGTTTTGATCAAGCTGATCTTGATAATTTTACTTTAAGATGGTCTTCCCAGATGATTATGTTGAGTTAACAGTTAGAACTAACAAGCACAATTCATAAAAGTAATCTGCTGGTCAACATATGTTGGCAACAATCTATATATTGATTTTTAGAATTATATATCTTTCTGTTTGATATTTTTTACTGATAGTCTAAAACTAATCATATAAGCTAACAATACTTTAACTAAAATTTAATTTCTAGACGAGTACATTTCTTAAATAAATGTCTCCTTGCTTTTTATGTAATTGGAATCTCCCTGTACTTATGAAACAAGCCCCATTTTCCTTATAGTGGCCCATTAGAAAAATTAAAGACAAATATTTAGGTAATTGAAACACCCAATTCACTTTCGTGTAGTTATTACATTAAAGTACAATTATCTGAAATGAAATTTTAAAAGTGTTATAATAAATTTAATCTCCCACCTTTGCAAAAGTTGTAGAAGAAACACAGTTTCAGCATTTACTCTGTTTACTGAGCTCACTGTGCACAGTGAGCATGAATTCATCCTCCAGCACTTGGTGTTCTAACATTTTAAAACTTCTTTAGAAATTAGATATAGGAGGACATATCTGTAATTTCAGACCTTCTCAGGCAGAGGTAGGAACAGTTCTATGAATTTTAGGTCTGGGATATCATATATATATATATATATATATATATATATATATATATATATTCTGACTATATATGTGTGTGTGTGTGTGTGTGTGTGTGTGTGTGCTGACTGCATTATGGGAAGTGAATCTATGATCTATAAATCTATAAATCACTATATAAAGTATTAAATATTATAAATAAATATATGTTTATTTTTCACAGTACTTTCATAGTATTTTATTCAATGATCAAGATTCTTCTTTCCTCAGCCTCCAAGTGTTGGCATTAAAAGCTCTCATAACACGGTATTTCTAGTCAGTTTCTACTGGTCACCACAAAAATGCCTACATTAATGTTATTTTATGTAATTATTTGTTCTTCTTTTTTCCCTGTCTTTTCTGCCTATTACTTGTCTCAGGAATTTCTGCTAAGTGAATGATGATTAAATTTAAGTGCCATTGCTCTTTTGATGATCAATAAATGGAAAATTTGCACATGTATACTGAGGATATGTCCACGAGTTCTGAGAAAGCAGAGGAGATAAATATTCTGAAAGTGTTACCAGTGATTAGTTTATATTATATTAGCCACTCCCACAAGTTCTGCAGGTGAAAATTTTGTGACTTGGTTGGTATCATAGTCCCTCTACTGGAACCCTTGCCTGATTGCAGAAGATATTTGGTTTAGACTTTGAATTCCTAGTTACTAAGGATTCTCATCTAGAGTTACCCTTGTAGATTCCCGGAAATTTCTATTGCACTAGGTTTCTACCTTGCCCTGAAATTGCACCCCCACATTCTAGTCATCTCTCCCAGTACTTTCTCCTTCTACCACAACCTAGTGTCTCCTGTTCCCATTCCCACCCATCTCTAGTCCACCAGCAAAATCTATTCTAAAATATATTTCTCTGTAGTCTTAATAATAATTCAGCTTTGATGTTGGATCTTCTACTCCTTCCCCATAGGTAAAGATACTTCATATCTGATTGGTAGTGTTTTTAATTATTCTTTGTTATCAATTTTTAAAAGAGTAAACATAACATGATACATAATAAAATACAACTTAACATATAATATAAATATTTTTGCATCCATTTTTATCCTTGAAGAAAACCTTCTTTTATTTGCTATTTACCCTCATATTATATATACTTTTAGAAATAGGGAGCTAACTCAGTGGCAGAATGTTTATTTTGCATCTGCAACACACACTCACACACACACACACACACACACACACACACACACACACAGAGAGAGAGAGAGAGAGAGAGAGAGAGAGAGCACAGCACCACACCTTTTGCTGGCTTCCTAGAGTATAGCCAGAGGTGGGGTTACATAGCTCCATGCTCAGTAGAGTACAGGATCTAATACTATCTTATTGCCAGAATGAAATTATTCATAAATGTATCTTTGCCTTTTTATTTTGTAAGTGAAGCTAAATGGGACCGTGGAGAACATTAAAGTTCTGCTCACAGTCTTGCCTTCCTGTTTTATCTTCTGTGTCCTCATTTCCTCGTACTGGTTCATCTCCTTTGATATTCTTGCTTCACTGTTGCTCAGGGACCACTGTTTTTTTGTTTCTTTTATTTTCCTTTCTTCTCTCTCTCTCTCTCTCTCTCTCTCTCTCTCTCTCTCTCTCTCTCTCTCTCTCTCTTTGCTGTTTGGACATGAGGAAGGTCACAGTATGGAGTCCAGTGGCATGTGGTTTGTGGTCTTTGGTACTAAACACTTTCCAAAACTAGAAGACGGCATACTGGAGATGGCAGGTGGAATCTTTCACGTCTCTAAATTGGGGTGTATTAATGAGATACAACACATCTCCCTCATTTTATGCAATATCACACTGAACTCTCAGGAAAGCTTATTTGGTTAAAATTATACTAGATAAGAAAGGTAACTGTAACTCAAAGTTTCAAGTACATGGCTGCTTTAGTTTTTCTTATAGCAAAGCCATTTTCTTCCATTCCAATTTACTCATGTATAGCCCTTAGTTTGTTGCTATCATTATTTGAAATCCTGTCCATTTTTCTCAAGTTATGTGCAGCTTTATAAATATTAAACTAAATAGCCAAATAATATTCTAACTGCCCCAATATATTTAAATGTCCTCTTGTTATTGGATGGTTTGCAAATTATTTTATTTTTCATATCAACTAATGTTGTAGAAAAATGTTTTTGAAATAAACTATTGCCTTTTAGATTTTTTCTTTCTTTATGTTCTCTGAGACATGGTGTGTGTGTGTGTGTGTGTGTGTGTGTGTGTGTGTGTGTATGTGTGTGAGACAGGGAGAGAGAGAGAAGGAGAGAGAGAGAGAGAGGGAGAGAGAGAGAAGGAGAGAGAGAGAGAGAGAGAGAGAGAGGTGTGTTTCAATGGAAATATTCTTTCCTGTTTGTGGCCTACCACCATGTAGCCACTTATCTACTTATTCTCTGTACTTTTTCCTGTTGTGAGTCTCTGTATTTATCACTGTCTACTGAAAAGTCACTATTTTCTGATGAGGGTTGAACGTTGCGCTAATCCATGGGGATAAAGATTAGTATCATGAAGGCATTCTGATAGTATGGCCATTTAGCAAAATAATAGTATAAGTTCTTCCCCAGTGCCTATTGACCTTCCCAGTCACAAATTATTACTCAGTTCTACAATACCAGGCATGAGTTTCTTCCAGTGAAGTGGACCTCAAATCCAGTTAGAAAATAGTTGAGTAACCCCATGATATCATGCTGCTATGGCGCCAATGATCATATCTCACCAGGCTAGTCAATATTGTAGCTTACAAGGCTCAGACTGGGTACATCTGTTTATGACTTTTCTACAGTGGCCAGTTGCATAATCCTTCTGGTACTTTGAATACTAATCAGCAGTGAGAAAGTTTGTAGCTCAGTGTGAGCTTGATTTCTCCATGTTCTTTGACCAAAGTATATCATGTATTTGGTAATAGTGTCTTATCATCAAGTTGTGGCAAGAAACCAAGAGCAGTAGCCTGTCATGTTTGGGGGTGGTCTCTGAGACCCCTTAACCAACAACTTAAAAGAAGGTGTATCAGTACTGGCCCTGAGCTTCTTGTTTATTAATTTACGAATTCTGGAAGGAGCATTATCTTTCCAGGAAGATTACATCCATTCAAATTACTTTTGTTACGGTTTAAGCTTTGTTCTTTCTTCTTTCCTTAATGGTTAGCATATATGAATTGCCAGTTATATCTATGGCCCAGGATATTTTCTGAGATGTAAATTTAGTTTGATAGGCACTTGTGATGCAATATTTAAGTTACTAAGGATTATGTAAAACCATATGTACATAATATTCCATCAAAATACATGCAATTACATTGTTTTTCTAAGATATGTATCTTTAAATTTTTTAAAATTATGTGTATATATGTGTCTGGGTATAAGTCTGTGCTCATGTGAATACAGATGAACAATGGAGTCCAAAAGATGGTATTTTATCTCCTGGAGCTCAGTTGAGCTGGTTATGAGCTGTCTGAGGTGTGCCAGCTTCCATTCCTGGAGTGCTTTTTCTTTAGGGGTTTCTAAGCACTGGGCTAGACTGGAAGGAGTTAAGGTTAGGCAGGGTAGGTGGGTTAAGCAGGTCTTGGTGCAGAAGAAACAGCCTTCACCAGAAACAGGTTTCAGTGAAACAGCTCTCTTTATTGGAGGAGTTGATAAGGGTTTTCAGGATGAGCATACATTATTGGCTGTGGCTGAGGTGCTTGGAATGCTTCATTTTCTTGAAGAGGAATTCCAAGTGCCTGCTGGACATGTCCTTAGGAGAGAGGAATCTTAACCAATTGCCTGTCCACCAGGCTATGTGTCTACCTCAAGGGTGGCAGTGGTGAAGGTCTCAAGGTTACTTACGCAGGAGAACCAGTCCTACTCTTGATGGTTTCAGGATGAGAAATTTGGGGTTTGGACATGTCTCGACTTCACCTTTGCTCCTGACACACTTCCCTGGTTGCACAGACTTCTGGTCCCATAGGTGCTAGGAAGGGAAACCGTGTCTTCTGCAAGAGCAGTGCATCTCTTAACTGCTGAGTCATTTTTCCAAACCCAGTAAGTCCACCTGTGCACCATGCTGATTATTTGTCCTGACTGATGTTAATCTTGTAGACATTTTCATCCCAGATGTTTTTTTCTGAAATCTGTTACCTATGGTACAAATGTTAAGTATGACTATAATTAGTATTGAGACATGGTGAAGAAAATGAGCTAAGTTATTTAATATTAAAGAAAAGGTGAGGAAGCATGACTTTATGAACTGGCTAAACAAGAGTCTATCTTAGAATCACTTTGTGTTAAATAAAAAAAAAAAAAAAGAAAATTCCATGGCAAAATGGATGTATTCAAGAAATCTTTACTCTTATGACATCTTGTATAAAGGCCCCTGATTAAGACAAAGAATTTTTTCATTCAGTTGTATTGTAGGTACTTGAGATGTTTAGCAGTTAAAGCTGAAATAAAATTTAAAGACTATGTATGAAAAGAATAGCTCTTGGAATTTTTTTTTCATCACACCGAGGAAGAAATTTTAAGTTTGCTCCATTTCCACAATTTACTGGTGTAATCTCATCTGAACTCCAGCTGACCTCATCTTACTCGGAATGAACTATATAGGAAAGCAGCAAAATAATTTCAAATAAACATCTCCTAAAATGCATTTTAACCTTGGATCTGGAGATCTATAAAAGAATACTTTTTTTTTCAGTACTTTGATAACATGGAGAGAATTCCTTACAGCTGAAAATCATGGTATTTAAAGGTTTCAAGATGTCTTTCCAGGTCTGGAGTTGGCAGTCAGCCAGTTCTGAATGGCTGAACTTTAAAAGCCCATCTTGCTTCCACATCCTTAGGTTTTATCCCATTTTTTAAAAAAAACATAGGTACTCGCTCCCAGAAATGTCTAATACATTCTTTGAAGCTTGTTCATTTTTCTATTCTCTAGACGCAAATTTTGCCTTTAAGACCAGTTTTAAAATCAAGTCAGTGACCTAACAAATCTCTCAGAAGCTGACCATCTTTAAATGTATAAGCATAAACATGTTGGCTTGCTTCCTTATAAAACTTAAATAAATGTTTACATAAGAATCTTAGTATAGATCATTATTTTCAGATCAACTTCTAAGCTGGTTTGTAACAAACACAGCTTTGTTTGTGTGTGCATGCGTGTGTGTGGCTTGCTAAACAATCTCAGTGGTTTAAAGCATTTGAGCTAAACAGAATTTAAATACTTTTAAATTTTACCCCATAACCATCGATTGACCACATAATGGGGAACTCTCAAACCCCATTATTTTTGACAATGCTCTGTGACCCATTATGGGAACAGAATGTGGCAATATCACATGCAGTATAGGATTCTCCTGGGTGACCACAGGATGGATTCAATAGAAAAGGCTATGAGAATTTTAGGATGGAATGAAAGATGAGGCATTCATCCAGTTCAGAAGAATGAAAGCATCAGTGACTTCCAGTTTACCATCATTCTATGTGGTGGTGATCCAAAGCCACTGTTGGATCCTTTGACTGTCCCCAAGTTTTATTGATTGTGAATGAGCTCGCCTTCTGTGTTCATTTGGAAATAAAATCTAGTGCAAAGGTATGTGTATGAACCTATCTCTGGACTATTTATACAAACGTATCAGTAGTTAATAACAACAACAACATCAACAATAAGCAGTAACAACAGCAGGAGTAGAAGTACTACTAGTAGTAGTGTATATACTATAGCTTTATGTAAGTAACCACAAAGACTCAGAGGCAAACGGGGCTTCCTCATTTAAAAGTAAAGAAAGATGAAATGATAAGAATAGATGTTACATCAGGTGCTTGGGCAAAGCAGATTGTCTTTCTTGGTTGGCAGTTGAGGTTGAGGATTAGGGATGTACTTTCAAAAGGACCCAGAAGCTCTTGTTGTGTTGGGTTTCATCCACATCTGCACATGACTTTCTCACTCCAGCTGGAGTAGAGAGGGACTTCCTTACATCTGTTAGGTTTCACCTGTCCTTCCCTTTGTTTGAAATTCTGGTTTTCCTTAGCTGTAAAATTGGGCTCAGTATCCTACCTAAATTCTCTTTAAGCTACTGACTCCTGTACCAGTACATGTTTCATTAGTATGGCACGCTTTTACCATTGTTGATCTGTCTCCTGTCCTAGTCATTGTATGCTTTTATAATTTATCCTATAGTTCAGACTTACCATAGAGCATACAATTTCTCTTATTTTTCCCATTTCCTTATTATTGCCCAGTGCAATAAAATCCCTACTATTTAACTATGTTATTAATTATGCTAAATAATCCAAAAACCCATAGAATTTCTCTCCTGGCATTTTGGATAAAGCAGATTTTTGTTGTATGAAACTCTTCTTGATGCTCATGACCCACAGTGAAATACTTTTTGCCGTTCTTTCTTCAATAGCAAGAGTACCAGAGCCTTGTTAAGTCATTCAGCAACCTAGGATGCCTCATAGGAAATGTCCTTGCTCCAGTAGAGATTCAGTTCCTGCCATAATACTTAATGCATCTTGCTGTTATTTCATTTCTTACAAGACTTATTTGTACTTTAGGAACACAGAATGAAACTTTGAGAATGCATATATCAGGCCTTTTGATGTTATGTATTGTTCACTGTAAAATGCTTAGAGCAATACATGGTAGGCACTCATTAAATTTTGGAATAAGAGTATCCCAAAGCCATTTGAGGGATATTTGTAAACTATCTAGGGTAGCAAATTATTTAGCAACAACTTACAAGTTATTCTGTGGATGGCGTGAGTTTAAAAGGCATCTAGTCCAATGTAGAGATTAGTTTTGAACATGGCTTTCATTAAATTTTACTGTATGAAACACTTAGGAAAGTTGTACATTCATTTTATGCTGGGTTTCTCTACTTGTATAACAATTAATTAATAGCAATACATTTCACCTGTGATGGTAATTGTTAGGCCCAAAGTAGGAATTCCTATCAGGATACTAGAAGAGATATATTGACTGTATAATAAAGTCTTGATGATAATTGCCATCTAACAAAGTACAGTATGGCCCTCTTTTACATGTGAAACACGGTGTTAAATTCACATGGTCCTCAGTGATACACCTGTGTACCTGCAATTCAAGAAGGGAGACTGTGGGAGAAATCTTGTGAGTGGAATGCCCGTTACCCTCTAGGTCCTGTTCAAAGGTTATCAGTGCTGCACAAGTGTAACATTTGGCCATGGGTTATTTTCTTTTAACCGGCTTGCTTCTCGTATCTCTAGAGTGTCAGTCGAGAAGTTAAATCAACATTATCCTTTGCCACCTTTGTCACCTTGAAACATAAGGAAGTTCTGCTCTCTGGGTACTTTTCAAAGATTTATCGAAGTGTAAATCTTCCTTTTGGTTTTCCTGAAGCAGGTCCCAAAGCTAATCTAAGGACAGAATTCATTCAAGATGCACTGGGTTCCTTCTGAACATTAGTTTAATTCCCACCAGTTGCACAGATTCTAGGCCTAGTAGCTGCTGGAGTTTGCTGGTAGCCTGGCAGCATTATTTTCAGTTTTATTAGGCTTACTATTTTGCTGAAGGCTTAACAGGCTCATTTTCAGATTTTTTAATCAAGAACAAGTTTAATGATTGAAGGTAATTATCTCCAGATTAGAGAGGCTTTTAAAATTTTATCAGCATTCCAAAATTTAACAAATAGCCCTCTGATAATCTAATTAAAAGCCTACTTTTGCTGCCAGACTAGTTCAAGCCAGACACACATTCAACCTCTTGTAGAAAATAATTATCCATTTAAGCCATTTCTGACAAGTCAGACATAAAAGTTGACTGGCGTTAATATTTGATGGTTCTTTAGAGGTGGGAAAAAATACAGCGACCGGGGCTGCCTTCTTACTGGTTTTTGTAAAAGGGAGATGAATAGCCCATTGGCTGTAGAATAGCTCTGTGTGCAGAGCACATAGAATTATGTCCAGCAGCAAATCAGAATCAGCTGCTCTGTGTCATAATGAAAGGCTTTTCCATTTTCCATTGGATTTGCACCTTAAATGGTAATTAAGCTTAGGGACTGTATTGTAAAGGCATTTGGTCTAGTTTGAACTATGGTACTTGGATGGATAATGAAACACACAGAGAAAATCAAACACTATTCACAGGAACTGTTTATATAAGCTGGGGGCAAAATTACTTTTTATAGTTCTGAAAATACTTTGGCCTTCTTAACTAAGCCTTATTTACCCAAGGATGCACCTTAGCCTATTAGTAACCAGATGATGTTTTAAAACAAACTTGAAATTTGGATTCTTAACAATGGGTGTTGACCACACTAACAAGTAGTGATACAAGTCTCAGTCAAGGTGGAGTGAAGCTGTCGGGATCATGGTTGCTTAGATAACCTGAACATTGCTTTTATTTCTGTTCTTATGCAGAATTGTGGTGTTGCTATTTCCACTTTTCCGAGGGGATTTATTGTCAGAATTGAAAGTGGATGAGAGACCAGTAACTTAAGGGGAGGCGGCAGTTTGAGACCTCGTCTGCTTACTGATTTATGTGCTTCCAATTATCAATGTGTGGGAGTTTTGTCTCAAAAGCTGGGCTGGAGGTTCCTTTTGTTCTTCAGTGTCTCTTGTGGTTTTATGTTTTAAATGGGATGCAAATGTGATTTATAGTGCATGGCTTGATGCAGTTAGTGAAAATTGGGCTTTACAAGGCAAATGTAACCGAGCAGGGAAGGGCCACGCGTGAGTCCCGTGTTCCTGTGGGTGACAAAGGGATGCCCCAGTGTGGCTTATGGGGAGACCGGAGAGTAAACAACACGTAAAAGGTTTTCTACTCAAAGAACATGGCTTTCTTCCCTGTGGTCTGGGAGAATGGAGCTAAGTCTCTTAAAACTGTTTAGAGAGCCGTTAAAGTAGCATTTCCATGCGGTTGAGCAAAGAACGTACACAATAGCGACGTGTTTCCTCTGGTGTAGCTGATGGGAGCAGGCACCTAACATGCTCATTTATTTAAATTCCACATAGCCACACACATGAAGTCTCTGCATTAGCATTTCGGATGCCATGTTTCTGAGAACTTTTGACTGACCTAAATGACCATGGCACAGAAGCAACCACAGAGCCGGCAGAGTAGCCTGGGAAGTGCAGAGCTCTCGTGGAATCATCTCGGCCAAATCAAAATTCCTACAGATATGTAATGACAGCAAATCAAATTAGTTTTGTGATTCACTCTATCACTCAACAGATCTTTCCTGAATGTTTTCCACTACCCATTTTTTTATGTAAAAGGCAGCATGGTTAGGAGGAAAAGAATTGAATTTTAGTGTTGTCTACATTTGTGAGAGTCTTACTTCTAGAGTTGAAAACCTAGGTTGAACAACACCTGAGGCTGACTTCTGGTTTTCATACATATGTGGTCATATGGGCACCTGTACCCTCTCCATGCAAGAATGTACACACACACACATGCGCACAAGCACACACACACACACACACACACACACACACACACACACACA
>JANHMN010000014.1:40156191-40170029 GCA_030674055.1 Rhabdomys pumilio | reverse complement strand
GTTACCAAAGTCATAGGAGCACCACTAAAAAGAAAAATTATCACTGTAGACCGCAGCATTGAAGTGTTTCTAGAGTGGAAACTGGTGACTGTGGATACTTATAAGAACACGATGCAATTTTTTTTTTGTTTTTGTTTTTGTTCAACCATTTTTATTTTTCCTGTTTTGTATCTTTTATTCTCATAAAACAAGATCATCTTCTGGTTATAAAAGGCCACTCTAATTGCATTACTTTAGAAACCTTAAAAGATTTATAAGGAAAGATCAAAGTAGAAAATCATCTTTTTGGTGACATCACTATTTTTATAAACCAAACTCCAAAAGCAGTGTTAAAAACAAACAAACACACCCAGACTCCAAGCAAACAAACAAAAAGATGAGACGCTAAATCTAGCTATAATTCTTCAGGTCATCTGGTGGGTTGGTGTTGATAGTCTGAACTGGGTGGCTTAGTGGTCAGCACTGGAGAGGTGGTTGCTGTTTCATATGACTTCTGGTTTTTTTTTTTGAAGACTATTTGAGACTTCTTTATGTGGTGGTCTCAGGCCTCAAGTCTCAAAAAGGAGTAGAAGGGTATACTTTCCCATAAGAGCAGCTATTAAGCCTGCTTTACATTGACTAAGCTTATCTCCACAATTAAGTTGAAAGGCAAATGAGAGGATGCAACTCAAGAGAAATAGAAGGGAAAAAAATTTTTTTTGGTGCTTATTTGTATATATATATATATATATTTATTTTTTATTGGGTATTATATTTACATTTAAGATTTTATCCCCTTACCCCACTTCCCTTCACCACCCAGAAACCTCCTATCCCATCCCCCCTCCTCATGCTTCTATGAGGCTGTGCCCCAACCTACCTCCCACCCCCACTACCCCTTCCCCACACTCACATCCCCCCCTACTCTGTGTTCGTTTTTCATGGGACCAAGAATCTCCTCTCCCACCTATGCATGACAAGGTCATCCTCCCCTACATATACAGCTAGAGTCATGGGTCCCTCCTTATGTGCTCCCAGGCTGGTGGTTTAGACCCTGGGGAGCTCTGGTTGGTTGGTATTGTTGCTTTCCTCATGGGGTCACAAACCCTTTCTGCTCCTTCAGTCTTTTCTCTAACTTCTCCATTGGGAAACCCTTGATCATATCAGTGGTTAGCTGTGAGCATCATCCTCTGAATGTGTCAGTCTCTGACAGACCTCTAAGGAGACAGCTATATTATGTTCTTGTCAGCATTCACTTCCAGCCATCCACATCAGTATCTAGCTTAGGTCACTGTACATGGGCTGGATACACAGGTGGAATGGTCTCCAGATGGCCCTTCCTTCAGTTTCTGTCCCACATTTTGATTCCATATTTGCTCCCTTGAGTATTTTTGTTCCTCGTTCTAAGTAGAACTGAGGCATCTTCACTTGGTCTTCCTTCTTCATGAGCTTCATGTGGTCTGTGAGTTGAGTCTTCGCTATTCCAAGCTTTTGGGCTAACATCTGCTTATCAGTGAGTAAATACCATGTGTGGTTTTTTGTGATTGGGTTAACTCACTCAGAATGATAATTTCTAGTTCCATTCATTTACCTAAAAATTTCTCGAATTCATTATTTTTAATAGCTGAGTAATACTCCATTGTGTAAATGTACCACATTTTTTTGTATCCATTCCTCTGTTGAAGGCCATTTTGGTTCTTTCCAGCTTCTGGCTATTATAAATAAGACTGCTATGAACATAGTGGAGCATATGTCCTTGTTATATGTTGGAGCATCTACTGGGTTTATGCCCAGGAGTGGTATAGCTGGGTCATCAGGTAGTGCTACGTCCAGTTTTCTGAGGAACCGACAGACTGATTTCCAGAGTGATTGTACCAGCTTGCAATCCCACCAACAATGGAGGAGTGTTCCTCTTTCTCCACATCCTCGCCAGCATCTACTATCACCTGAGTTTTTGATCTTAGTCATTCTGACTGGCATGAGGTGGTATCTCAGGGTTGTTTTGATTTGCATTTCCCTGATGACTAAGGATGTGGGGCATTTTTTAAGGTGCTCCTCGGCCATTCGAGTTTCTTCTGTTGAAAATTCTTTGTTTAGCTCTGTACCCCATTTTTAATAGGGTTATTGGTTTGTCTGGAGTCTAATTTCTTGAGTTCTTTGTATATCTTGGATATTAACCCTCTATTGGATGTAGGATTGGTTAAGATCTTTTCCCAATCTGTTGGTTGCTGTTTTGTCTTATTGACAATGTCCTTTGCCTTACAGAAGCTTTGCCATTTTATGAGGCCCCATTTGTCAATTCTTGATCTTAGAGCATAAGCCATTGGTGTTCTGTTCAGGAACTTTTCCCCTGTGCCCAGGTATTCAAGGGTCTTCCCCACCTTCTGTTCTATTAGTTTCAGTGTATCTGGTTTTATGTGAAGGTCTTTTATCCACTTGGATTTGAGCTTTGTACAAGGAGATAAGAATGGATTGATTTGCATCTTTCTATATGTTGACCTCCAGATGAATCAGCATCATTTGCTGAAAATGCTGTCCCGTTTCCACTGGGTGGTTTTAGCTTCTTTGTCAAAGATCAAATGGTCATAGGTGTGTGGGCTCATTTCTGGATCTTCAATTCTATTCTATTGATCTTCCTGCCTGTCTCTGTACCAATACCATGCAGTGTTTCTTACTATTGCCCTGTAGTACAGTTTGAGGTCAGGGATGGTGATTTCCCCCAGAAGTTCTTTTATTGTTGAGAATAGTTCTCACTATCCTGGGTTTTTGTTTTTCCAAATAAATTTGCAAATTGCTCTTTCTATCTCTATGAAGAATTGATTTGGAATTTTGATGGGGATTGCGTTGAATCTATAAATTGCTTTTGGCAAGATGGCCATTTTGACTAAATTAATGCCAATCCAGGATATTGGGAGATCTTTCTATCTTCTGAAACCTTCTATTTCTTTCTTCAGAGACTTGAAGTTCTTGTCAAACAGATCTTTCACTTGCTTGGTTAGATTCACTCCAAGATATTTTATATTGTTTGTAACTATTGTGAAGGGTGTCATTTCCCTAATTTCTTTCCCAGCCTGTTTATCTTTTGAGTATAGGAAGGCTACTGATTTGTTTCAGTTGATTTTATATCCAGCCACTTTGCTGAAGTTGTTTATCAGGTTTAGGAGTTCTCTGGTGGAAATTATAGGGTCACTTAAGTATACTATCATATGATCTGCAAATAGTGAAAATTTGACTTTCTCCTTTCCTATTTGTATCCCTTTGACGTCTAATCACTCTAGCTAGGACTTCCAGTACTATATTGAATAGGTAGGTTGAGAGTGGGCAGCCTTGTCTAGTCCCTGATCTGAGTGGGATTGCTTCAAGTTTCTCTCCATTTAGTTTGATGTTGGCTACTGGCTTGCTGTAAATTGCTTTTACTATGTTTAGGTATGGACCTTGAATTCTTGATCTTTCCAAGACTTTTAAAATGAAGGGATGTTGAATTTTGTTAAATGCTTTCTCAGCATCTAGTGAGATGATCATGTGGTTTTTTTTCTTTGAATTTATTTATGTAGTGGATTTCATTGATGGATTTTCAAATATTGAACCATCCCTGCATTCCTGGAATAAAGCCTACTTGATCATGATGGATGATTGCTTTGATGTGTTCTTGGATTCAGTTTTCGAGAATTTTATTGAGTATTTTTGCATCAATATTCATAAGAGAGATTGGTCTGTAGTTCTATTTCTTTGTTGGGCCTTTGTGAGGCTTAGGTATGAGCGTAATTGTAGCTTCATAGAATGAATTGGGTATTGTTCCTTCTGTTTCTATTCTGTAGAATAGTTTGAAGAATTGGTGGGGAGACTTAATGACTGCTTCTATTTCTTTAGGGGTTATGGGACTGTTTAGATGGTTTATCTGCTCCTCATTTAACTTTGGTACCTGGTATCTATCTAGAAAATTGTCCATTTCATCCCGATTTTCCAATTTTGGTGAGTATAGGCCTTTGTAGTAGGATCGATGGTTTTTTTTTTAATTTCCTCTGTTTCTGTTGTTATGTCTCCCTTTTCAGTTCTGATTTTATTAATTTGAGTACTGTCTCTGCATCCTTTGGTTAGTCTGGCTGAGGATTTGTCTATGTTGTTGATTTTCTCAAAGAACCAGCTCCTGGTTTTGTTGATATTTTGTATAGTTCTTTCTGTTTCAACCTTGTTGATTTCAGCCCTGAGTTTGATTATTTCCTGCCATCTACTCTTCTTGGGTATATTAGCTTCTTTTTGTTCTAATGCTTTCAGGTGTGCTGTCAAGTTGTTAATGTATGCTCTTTCCAGTTTCTTTTTGTGGGCACTTAGAACTATGAGTTTTCCTCTTAGTACTGCTTTCATGGATTCCCACAAGTTTTGATATGATGTGTCCTCATTTTCATTAAATTCTAAAAAGTCTTTAGTTTCTTTCTTTATTTCTTCCTTGACCAAGTCATCCTTACATAGAGAGTTGTTCAGTTTCCATGTGTATGTGGGCTTTCCATTGTTTTTGTTATTATTAAAGACCAGCCTTAGTTCATGGTGGTCTGATAGGGTGCAAGGGATTATTTCAATCTTTTTGTATCTTTTGAGGCCTGTTTTGTGACCAATTATATGGTCTATTTTGGAGAAGGTATCATGAGGTGCTGAGAAAAAGGTATATTCTTTTGTTTTAGGATGAAATGTTCTATAGATGTCAGTTAAGTCCAATTGGTTCATAACTTCTGTTAGTTTTATTGTGTCTCGGTTTAGTTTTTGTTTCCATGATCTGTCCGTTGCTGAGAGTGGGTTATTGAAATCTCCTACTATTATTGTGTGAGGTGCAATGTATGCTTTAAGCTTTAGTAAAGTTTCTTTTATGTATGTGGGTGCCCTTACATTTGGGGCATAGATGTTCAGAATTGCAAGTTCCTCTTGGTACATTTTTCCTTTAATGAATATGAAGTGTCCTTCTTTATCTTTTATGATTACTTTTGGTTGAAAATCTATTTTATTTGATATTAGAATGGCTACTCCAGCTTGTTTCTTGGGACCATTTGTTGGAAGATTGTTTTCCAACCTTTTACTCTGAGGTAGTGTCTGTCTTTTTCACAAAGGTGCATTTCCTGTATGCAGCAAAATGTTGGATCTTGTTTATGTATCCAGTCTGATAGTCTATGTCTTTTTATTGGAGAATTGAGTCCATTAATATTAAGAGACATTAAGGAAAAATGAATGTTGTTTCCTGTTATTTTTGTTATTGGCAATAAAGTTATGTTTGTATAGCTACCTTCTTTTAGGGTTGTTGGATGATTACTTTCTTGCTTTTTCTAGGTTGTAGTTTCCCTCCTTGTGTTGGAGTTTTCCACCAATTGTTCTTTGAAGTGCTGGGTTTGTGGTATAACATTGTGTAAATTTGGTTTTGTCATGGAATAATTTGGTTTCTCCATCAATATTGATTGAGAGTTTTGCTGGTTATAGTAGTCTGGGCTGGCATTTGTGTTCTCTTACGGTCTGTACGATATCAGTCAAGGATCTTCTGGCTTTTATAGTCTCTGGTGAGAAATCTAGTGTAATTCTTATAGGTCTGCCTTTATATGTTACTTTACCTTTTTCCCTTACTGCATTTAGTATTTTTTCTTTGTTTTGTACATTTGATGTTTTGGTTACTATGTGGTGGGAGGTATTTCTTTTCTGGTCTAAACTATTTGGAGTTCTGTAGGCTTCTTGTATATTTATGGACATCTCTTTCTTTAGGTTTAGGAAGTTTTCCTCTATAATTTTGTTGAAGATATTTACTGGTCTTTTAAGTTGGGAGTCTTCCCCCTCATCTGTACCTATTTTTCTTAGGTTTGGCCTTCTCATTGTTTCTTGGATTTCCTGTATATTTTGGGTTAGTAGCTTTTTGTATTTTGCATTTTCTTTGACAGTTGTGTCAATGTTTTCCATGGTATCTTCTGCACATGAGATTCTCTTTTCTATCTCTTGTATTCTGTTGTTGATACTTGTGTCTATGACTCCTGATTTTTTTTTTTTAGGTTTTCTATTTTCAGGGTAGTCTTCCTTTGTGATTTCTTTATTGTTTCTACTTCCATTTTTAGATCTTGGATGGTTTTGTTTAATTCCTTCACCTGTTTGGTTGTGTTTTCTTGCAATTAATAGTTAATTACAGGATTTTTGTGTTTCCTCTTTAAGGGCTTCTATCTGTCTACCAGTGTTCTCCTTAAATTTTTTAAGAGTATTATTTATGTCCTTCTTAAAGTCCTCTATTATAGTCATGAGAAGTGATTTTAGTTCTGAATCCTGCTTTTCCAGTGTGATGGGGTGTCCAGGACTTGCTATGATGGGGGAACTGGGTTCTGATGATGTCATTTAACTTTGGATTCTGTTGCTTATGTTCTTGTGCTTGCCTTTCACCATCTGGTTAACTCTAGTGCTACCTCTACTCGCTGTCTCTGACTGAAGCCTGCCTTTCCAATTATCTTGCTTGTGTCTGATCTCCTCGGGGTCCAGATGTCTCTGTGAACTCCAGTTGCTCCGAGTACAGTGGTACCTCTAGGATGCCTCAGGATATAGTGTCTCCAAGGTAGCAGACCAGCTAGGTGTCTGCTGTTCTGAGTGCAATGTCTCCTCTAGGATGTCTCAGGATAAGGTGTAGACTGCTCTGAGTGCAGTGTTTCCTCTGCCACTTTGGGTTCAGTGGTACCTCTGCCACTCTGGGTTCAGTGGACCCTCTAGGATGTCTCGGGAGGAATCAGGCTACACAAGAGCAGACAGGGCAGGAGTCTGAGCTAGGCCTCAGATCTGGGAGAGAGGCAGAAGGGGAGTGCTATTCTGCAGGGGCGGGGTTTGGGTTTCTGATGGAATCTGAGCACTCCATGCACCCAGCTATGGGCGTAGGGCAGTGTTTGGGTCTTTTTACCTACAACTCTGGGTTCAGTGGACCCTCTAAGATGTCTTTGGAGGAGTCCGGTGTCCACAAAGAAGGGTACCGAGCGGGTTTGCACCAGGCCTCAGATCCAAGAGAGGGGCAGTTTGTGATGGAGAAAGATTTTTATTGTAGTACTTTTTTTTTTTTTTTTTTACAAATACTGTATAAAAATAAATTTAGTGTATTTAAGACCTTAATATAATAAGACATGTCTTTTTGAAATAATTACAGAAAAATAGAACGAACTTTCAAGGTCTTGACATAAACACTAACTTTTTGAATAGGAATTCAGTAGCTGAGAAATAAGAGTGATGAGATCACATGAAAGAGAAAAAGAGAGAAAGAAAGAGAGACTATGCATAGCAAAAGAAACAATCAATAAAGTAAAGAAACAAACTCTAGAATAGAAATAACTTTTATAAACATTCACCTAATAGTTCATAACTAGTAGATATAAATAACACACACACACACACACACACACACACACACACACACACACACGTGCATGAGCAAATGATGCAATTAATAAATATTTGGCAGAACCAAAAAAAAAAATTCTTTCAAATGAAGAACATATGGCAGATACATACATGAAAAAATGTCCAACATCCTTAACTACCAGGAAAATGCATATCAAGAATAATTTGAGATTCCATACCATCCCAGTTGAATTGTTTATAAAAAGAGACCCAGGGCTGGTGAGATGTATCATTGGTTGAGAATGTCTGCTGTGCAACCTGTGAATGTGAGTCATATTTGTACATCCTAAGGTGAAAGTACAGAACAGCTTGAAAACTGTTCCCTTACCTCCATATTTAGACTATGTTATGCTCACGCAATGCATCCCCCACATATGTATACACATATGAACACATTAAGGATAATAATAACACTAACAATAAATAAAAATTCAGCAACAAAAGGAATCAATAAAAATGCTGGGAGGATATCAGGAAAAGAGGCCCAAGTCTTCCTTGTTGTGGACCGAAATTTAAAGGAACCGAGCCACTATAGAATCAGGATGAAGGTTCCACCAAGCCCTAAAATAGGACTTTCATGAGATTCAGCCATTTCGCTCTTGTGTATATAACTCCAAGAATCAAAGACAATTCGTTATATAAATATCTGCATGCCTTGTTTATCAATTGATCATAATAGCCAATTTAGGAATCAGTGTTGATGTCCTGAAGAAGAATGAATAAAGAAAATGTAATATAAAATATGATTATATATATGTTCTGAGTTATGAATAAAATTTTAATTATGTTATTTTCAGGAAGGTTGGTGGAATTAATGAAAAAAAAAGAATCATAGGTGTTTTTCTTGACAATTTTTCTTCTACTTTTGAGATTATAATATAATTACACTATTTGCCCCTTTTCTTTTCTTCCTCCAAACTCTCCAATATATCCCTCCTTGATCTCTTTCAAGTTCCCAGCATAATCCCTAAGTTCATTCTAAATATCTGCCCTTATGCTCATAGATTAAATGTAGTCCTCTCCCCTATCAAGGAAACATCTCTTTCCAGCAGACAGTAGACACTTTTAATATTTATCTTTTAATATCTAAAGAAAGAACAGCTTGTAATCTCTGGGGTTCGGTTGCATAGTACTAACCTAACTTGTAGAAATAATACTGAAATTTTTGAAATAGATTGTTAAACTGCTGGGCTTCAAAAACTGTGTTTATTAATAGAATAGTATAGTTTCTTTACAATTACATCTATTAATTACGTGTGCTAAGATAACTATTTTCCTGAATATTTCATCAACCTGCTAAGGTTGAGTTCTCAAGCATTTCCCAACTGTCTCCCCTCTGCAATAGTCATTATGTAGTGGTGGTGAAATAGTTTCTCAATGCTAAAACTCTTTCGTTCATGTTTTTTTGTCTATTTCTTTTGTCAGTGTGATGGGTCTTAAACAGCAGATATAAGAACAACATTCATTCTGAAGAGTGAGACTAGCTTCCAAGAAGGAAAATAAAGATGATGAAGCTAGTGACTTAGTAACCCCAACAACATACTACAGAAACTCTAGAAACTTGTTAAACTTTTAAATCATTATCGTTGGCTTTTTTGAATCTTCGCTCATTTATTTCTTTCCTCTCTCTACTCCCTTTGATATACTTTGTTAAACTACCACTTTTGTTTGTGGAGGAAATATGAATAAAGGGGGAAGTTGCTAAGGGTAATGGGATGTCTTAGTAGGCCAAGGCTTCTGTCACCAAGCCTGACAACCTGAGGTCCATTGCCCAGGTCCATCATAGGTTGGAAGGAAAGAAGTAATTCCTGTTCTTTCAGCAGCACAGTTATGGCATGGACATAAGCCTCCGTCTACCAAATATAAAACAAACAAACAAACAAACAAGCCACCAAACAAACAAATTAATTAGTTTAATGAAAAGAGGGAGTTTCCAGCCACATATGTATGCATGGTCTTATCTGGCATCAATGGGAGGGGAAGCCCTTGGTTATGTGAAGGCTTGATGACCCAGTGTAGGAGAATGCTAGAGTGGTGAGGCAGGAGTGGGTGGAGGAGCACCTTCATAAAAGCAGGGGGAGAGGGATTAGTAGGGGGTTTGTGGAGGGGAAAGCAGAAAAGGAGATAACAGTTGAAATGCAAATAAATGAAATATTCAATAAAAAATGAAAAAAAAAGAAAAGAAAAGAGGAGCTTTCATATTTTTCTTCTTAACATTGCCTTTATTTTAATGAATACATGAGCATAATATGAGGCCTACTAGTTAGATCTGAGTTCTTTTGAGCACATTCCTTAATCTTTGATCTCATATTTTTAAGTGAGCATAACTCAGAGATACATGTATGTCCACCTTTGTTGTATTATTCACAATAATATGGGTATGCAAGTAGACAAGAAGAGATCTAGAAGACATGAAATATAAATGTGCACATGTACATACATAAACACCGGAGTTATATACAGCCTTTAAGAAGAATTAAAGAATCTTATTTGCAGGAGAATGGTTGTTAAACCAGACTAAGAAAGACAAATATGTGGTTTCTCTTTGTGTGTAATCTGCATTTAAAATAATATTGTACTTGAAGTATAAGATTATAAATATACACATAGAGACACATACATACAAGTATATTACACGAATGTAGACAAAGAGGTGTATTGAAGGGCAGGAAGTGAAGGGAATGGAAGGAAGAGTGAGAGAGATCAAATTAATACAAGGTGAGAAAAAGGAAGACAAAACTAACAGTTCCTTTTATATATAAAATCATGATTTTAAATATATATATATATATGTGTGTGTGTGTGTGTGTGTGTGTGTGTGTGCTTGTGCGTATGTGTGTGTCTTATGTATGACATGGAAGCATAAGGGAGATTATTAAGGGAAAGTAGGAACAATGGGGGTTCCAGGGGGTCAAGGGAGTTAGCTGGGGGCTTGAATATGAACAAAGTATACTGATACATGCTTGAAAATGTAATAATGAGTTCTATTATTTTGAATGTTAACTGAAAACAGAAGCTAACAAATAATGATTTTTTTATGTTCAAAGGCAGTTACAAAAGTCAAGTGAAATAATATATGTGAAATTAACTATCTAAAAGAAGGTATGTGGACTAAATATAGCATGGGCTGAGCTTTTACTGAGAAACATGAATATTTCAGTGTTTTCAGAATAAATAAATAGGCTCATTGGCATTTACAATTTACTATAGCACTGTGTTAATAAGTCTTGAAGTGCATGTGTAACACACCATTCTAGAAAACATAATTGAAAATGTCTGGGTGGCCGTTAACGTAGCATGATCATCTCACACATAAGGCTCTCTTACTGACGTGTTAGAGACCTGATTGATTCTGTATTTGATTTGGGGATGAATCTACTCTTTCCTTTCATGTTGTCCTCATCTCACATGAGAAATCTCACATTATTTTTTTTTTACCTAATGAATAACAAACATGATTATAGAGCTTCAGCTACATAGAATTATCTATAACTTAAAATAAGAACATATGTAGAGCATATTAGAATAGTGTTTGTTCTCAAGATACGTTGTAGTTCCATTGTAGAAGGAAAATTTATTGGAACAATCATCATGTTTTTGTGTGAGTTCAAAGACTTACCACCACCTCATTGATGATTGGGGGACACATTTTTATTTAAGTGACTTTTTCACTTGGGTGGCCTCTTTTCCTGACTGTTCTTTATTTTCGTGTATTTTATTAGTACCACCAAACACGAAAGAATTTTTTATTGTTAGAATTTGTTTGTATAACTATGTTCATGATGTTGAGGGTTTGTTCGTGAAAAATAAGCTAATTGTAGTATCATTAAAATTAGAAACTTTTTCTACTAAATTTAGGGATTATCTTTCCAATCTTCACCCCCAAATAAACAGTTCTCCAGACTCATCAAGATAAGAGTATGTCTCAAAAATATACTTTTGGAAATGTATTGTTGAGAAGCTCCAAGAATGTTATCAAAATAATATTTGAGTCAATTATTAATATAACTACTGTAGGCCAATTGTAAAATTTAGAAACATTTAAGAGGCATAAAAATCATATGTAAATGTTAATGACAATGGGCACTGGTGCCCATATTACAATTATCCTGAACATCATGGAGAAAGTTTGTGAAGTCATTTCATTTCTGTGTATAACTTTAAAAGATTATATAAGTGAAACTAATTAAGAAGTAACACTGATCCATTTTTAACACCTGTTTTTGTGGAATGAATTGTGTATTGGAGAGCTAGCCTCTCAAAATATGACTTCTTGGAAGTACTGTCTCTATAAAAATAACTGAGTTAAAATGATGTCTGTCATCCTTATGAGGTAGAATTCAGAGATGTGCAAACACATATGACCCATAATGTACAGAATCATAGGGAGAAAGGATCACATGCGTGTGAGTAGGAGATGTCTGCAATACATGACCGTCTCTCACAGCATTCAGAGAAGCCAACTACACCAAAACCTTCATTTCCCTTACATCTCTAGAACTGTGAAAATATATATTTGCCACAACCAGTTTATCACTAGTAATTTATAACTACATCCCTATCATAAAAATATAAATTTATGCATAAAGTACACTCTATTTCATAAAGAAATAGGACAAGGAAGTAGGCTTTGGGCAGGAATTGGACATTAGGCTAGAACAAAGAAGTAATTTCAGGTAGGAATCTAAATCTTAGGCTCGAACAAGGAATTGGAGGAACTTTGACAAGAAGCTGTGAAATATGCCAGGGGGATCACTGAGGTCTTTGGCTAAATATCACACTGAGCATAGTGCAGGTAAGAAAGGACAAGACTAGGGAAGAGAAAATTGTTGACTATAAGACAGCTATGGGGAAGTGATGAGAACAATGTGTAACTCTTGTGAAACTGTAGATGCTGTTTAAGTTCACATTAATGTAAATAGAGTCATTATTAAAGATCTGAACTTTCAGAAGGGTTCAAGTAAATTTAATTCTAAAGGGAAGGCAACCCTGATAGTAAGATCTATTCAAGAGTTACATAACCAAAGTAAGAAAACAAACCTTGAAAACGTCAAATTGATGTGCAAACGAAGTGATTATTTGCAGAAGCAAACCACCATCTACAGTGTGTTATGATGGACACCCCCACAGCACCAGAAACATTACCAGATAGCGAGGAAGTTTCTGATTCCTAATCAGGATTAATATCAACCAGCGGAGACTGGAAGTAATGAATGGTACACGATAAGAAGAAAAAAAATAAGATTTAAAATCACAAATTTGGTCAAGTATTTCAGAGAAAGTAGAAAATGAGTCAGCTCAAAAAAAAAAAAAAAGAAAGAAAGAAAAAAGAAAATGAGTCAGCTCATGTGAGTCCTCACACATGAGTCTGCATATGGAAGTTGACACATGTGTGTTTGCACATGTGAGTCCACACATGTGAGTCTGGCATGTGAGCCAGTGCATGTGAAATTTTAGGAAGGAACTAGGTTCAGATTTAGCAAAAACAAAAAAACAAAACAAAACAAAAAATCAAAAAACCCAATCAGTCAACCAACAAAACAAACAAACAAACAAAAAATAAAAAACAAACACCCCAACTCCCCCCCAAACAAACAAAACCTTGTAACCTTGTTATATAACCAAAGAACATACACAGGGTGGACCTAGGCTTCCACACACATATGTCACCTATGTGCAGTTTGGTCTTCATGTGGTCCTGAACAATCAGAATCGGAACTATCCCAAAAGCTGTTGCCTGTATGTGGAATACGTTCTAGCTGGGCTGCCTTAGTGGGAGAGGAAACACCTATCCTTGCAGAGACTTGAAGTCCCTGGGTGGGGGGATACACAGGGCGCCCCCATCCACTCAGAGGAAAGGGGAATGGGGGATGGGGGGTGAAGGAAAGATTGTGGGAGGAAGTGACCGGAAGGGGGGCAGTGAGCAGGATATAAAGTAAATAAATAAAAAGTAAAGTTAAATTTAAAAAAATCTTGGTGTAAATGTTAAAGCTGAAAACATAATTTCAGAAATCAAGTGCTTACTATATTAAACATTGCAGAACACAAAATATGCAGACGGACAGTAGAAACAGCCTAAACAGGGTGACGGAGAGCTAAAGGCAAACACACAAAACATCCTAAAACAAAGCAACAAACAGAAGAAGAATTTTAACAGATCCTCAACAGCTCACAGACAACATCACTTGGTGCCCATTCACTACAACAGAAAATCAGCAGGGTAAATGTTTTCAAGAAATAATGGGTCCACAGCACACATACTGATCAAACTGTTGATAGTCAGTGCTAACAAACAAAAATAGAAAGAGAAGTTTGACACGTTGCATATAATGAAACAGAAGTATTTCACCAAAATTTTGTTAACAGAAGCAAAGATTTCATTATTTACTGCAGCTTACTGTCCTGGGCCAGCCTGGTCATTTTTTACTCTCAGTCTCCTGAGGCTAAAGAACGTGATAAAAAAA
>JANHMN010000014.1:40128343-40149039 GCA_030674055.1 Rhabdomys pumilio | reverse complement strand
GAGGGAGAGGGAGAGGGAGAGGGAGAGGGAGAGGGAGAGGGAGAGGGAGAGGGAGAGGGAGAGGGAGAGGGAGAGGGAGAGGGAGAGGGAGAGGGAGAGGGAGAGTGAGAGGGGCTTAGATTCCTTCAAGATAACAAATAACAACAGCAAAAAACTTGCTGGGCATTACCGTGGAAAACCACAACTAGAGAACACCTCTGGATCAGAAAAAAAATCTCCAATACTGTCTTAAAATAACCCTCAAATTGCTTATATCACTATCCAATTGTTTGTTTTCTGTAGACGCTCACTTGAGAGTCAATGATACAAATAAATTGAAAGTAACAAGGAAGAGACTTAGCATGCTTCAGTAAGGCTAAGAATTGTGGGATGGCTAGCAACACTAGTAATGCAAAAATAGGACTGAAGGGACAAAACTGTCTTACATTTGTGGTGACATGTCAACACAACGAGAGACTTCTAAAGCCATTGAGCAGTACACTGTATTTATGAATGAATCGTACAGTGTGGCCATCATATCTTGACAAAGTCACTTGAAATGTCAATTGCACTGTTGTGAAATCATGATAGTGTGTTTAAGCAATGCCATCATAGTATGGTACTTGTAATGTATCAGTACCATGGATGGACGCTTAGAGAAGTACATACCCATTCTATGTCCATCTTTTCTTTGGTAAGTTTATAGTGCAAAGAAAAATGACTTCTATACAAAGGCAGATTCATATAAAAATCCCCTGTCACTTGTCCTTATGAGGTCTCCTCTTCATATCTCCACACACTTATCTTATAAGCAGATATAAGCTGCTCTCACACTTACTCTTCAAGAAAATTTTGCTTAAGTAGTTGCCGTTATTTTTACTAAGAAACCGTTTTCAAATTGGAAACCTTTCCTTTACTGTTTCATATCACACACACTGAGAAATAAAACTTCCTTTTGAAGTTGAAGTTAATTAGCTATTTTGAGGAAAGGTTCTGGTATAAAAAGATAAAAGACTAAGAACTACCATTTTTTTTATGTACCGTTTGTATATAAAATATAACGTGGTATATTTTAAGTGAATGATACTTTAAGTGCAAGAGTTTAGTTTAGCAATACAGAGCCACCAGTTCCTGAGGTCATACTTCCAACATGACCAACTTTCATGAAAGAGAGAGTACAAATGCGTGCCGCACACAGGGATGCTGAGTGAGTATCACACTGGTGTGGAAAGTGGATGCCGTTACTGAACCTCTCACAGTAATATGTGATACCTTTCTAATACTGCTGATGACTTAGGATGACAGTTTTGTTCAATCACACTAGAACATTAGATTGTCAATTGTTTTATTTTAGTCATAGAAAATTCCTAGCACCCTCCTGTCAAAGCTTATGGATTAGTCTAAACAAAGTAATATTTTAAGATTTCATAAATGTCAATAATTTTTATTAACTGCAAATGGTGATCTTTCTAGTTGTTAACAAGAATAAAAAAAAAAAGACCAGAAAGTTTGTTCCCAGTCTTATTGTAGCTTGTAATGCTATTTTCAGTTGATATCCATAGGAGGCCTGCTCTTTTCTATAGAGAAATGGAGGGGAGTGGATCTGGTGGACAGGGGAGGTATGTGGAGATAGGTGGAGCTGGGATAAGTGGAGGGAGGGGGAAGCTGTGGTCAAGATGTATTGTATGAGAAACAAATAAATTTTTAAAAAGTCTGTGAAATGTGTAGCCTCAGGAGGGAAAAGATGGTAGTCACTATCTTTATGTTTATCAGAACACTCCTATTGGTTTTTAGAATTATCTTTATTTTCTGTTTGTAAATGTCTGCCTGCCTGTAAGTGTCTGCACCAGTCATGTTTCTGGCCAGAAGAGCACACCAGATTCTGTGGATCTGGAATTGCAGCTGATTGTGAGCTGCTATGTGGATGCTGAGGACTGAGCCTTGCTCCTCTGCAAGATCAGCAAATACTCCTATGCACTCAGCCATCTCTAGTCCCAAGCATATTGTCTTATTCCTTACTTTTCAAATACAGATTGCAAGTGCCTTGACAATGTTGTTTAGTAAAGAAGGATTTAGCATGTACAATCTGGCTTCTGCTGTTTATATATTAAACAACTATGAATTGGCACACCTACCATATGTAAAATATCTCATTTGAAATAGATGATTTGATGGAAAACAAAAACCACAAATAGCTTCTGGGATACTACAGTCTAGTAAGACTACAGATACTACTGTGTTAATTAAGTGCAGGGAGGATAGTGTAATGGGGACAGACGGTTTCTTCAGTGACAGACACAGCTGAGCTGAGTCGACACATTTCTTGCAGCGTAATGGTCACTCTGAAGCAGGAGTGAGTAGTACATCTGGAGGGGGAATTCTATTTGGCTGGCTCGTCTAGTTATACAACAAAATGAATCAGAAGTTCATCCTGAAAAACCAAAACCTTTCGTTTATAAGTTTTCCGGGTAACACAGCATGTATCTTAAATTTTTTATTTTACACGTCATGCTATATCTCCGTTAATGCTTTGTGAACATCACTTTTGGGTTTAAAGTTTTCAAACTGCAATAACTAATAAAGGAGAATGAGAGCATAATTCCCTTTAAACCTTTCAGATTAAGGGTCTGAAATTTTTTCTTATACTTGTTGCTCTTCTACGGGACATCATTATATAAATATCATAAATACACAGATTGAGAGAAGTTCTAGAGTTAGGAATTTTTACATTACAAATGGAACAACCCAGAGTCTTGTTCAATCTTTGACATTCTCACCAGCATCTTATTTTAATATATTTTTAAAAAAATCTTTGGCCAGCAAATGCAAAACAGCTAAAACACAATGTTAAGGGCCCAGCAGTGCATATCTGATTGAACAACCAATAAACAAGATACAGTGTTCCATTTTCCCTGAGACTCTGAGTCTCTTCTGCAAAGACAGATTGTAGAAGTCAAAATTTCTCATCCTGAGAATAGCAGTGCCTAGTTTCTCTCCCTGACTTTCCACAGTGCCCTGTGGGCTTTTGTCATTCTCTCTCAAAAAAGTAGGGTGATTTTAGGGAACAAATTGTGAAATATACACTCTTTGTATTCCACAAACTAGGAACTTATTTTCCTGAAAGAAAAGACATGAAATGTTTAGGTGAATTACTTTATGTATAAATCTGCAAGCAGGAACCAGAACTCCACCTTTTGCCATGTAAACATAGATTTTCCAGATCCATGACAACACTGATTTATAGAAATATGTCATTGAACTCACATGATTTAATTTTCTCATTAATTAGTCAACATTCACATTTTAGGTGCTAGTCATATAAAAGTTTGGCTTAATAAACAAAACTATGTAAACAAGCCTGATAGTGCTGGGCCCACAGTAACCAATTGCCATGACAAATACCAGCCTTTGAAACAGGCATGAAACCCCCAGTTGGTCGCCATGTTCATCTGACCTTCAACATTTGATCATTGTGCTGTTTTAACAGCTGTATTGTTTGCTTGTTCGTTATTTTGTGAGTGAGAAAGTAATTGAGCATTTTAAAAGCCGTGAAGAACTTAAGATATTGTCCCTACTTCCAAGCTAGGAAGGTAGACATGCCACAGTTTCACGGATGCTGACAGAAGACATGTAACTCCTGGACAACGACAAAGGACACTTTTAGTAACAATAGCCACAGTCGCCAGTATGTTCTATTCTTAGCCCCAGGAGCAGACATTTCTGTAACGGGATGTGCTAATGTCCATGACAGCTACACACCAAGTGTTAAGTTACACAGGAGAAACACAGGGTTCACAGTAACAGACTCTTCTGACTGCTACCTACTGCTCCAAAGCAGTAGCACCTTGTCTTTATTTGGCAGACTGCAGGCAAACCTGCCTTTTTGGTTTAGTCCATCTCGGAATGGAAAATTTTCTTAGTTTTAAAGGCTACTCAGTGTATAAAGTCAGCTAGAGCCAGTTATTGGAAGATGTGTGTGAACAGAGGGACTGGGATGATTACCTCCTAAGGGAAGTCTGTTCAGCAAGGATCCTGGATGTTTTCCTCCCAAGAGAAAACTCCATGGTATCATCTTGCTCATATACTGTGTCTTATTTATGCTAAAATAGCTGAGCTTGTTCTTGGTAAGCAGAGATTTTCTGACTCTTTGTCAAACGGTATTTTAGGACATGAATTTTCATGTTCCTGTCATTGCTTTCTTCTACCCACCCTCCTATTTTCTCTTGCCTTACTCTATTTTAGGAACCAGAGGCAGCTATATCGTAAGACTAAAATATCAATATTGTTAAAGTACTTCGCCCTCTGACTCATTTCTGTAACATCTTTGGTCTGTGTTGGCTAAGTTCAAGGAATAAAGGAATGTTATCTTTTCCCATGTGCAACACATAAATCTTACATGACTTTAAAATTGTCTATGATTTAATTTTATCAAAATAATTATATTGATTTTTAAGTATTGTTTTCCATACATAGTTCCAAAAGTCTAAATAATACATATGAATTTTGAAGAAAAATGCTAAATCAATTATATCTGTGGTACACTTATGTACTTTTAATTTTATTTAACTTACTCTGTGGGATTAAATACTATTCAACGCTCATTCTTTTCTTAAAGTAATTTCAGATTTTTATTTCTCTTATTTTCTGTGTTTGAGAGTTTTACCTATATACATGTAGTGTTCATGATATTCCTGGAGATTGTGTGAGGCAGTGGGTCCCATGGAATTGGAGTTAGGAAATGTTGTAAACCACCATGCTGGTACTGGAAATCGAATAGAGATTCTCTGCACGTTGTAAACGCTCTTAACCACTAAGTGACCTGTCCAGTTTCTCATCTCTCAGCTGCTTCTGAAAGTGGTTAATGCTCTTGAGACAGAAGCAGAGGTAAGCACATAGAAAGGGACAGATACATAGACAGATATAGATATGATTCCACAGCAGATACTTTAGGGAAAAAAATTAAAAAATAGAACTTTTTAGAACACCATTTTATGGAAAAATAATTTAATGAATGTTTCTTATATTTAATTATAAAATTTTGAAATATAATAAAATCTAAATGTAAAGATTTCTACCAGCTAGCCTTATTAGTTCTAAAAAGACTTATGTATTCTAGGAAACACTTTTTATTGTATCAACTAAAATATTACTGTTTTCTCCTAACTATGACGTCAACATGACAGATGACAATAGCCTTAATAGGAAGATAAATGTAAATGTTGATACTCTCTGGTAACATTAAGTATAGTCTTGAATAAAATCTAACCTATAGGCGTATTTTGTTCTTCGATCCCAGAGTTAGGGAAAGTTAAATAAATTGTGACTGAAAGTAATTGACAATTTTGAATTCTTAGAATGTTGAGGGTAAAGTAAATGAACACATTAATTTTAAGCATTTTTTTTAAGTTCACACCAGATAAATATTTCTCTCTATATGTGATTTAAATGTGGTTCACCTTGAAAGATAGATTTCAGAGGTGCATTTTAAACTTTTTGTTTTTAGATAATTTGTGTTTTATAGAAGAGTTGAAAAATATTACAGAATTTCCAAATAATGTTTTCTTTTAGCTTTCTGCTATACTGACACTTACCAAAACCAGAAAGGTAACCTTGGCACAAGATTTTAATTAAACTTCACAGTTTGTTCATAGTTAGCCAGCTTTTAAAATTAATTTCCTATTTATATTCTAGGATTCATTCATAGAGGGAGAAACTTTGGGATTTTTGCTGACACTCTATTTTTTTTAAAGTTCTGCTTATTAATTTATTTTTTGTCCTTAACGATGGTTATTTAGGCCTGATTAGTGATATACTTATTTCCTAGTTCCTCCAATATTAATTAGTTAGAATCCAATTAAAAATTATTGTTTATTACTCATTTTTTTTCTAAGACAGGGTCTCACTATGTACCTCTGACTGTCCTGGAACTCACTATGAAGACCAGGCTAATCTTGAATTGACAGAAATCTACCTGCTTCTGCCTTTCAAATGCTGGAATTGAAAGTCTGCCTCCATATGCTTAGCTAGTCCTCTTTCCTTACTTATAATTGTGTGATCTCAGGGATGGTTTCAAATTCTAACATTTTATTGATACTATTACTTATTTTGCTACTCAATTTGTTCCAAGTTTGGTCATAGGTCATAGTTTTAATATTGTTTAATAATTTGTGTTCTATGTATGTGCTGTGTTCATCATTAATTTTAAAAAGTGGGAATAAATAATGTAGAATGAAACAAATGGCATCAAATCTTCCTAGGATTGGTTGTAGCATCAAAGACTATCCAAGGAATTCCTTTTGAACACAAAAATTTAAACTATAGAGCAAATAAAATTAAAAAAGAAAGTTACTATGAAAAACAGAATGAAAAATGTTAGAGGTAATATTGAAAACAATACCACTAGTATTGACAACTATCTTCATAAATTGCTTTTAATGAAAATAACAATAACAGAGGAAAACCCAAAATAAAGGTGAGATTAGAAATAAGAACAACATAATAAATATGTTTAGATAATAGAGGAATTTAATTAATGCAGTAGATATATAAAAAAAACATGGGTAAGATATTTAAAATAGAAATGTGAAAAATTGCACTGTGATATAATGAAGAATTTTCTGTTTCTTATTATGTTGCTTGTCTGCATTTAATTGCTTTTAGTTGGGATATTGTTTTACAGTATAATAAAAATATTAAAAATCATCTTACTGCTATTAATACATATTAAGAGTTGATTAAATATTCCAGACAGGATAACTCTAGACTCCCTATTAATTTTTATTATAATAAACATGCTTACAGTGGAGTCTCACTATTTTCATTAATTATGTTCTTTCTAAATACTCTTTATCAATACTGAACTAAAAACTATTGAGCTATTGCCTCATAGGGGAAATTATGAAATTAGGTTTATGTCAGATTCCGGCCACAAGATTTTCCTCAACTGATCACAATATGGACTTGTGTGATTTCTGTTTAAAGAACCTTATTTAATAAACACTGTTGATTTATTAACTTTGAACTTGCTGATCTTGCAGGGAACTGTGGTTCAGTCCCCAGTGCCCACATGACTTGCATTCAGTGTGTCGTCACTTCTCCCACACCCGACTCCTTTGCCTTTCTGGCTTCTGGGGGGACTTCCATACACAGGTGCACATATACACACAGACAGGCCCACGTACACAAATAAAATCTTGAAAATACCCTTAGAATTTCTCATTCGAGTACACAATAATATTTTAGGTTTATGAACCCTGTGCTGTGCTTCATGAAATGTTTGGAGGTACTTTAGACATCAAAATAAACAACAAAAGCAAAAATTGCACCCTACCCCCAAACAGACAGTCCCAAGTAAATAAGTTTAATTAATTCATATTTTGCTTTAAAATATTTTTCTTTTGTTTTTGAAGATTAAGATATAACTACATCATTTTCTCCTTCCCTTTCTTTCCTTTCAAAACCTCCCACAGGTAAGAGTAGTTCTGAGGACTTGTCAAGAAAGTTCTCTGTGCACCAGACTGAGACCATTATAGAAAACCACAACCTATCAATGTGCTGTGTGGTGGAGCCCAGTCCCAACTGACACATCTACATTACAACGTCTGTACTTGTTTACTTCTGAAGAGCTAAAGTAAAGCTGCCTAGCGCCTTGTCTGACTTCAGCTGGGAATGTGAAGATGAAACATTTCAAATGTTTTTGCTGATACAAATATGTCTGCCAATGTCCTCGTAAGAAGCTTAATTATTGATGTTGGGGTTACAAGTACGTAATTGCCGTTGTGAAATCTATAAATAATTAGATTAGACTGTATCACGAAACTTCTCTGGCACATGTTGATTTTCAGATCCTTTGGGTGTATCACCAATTAGCAAATTATAATTGAGGGAGCTTCCTAAACTCTATTCCTGGGAATCCTAATGAACATTGCCGTCTGGATTGTTGCCTTTGTTTTCAGTCTTCTTATTGACTCTGGCTTCATAAGATTCTTAAAGCTTTACTTTAAAACAAACAAACAAAAGGCAAACAAAGAAGACGGTGCTTTGAATCTGGAAGTTTTACACTTCCTTAAAGGTTTGTGAAAGGCTGAAAAATAGAGTATTAACTATGTTTTGAATATCACTTAGAGCAGAGATCTTCAACCTATGGGTTGTGATCCCTTTGCCAAACCTCTATTTCCCAAAGTATTTACATTACAATTCATAACAGTAGCAAAATTGCAGTTATGAAGTAGTAATGAAAATTGTTTTATGTTTGGGGGCGTCTCTGCAACATGAAGAACTGTGTTAAAAGTAGCATTAGGAAGATTGAGAACCACTGACTTCGATACTGAAGTAAATTCACTTATCTCTTCCAGAACAGAAGAATGAAATAGAACTTAAAGAAAATTTGTTTTGAATGAGTGCCTGCTAAGGTTTACAGACATATGTTATGAACCAAGAAACATCTATTCAAAAAGCCTCTGAGGTTATATAAGAGCAAACACCGAGCAAACAAAAAACAATAACAAAAAATCCTCCGTGTAATACTGAAGCACAAAACTAAGTTCCTTTTTAACAGTTCATTTTGCTAAGGTTGCTCCAAGTTATAGAGCCTGTTCTGTGAAATATGGGATTGTAATACTGTATTTGGTAAAAAATTTTGCTCTTTTTTTGAAATTATAATAAGACCCAAATATCTCCTTTCATTAAACAATTTAGTGTTGGTGACTGCACTTGCGCGTCAGTTATTTGTGTCCCATAATGCTTCAGGATTTGCTTAGCATGCTTTGATCTAATTTGGTGCCCCAACATCACTTCCTGTGCCACAGGGTTGAAAGAAGATCAAATGTTTCTCTCACTTTTTTCAACCCTCTAATTCTTTCTCATGTATTTAGAATTGCTTTTAACAGTGAGCAGTTAGGATATACCACAGAAAATGAAAGTTATTTTCCTCTTAGAAAATAAAATAGTCCTCTACATTTTTTTTTTTTTTTTAGAAAATGATATATGCATTTATTTCTTGAACTAAGAATGCCTCCAGGATAAATGTGTTTAGTGGTTACAATGTGAAATCCATTTGTTTTCCCTTTATGAAATCACTTTTGGATTTGTTTTTAAAGTGTTCTTTAATTACTAGTCATGAACCATGAATGCTTTAGGAAGGAAAAGGCCCAATTAATGTTTGGGCTAAAAAAAGCCCTGGAAGATGAAGAATAAATCAAGTAGGCTACCCCAGGATAGTCAGTCCATTAGTTACTGAGAAGGGCTAAGTAAAGCCCTCAAGCAGGGGATAAGCTAGTGTCTTTGCCATAGAACCTAGTGTACTTTTGTATTGGTTTTATATAGCTTTGAGGGGTGGAAAAGCTATCCTTTCCCCCACTGGAAAAAGTGGAGAGAACATACTGGTATATAGTAGAAAAACAGTTAACAACTTTACATTGTCTTTGAATGTACTCGAATTCAATTAATTTCTTTTTTTGCAAATTGAACATTATTAATCTTAAAGGGGGTAGTTTATTTAATGTATTGCAAGTTTTAAAGCTCACAGAAATGCCGCTATTTAGAACATTGGTTGTTTATTCCCTCTTGAGTGCTTAGTCCAATGAGTTGAAAAGGTTTTCCAAAGGACTGGGAACAGATCCTAATATCAGCTTCCAAGTCTTTCTTGAATCTCATGAGTGTTGCATACAAAGAATTAGGTATCCCTGGACCCCGTTCCCTGTCTTGCTTTACTTCACTAGCAATCAAGAAGGGATCATGTGAGATGCTGTCAACACCAGCATGACCAATATATCACTGTGGAATAGGCTATGACCTTGGTAAACTTTTCTTGGCAGTCCAACATTCTCAAATATCTGCCAGATTGCAGGTCTACTGACAGTGCCAAATGTTTTCATTATGTCACCACAGAACACTGGGTGATGTTCTTTATATTGGGCTGCAGAACTCCCATTTGGAGTCAGACATACAATCTGAGACCTAGAAGAGGCCTAAAAAATGGTCTGATCAAGTGTCACAGTTTGCCGAGGAAGTAGAGGTCTCTTTGGGGAGAGTCAGTTGTCCAAAGTCGCAAAACATGTCAGTCTGTTGGGCTTGAGTTCCTTATGTGATGATTTTTTTCCACTATGCAAAAATCATTCACTTTGTTGAGTGAAGACAAAAGAAATGAAGAGTAAGTGCAAGGGCCAAGCGGTGAGATATAATCTATTATTTTTCTTCTGCAGCAATACCTTTAAAGGTCCATTGTTCTTTAGTATTTTAATAAGTTTGATTAATGTTCATTTTCCAGTGTTTTTCTCTGAGATAATATTAGCATAGAGAACTGGAGAGACACTAAGCATAAAGTCTTGGATTTGTTCAAATACGTACATTCACACTTGGATGAGTCAAGACAAGAAGGGCACAATGCTTATTTTATCACAGAAAGCTAGCATGTACTTCTTACTATCGGTTCATACCTTGTATTCCTGCCAAAGACAAGTCCACTTTGATTTCTGTCACTCTTGATAGTTTTTGTCTGTTTCAGGACTGCATGTAAATGAAATTACATTGTTTAGTCTTTTATGTCTGGCTTTTGCTTCACAAATGTATCTGAAATTCTTTGAGTTGATGCTGTATCCAGCTGGTTCACTATCATCGCTGTGTGATGTTTCTACTACTGTTGGTTTACTACGTCTTCAATTGATACCTATGTGTATTATGAACATTCTTGTCCAGAGCCTCTTGATTACACATGCAGATTTCAATTTTGAGAATATATGTAGGAATAGAAATGATGACACAATTCATATGTTCTTTGATCTTCTTAGATATTGACTTTCAGTCTCAGTGAGAATTTCAATGACTATATTTTTGTTCAAACTTGATATTACTCTTAGTTTTATTCATTCTCATCAGTGTGTGGCAAGAGCTTATTGAAGTTTTGGGCTACACTTCTTCCCTACATAATGATGCCGAAGTCACTTTATATTTGTGTGTATGTATATGGTATATATGTATATGTGTGTGTGTGTGTGTGTGTTCTGTCACATATTTGTGTATGTGTGTGTATATATATATATATATATGTATATATATATATACATATACAGATATATATATATATATACTGATTTAGTCACTTTTATTTTATTATTTTGTACTCTCTCACTTTATATTTTAAGGCAGACTCCCAGTAAATTGTTGAGGAAAGCTTTAAAATTGTTCTGTAGTCCAGGCAGACCTTGAACCTGTGATCTTTCTGAGTAGCTGAGATTATAAGTTTGTGCCTGCTAGGTTGGTTGCTAGTATCATTTTAGTAGTTAGACTTGGTGGTTCTCAATTAAATTTTGGAAATCATGTACTTAACTCATTAGGAAAGAGAAAAAAATGACTCCCCTTTCACAGCTGTGAGAAAAACTTTGTATTACTATACAGGCTACTCGTCTATTTCCTTTCTTATATTGTTGAATACATTTATTATTATTACACCCATCAGAATGGCCAAGATCAAAAACTCAAGCAACAGGACATGCTGGCAAGGATGTGAAGAAAGGGGACACTCCTCCATTGCTGGTGGGATTATAAACTTGTACAACCACTCTGGAAATCAATCTGGCAGTTTCTCAGAAAAATGAAAATAATTCTGAAGACCCAGCTATATCCAAAAGATGCCCCACCACATCCTAAGGATACATGTTCCACCACATTCATAGCAGCTTTGTCATAGCCAGAAACTGGAAACAACCAAGATGTCCCCTTAACTGAAGAGTGGATACAGAAAATGTGGTTCAATAACACAATGGAATACTATCCATCTATTACAAACAAGGATATCATGAATTTTGCAGGCAAATAGATGGAACTAGAAAACATCTTCTTGAGTAACATAACCCAGACCCAAAAGGACATGCATGACAGGAGCCTAGCATAACTGTCTCTGAGATGCTTCATCCAGCAGCTGACTAAAACAGATGCAGATACCCACAGCCAAACATTGGACAGAATTTTGAGACTTTTATGGAAGAATTTCAGGAAGTACTGAAGGCCCTGGAGGGGATAGGAACTTCACAGGAAAATCAACACTGTCAACTCACATGGACCCCTGGGGGTTCTCAGAGACAGTCATAAACCAAAGAGCACACATAACTCCTCACCCCTGGTACATATGCAGCAGAGGTGTAGGTCAGTCTCCTTGTGGGTCTTCCAACACCAGGTCTGTCCCTAAAGCTGTTGCCTATCTATGGAATGTATTTCCCAGATAGGGTGCCTTGTCTGGCCTAAGTGGGAAAGGATATGCCTGGCCTTAGTGGGAGAGAGGATTTGCCTAATACTGCAGGGACTTAACATGCTAGATGGGGGGATATCCAGGATTCCCCACCCCCCTCAGAGGAGAAGGAGATAGAGGGGGACTTTCTGAGGGGAAACCAGTGGGAGTAACAGCAATCTGGATGTAAAATTATTAAATAAATAAATTAATGGAAAAAGTATAAAAATGGAAAAAGTGCTAATTAAATGTAATCTCACTCGGTGTGTGGATACACACTGTTATCTTTTTTAAAAACTCATTGTAGAGTTAAAATCATCACAAACTATGGATTTGTAAATGCTCATATTGTCAAAATGCCTGACTGAGGTATTGTCAGACAAGCTTCTTATTGCAGTCCAGGGTAGCCAATGCAACTAGTCAGAGAGTCAAAAAATAAGAGATGGTGAAGTGATTATGTCAAAACGAGACATCTATAGTAATGCCCTCCCAGTGGCAGAAAGAAGGTAAGTCAGATAATGGGAGGTGTACAGTAACAGACATCTTCTGGATTATAACATAGTCACTATAGTCATGAGCTCATACAGTCAGTTGTGGTTACAAAATTAACAAAAGTTTGGGACAGTGAACATTTTATGAGAGTAAAGTAGAGAGCCTATAGACCAACATTCCAGGGTCAGTTGACAGCCAATGAACAGTTTCTAGGAATTAGTGTCACTTCCTTCCATGGTGTTCCTTCCCACTGATGAGTTGCCTGATGGCATCGGGGGTGAGAGAGACTGTCATTCTTTTCTATGGCCACTGATGAAGTTGCTTACGCTCCAGTAGATAAACTCCCACCCATGGTCATGTAGACAACTCTACTTAAACTCAGTGGTTCACAGAGAAAAAGAAGACAAAAAAGTAGGAGAGGGATAATCTTGGAAAAGAAGGGTTCATAGGAGAGGGAAATGGGATGAGAGAGGGTAATTGATAATGAATATAATGCATGAAACCGTGAAAGAATAAAAATAGATAAAACTAGCTCATTTGGTGGCACAATAGGCTATAGACCAGTGTTTCTCACCTTTCCTAATGATGAGACCCTTTAATGCAATTCCTCATGTTTTGATGACCCCCAACCATAGGTATGTCATTGCTACCTCATAACTGTAATTTTGGTACGGTTATAAACCATAATGGAAATATCTGTGTTTTCTGGTAGTTTTAGGTAATCAAAGGGGTCGCGACCCACAGGTTGAGAACTCCTCCTATAGACAGGAAAAGATAAATAAAAGGGAAAAACACGAGCTGGTCCTAGTATTTGGACTTGGCAGAAGTATCATGAATTCCAATGTCACTATGTCCCAGCTACGTGACCTTAATCACGTGGTACAAGTTCGCCAAACCACTTTCTGCATATGGCAAAATGGAGCTGAAGGACTTGTCCCAAAAGCTTATTCTGAGGATTATGATTTAGAATATGTAAATGTACTCAAGACTTTGAGGTTTGGGACTCTGGAATATTCGATGAGCCAACAGAGCATTTTCAACTATTTTTTGGTTGTTTTGAACAATTAACTGGGTTATGACTATGGTGAAGTTTGATCATTGACTTCCTCTAGCTTTAAGCACTGGAGATAAAGCTAAAGTGAGCATCTTGGTGCCTAATATTGTAAGTTTATTAATGATGCTCCTCACTTCCCACTAATACTTATTAGAGGAAGAAAGACAAATAGGATGAATAACTGGTCAAATTCCGGGAGATTTATTCCTGGAATAAACAATATTTTATTTCCTTGCACATTCCAGAATACTGCGTAGGCTCCAACTGTATTAAATAGATGAGAAGTTGAAACCCTAAATTGTTCATCTTCCAACATTTTCCGGCCTGTGATCTATCTTTGGATCAGCAATAATTGCCTGGACAGCTATAATAGCTTCATTAATTTTTGTTTGTATTCCGTGTTCTTTATTCAGAGATGGAAGAAATGCATCTTCTGTGTCAAAATCTAAATGCATTGGCTTAATCCTAACTGCCTCTGATATAAACACCCAGATCTGAAATCCAAATCACAGTAGAGACTTCTGTGTAGTTGCTGGGGCAACAAACTGAAATCCAGTCTAAACCATTATGCCAGTTTCAAAACCCAGGACGCTTTATGCTGAAACACATTTTTAAGCTGCAACTTTTTTTTTTTTGAATCAGTTGTACATAAATGTGAACTTTTCAGTTTTTTGTCCTTTACTGATCAGTCATCTCAAAGGTACAGCTAGATGATTAGAAATGGCCTGTTCATTCCAGCATTGGAAAATAATTGGTGCATATGTCTCTTAAATTGTCTTTCTTTCCTAAAAAGAGGGTCTGATACTTAGGTCTTAATACAATGGCTAGTTTGGGTGTTATTGTTGCTGTTGAGTCAAATATAATTCTGACAAATGTGAAATGTTTCATGATATTGTATATTATCTTTACATTAAACTATACTCATCTGCTTTCTGTGCATTCATGTTGTGGATAGCCCTGGTCTTACAACACAGTCACTTCAGTTATGTGTGTGTGTGTGTGTGTGTGTGTGTGTGTGTGTGTGTGTTCGTGGAGGAAATGGTTTTATTCAAGTCTACATGCCAGAAAATGAGTTAGAGACTATCTGCTTTATAGAAATGTAGTTTGCATTTTCTTTTTCTATTATTATTATTATTTAAAAGTTTTTACACTCCAGTCATTATCTACCTCCAGTTCCTCCCTCTGACTGTTCTTCATCCCATTCTTCCTCCCCCAACCCCTCACCACCCTCTTCAAGAGGCTGTCCCCACCCCACCCCTGGACCTCTCCACTCCCTAAGGCCTCAAGTCTCTCAAGGGTTAGGTATGTCTTCTCTCACTGAGGCCAGACCAGGCAGTCCTCTGCTGTACATGTGCTCGGGGCCTCATATCAACTGGTATATGCTGCCTAGTTGGTGGTCCAGTGTCTTAGAGATCTCAGGGTTCCCTGTTAGTTGGGACTATTGGTCTTCCTATAGGGTTGCCCTCCTCCTCAGCATCTTCTAGTTTTTGTCTAATTTCCCACTGTTGGGCATTTCATCTAAGGTCCCTCCCTTTGAGTCCTGAGCATCTCTCACCTCTCAGGTCTCTGGTACATTCTAGAGGGTGCTCCCACCTCCTATCTCCTAAGATTGCCTATTTCAATTCTTTCTGCTAGTCCTCAGGGCTTCACTCCCATTTCCCCCCAATACCTGATCATGTTCCCCCTTTTTCCCTCCTTGTCCCCTCTCCCACCCAAAGGAGCGATAGTCTCAGAGGGTTCATTCAGCAATGACTGATAGATTCAAATGCTTGTCAACATTCTCTGTACTCCCACATGCTCTTTAAAACTCTGTTTTTTGAGCTAGACCTATATCTTCTAGTTTTCTATGTTGCTCTCTGCACATGTTGCAGTTATTTAATGATGACAAGGATAATAGAGTGATGGTTGGCATTTTAGTTTTATTTCTAATGCCTCCCCCAGATACTTATTAACATTATTTTCTTGGAACTTTATGCTATAAGAGTCATTCTTATGTCCAAGGTTAAAAACAAAGGTATAGTCAAGTTAAGGAGCTCACCCCTGGTGGCCTATTTTGTAAATTGCAGAGTCCAGGCTGGAGCCTCTCAATAATAATCTAACTGTGTTGCTTTTATATACAGTATTAACAGACTATTACATTGCCTTTCTCTAACCTGCAAAACCTTAAAATTTTATGTAGATATCCATGAACCATTTCAAATAGTTTCATGTCTGTATTACTAGTCTTAATTTAACATTAAGTCTCTATTATAATTTCATTTTGTTATTATAAAACACCTTGACAAAAAGCAGCTTATGAAAGAAAGGGGCTTATTTTAGCTTATAATTCCAACTTATACTCATTGTGGGGAAGTTAAGGTAGGAACTTCAAACAGCTAGTCATGTCACATGCAGAGTCAATAGCAGACTGAATTGAGTGCACTCACTCTCAGCTGGTTGATGTGCTTAGATGATTCCTTCTCTCATCCACTTCAGGCACTCTGCCTGGGAAACGGTACTGAACTCCCTTTGATGGGTCTTCATGCATTCAATTAATTAAGATACCCTTCCATAGACATGGCCACTGGACAAACTAATGTAGAGAACCCTTCACTGAGACTCTTCCCAGGTGCTCTCAGATGGTGTGAAGCTGACAATATAAATGTAGGACCTTGATATCTTCACTTTTAATAACATGGGTTCCTTCAAAATTATCTTCAGTTAAGTTAATTATCTTAAGGGACTTTAGTGGAAGTAATTCAGGTCATTGGGTGCTCCAGTTTGAAGGGATTACTGGACCTTGACTGTGTTCCCCTTTATCATCCTTCTGTGTCCTGGCTACCATAAGACGAGCAGTTTCTTCTTCTCCATGCTCCTTATTAGAGCTTGCTGCCTCGTCAAAAGGACCAGGTTACTCTGGATTGAAATTTCTGAAACCTGAACCTAAGCAAGTCTTTCCTCCTTCGGGTTGTTTATATCAGATATTTTGTCCCAGTGATAAAACCCTAGCACAGGGTTTAAATCATACATACATACATACATACATACATACATACATACATACACACACACACACACACACACACACACACACACACACACACGCACACATATATATGAACACATATTAATTTTCAAATTCCAGCGATTCCTCTTCTGGTCTTCATATCCATCTGCACTTGGGGAGCCCCATACTGTCTCCCAGGAGGTCTGCTCTAACCAGCAACACAGGTGAGACTTCTGTCCCAATACCATTACCTACTGGAACCCTAAAGACCCCAGCATATATAAGTTCTGCCCTGCTTTGTCTGAGCTCTAACTCCTTTCTTGTTGGTACCTTCACCTATACTCTCTAATCTACAAGTTGCTCTCCAACCCCAAAGAGATGCCAGATCAGGCTACTATACCCAGCAAACCCCTCAATCACCATAGATGGAAAACCCAAAATATTCCATAACAAAACCAAATTTAAACAATATCGTTCCACTAATCCATCCCTGCAGAGGATACTAGAAGGAAAACTCCAACACAAGGAAGGGTAACTGCACCAAAGAAAACACAGAGACATCCTTCACAATAGTCACAAATAATATAAAATACCTTGTTGTGACTCTAACCAAGCAAGTGAAAGATCTGTTTGACAGGAACTTCAAGTCTCTGAAGAAAGAAATTGAAGATGATCTCAGAAGATTAAAAGGTCTCCCATGCTCATGGATTAGCATGATTAATATAGTAAAAAACCATCTTGCTGAATGCAATCTACAGAGTCAATGTAATTCCCATCAAAATTCCAACTCAGTTCTTCATAGAGTTAGAAA
Source organism: Rhabdomys pumilio (assembly GCA_030674055.1). Taxonomy (NCBI): domain Eukaryota; kingdom Metazoa; phylum Chordata; class Mammalia; order Rodentia; family Muridae; genus Rhabdomys; species Rhabdomys pumilio. The sequence goes on along the minus strand of JANHMN010000014.1, from coordinate 40,131,494 downwards.
GAGCAATTGCAAATTCATTTGGAATGGCCAAAAACCTAGAATAGTAAAAACTATTCTCAATTATAAAAGTACTTCTGGGGAAATAACCATCCCTGACCTCAAGCTGTCTTACAGAGCAATAGTGATAAAAACTTCATGGTATTGGTACAGAGACAGGCAGGAAGATCAATGGAATAGACTTGAAGACCCAGAAATGAACCCACACACCTATGATCACTTGATCTTTGACAAAAGAGCTAAAACCATCCAGTGGGAAAAAAAGACAGCATTTTCAACAAATGGTGCTGGTTCAACTGGCGATCAGCATGTAGAAGAATGCAAATTGATCCATTCTTATCTCCTTGTACAAAGCTCAAGTCCAAGTGGATCAAGGACCTCCACATAAAACCAGATACATAGAAGAGAAAGTGTGGAAGAGCCTGGAACACATGCACACAGGGGAAAATTTCCTGAACAGAACACCAATGGCTTTTGCTCTGAGATCAAGAATCAACAAATGGGACCTCATAAAATTGCAAAGCTTCTGTTAGGCAAAGGACACTGTCAATAGGACAAAATGGCAACCAACAGATTGGGAAAAAATCTTTACCAATCCCACATCTGATAGAGGGCTAATATCCAATATATACAAAGAACACAAGAAATTAGACTCCAGACAACCAATTAACCCTATCAAAAAATGGGGTACAGAGCTAAACAAAGAATTCTCAACTGAGGAAATTCGAATGGCCAAGAAGCACCCTAAGAAATGCTCAACATCCTTAGTCATCATAGAAATGCAAGTCAAAACAACCCTAAGATTCTACCTCACAGCAGTCAGAATGACTAAGATCAAAACTCAGGTGACAGCATATGTTGGTGAGGGTGTGGAGAAAGAGTAACGCTCCTCTATTGTTGGTGGAATTGTAAGCTGGTACAACCACTTTGAAAATCAGTCTGGTGGTTCCTCAGAAAATTGGACATAGTACTACCTGAGGACCCAGCTATACCACTCCTGGGCATATACCCAAAAGATGCTCCAACATATATCAAGGACACATGCTCTACTATGTTTATAGCAGCCTTATTTATAATAATCAGAAGCTGGAAAGAACCCAGATGTCCTTCAAGAGAGGAATGGATACAGAAAATGTGGTACATTTACACAATGGAGTATTACTCAGCTATTAAAAACAATGAATTCGTGAAATTGTTAGGCAAATGGATGGAACTAGAAAATATCACCCTGAGTGAGGTAACCCAGTCACAAAAGAACAAATATGGTATGCATTCACTGATAAGTGGATATGTATTTCCCAAAGCTTGGAATATTTAAGATGCAATTCGTGTACCACATAAAACTCAAGAACAAGAAAGACCAAAGTGTGGATACTTCAGTCCTTCTTAGAAGGGGAACAAAATACTCATGGGAGGAAATATGGAGACAAATTGTGGGGCAGAGACTAAAGGAAGGCCATCCAGAGACTGCCCCACCTGGGGATCCATTCCATTTACAGACACCAAACCCAGACAACTATTGCAGATGCTAAGAAGTGCTTGTTGACAGGAGCCTAACAGATATCTCCCGAGAGGCTCTGCCAGAGCCTGACAAATACAAATGTGGATGCTCACAGCCTATTGTCAGATTGACTATGGGGTCCCCAGTGAAGGAGTTAAAAGACTGAAGGAGTTGAAGAGGTTTACAACCCCATAGGAAAAACAATTTCAACCAACCACACCCACCCAGAGCTCCCAGAGACTAAACCACCAACCAGAATACACATGGAGCAAACCATGGCTCCAGCTGCATATGTAGCAGAGGATGGTCTTGTAGGGCCTCAATGGGAGGAGATGCCTTTGGTCCTGTGAAGGCTTAATGCCCCAGTGTAGGGGAATGGCAGGGACAGGGAGGCAGGAGGGGGTGGGTGGATGGGTGGGTGGGGGTTGGGGAGTACCCTTATAGAAGCAGGGAGAGAAAGTCTGGGATAGGGGATTTCTGGGAGAAACTGGGAAAGGGAATAACATTTGAAATGTAAATAAATAAAATATTGAATTAAAAAGAATGTTCAACATCTGTAATCATCAAGAAAATGGAAACAAAACAACTCTGAGATTTCACCTTACATCAATTAGAGTTGCTAAGATCAAAAACTCAAGTAACAGTAAGTACATGCTGGCAAGGATGTGGAGAAAGGGGAACACTCGTCTATTGCTGGTGGCATAGCAAACTTGTACAGCCACCCTGGAAATCAATCTGGCAGTTTCTTAGAAAAGTGGAAATACTTCTACCTGAAGACCCAGCTCTACAGCTCCTGGGAAAATATATAAAAGATACCCCACCATACCACAAGGATACATGTTTCATTATGTTCATAGCAGCTTTATTTGTGATAGCCAGAAGCTTGAAGCAACCCAGATACCATTTAACTGAAGACTGAATACAGAAAATGTAGTTCACTTCCATAATGGAATACCATTCAGCTTTTAAAAAAGGCAGGACATCATGAGTTTTACAGTCAAATGAATGGAACTAGAAAATGTTATCCTGAGTGAGGATACACCAGAACCTAAAGGATGTGCAAGCTATGTGCTCAGTGATAAGTGGATATTAGCCAAAAAAGTTCAGAATTCCTTTAATACACTCCACAGATGCAAAGAAGGTAAATAAGAAGGAAGGCCCAAGAGAGGATGCTTGAATTCCACTCAGAAGGAAGAACTAAATAGTCATGGAAGGCAGAGGGAAGAAGAGACCTGGTTGAGAGAAGGGAAATTGGGGGTACAGAATCAGGTGTGGGGTGTAGGCTCAGATTTTTTAAAACCTACTTTTAATAAGGGTTCTCAAACTCTTTGACCCCTCTTCTAGTCTACCATCCAAAGACGGGGGTGGGGTGGGTGGAGAGATGGTAAATAGGACCTGTTTAGAAGGTTAATATTGACCTGTTTAGAAGAAGTTCTTTGGGGTTATTCCAATTTCCATTTGTCAGGATACCAGCAGTCCAGTTAATTAGTGTTAGGATACCAAACACAAATCAGAAGCAGTGGCAGGATACAGCAGAAACTGCCAGGTTTCCACCAAATCAACAGGAGTCAGCAGGAGCGACGAGAAAGAGCCAGGATACCAGGTATGCCTCTCTCAATGGATACTGTCATGCCTCTCTCAATGGATACTGTC
>JANHMN010000014.1:40112821-40128333 GCA_030674055.1 Rhabdomys pumilio | reverse complement strand
TGCCTCTCTCAATGGATACTGTCATGCCTCTCTCAATGGATACTGTCGTGCCTCCCTCAATGGATACTGTTGTGCCTCTCTCAATGGATACTGTCGTGCCTCTCTCAGTGGATACTGTCATGCCTCTCTCAATGAAATGAAGCTCAGCGAGACCAGAAGTATTGCAAAGCTAGCTATTGCCCTGTCTCTGTTCATTGAGACCTACTCATTTTCTCTCAAAACATCATGTGTTCTCTCATGGGTTTTGCCTCAGCAAAACTAGGAGGGCCAGAAGAATGAGTGGAAATATGCAGCTCTATGGGTAGAGGATGGGGGAAATCTCTACAAATTCCCAGAGAGCTTGGATTTGGGGAGGTTCCCAGGAGTCAATGCTGGTGATTTTAGCTAAAATGCCTAACAGTGGGGAACAGTATGGAACCTGAAGAGACCATCTCAAGTAGCTATACAGTACTCCCAGTGGAGGAATAGGGACACCAACCTACCTAGAAAACTTTCCATCCAAAATTGGCCCTGTCTAAAACAATTGAGGGGAAAAAGAAGCAGAGACTGAAGAAATGTTTAAGCAGTGACATGCCTAACTTGAGATCCATCCCATGGGCAGGCACTAATCCCTGACACTATTAGTGATTATAAGTTGTGCTTGCAGATAGAAACCTAACATAGCTTCCTCTGAGAGGCCCTACCCAGCAGTTGAATGAGACAGATGAGGATACCCACAGCCAAACACTGGAAAGTCAGGGTACCCTATGGAAGAGTTAGGGGAAAGATTGAAGTCCCTGAAGGCAGTGTGACTCCACAAGAAGACCAACAGTGCTGACTAATCTGTACCCCTGGGAACTCCTAGAGACTAAGCCACCAACCAAAGAGCATTTGTAGCTTGATCCAAGGCCCCTTTCACATGCAGAAGATGGCTGCCTTGTCTGGGTTCAGTGGAAGAGGATGTGCCTAATCCTGTAGAGACTTGATGCATCAGCCTGGGGATTATTGGGGGGCATCTTCTAAGATACAAAAGGGAGGGGGTGGGGGAAGAAACCCTGGAAGGGGGCATAGGGAGGTGGAACAACATTTGGGATTTAAATATATAAATATATTTAAAAAATTATAATGATTCATATTTTATTAATATACCAACTAGTGTGTAATGTGTGACATTAATTTAAATAAATCAAATGTTTGGTATTTCATGGTCATGTTTATTAACTGCCTATTTTTAGTATGGTAGTAAAACTATAAAATCTGTTTTTGAGTACATTAATTTTGGCTCATTATGTGTTACTTACACTTAATGCTTTTTCATACACTTGTTAATATTTTCATTGTTCACAGCATCAGAAATTCTAACTGGGGCATAGCTGCTTTGCAGATGGTCTTAACATTACAGTGTTGTCTTTATAGACTACTGTAATTTAGGATCTGTCAGAAAATTATTGAGTAAATCCTCTAGTTTCGAGCATTTATAATCCTCAGGATAACTGTGCCCCTGTTTTGAGGCACACACACAAAAAAAAGATTACAGGAATTTATTTTGTCATAAACCTATGATAGTTTACAGATGTGCTTATGACATTTCCATCTAAGTTATTAGAAATTATGTTTGGTTACTTTTTAAAAAAGCAGTGTCAATACTATCATTTAGGTATCAAAATTATTCTAGACATAGTTTTAAAGTGTACTTGAATTTTTATATTAGAATCAACTACCCTGCCTTTTCTTCTCCTTTTTTAAAAATTAAAAATTAAAAATTCACCCAATATATTCTGATCATGGATTCCTCTCCCTTTTTTGTCCCCAGATGCTCCCCATCCCTCACCCATCAAATTTATGTCTTCTTTCTCTCTTTCTTTAGAAAACAAACACAAAAGTGTAAACATCAAACAAACCAGAATAAAAATAAATTTAAAAGCACAAGAAAACATACACAGACAGACAGATAGACACAAAAACCAAAACCTATAAAAACACAAAATAGGAAACTGTAATATACAAGCGAAAGATAAAAGACTGCCCAAACAAAGCACCATGAGACTAAAAGTCTACAAAACACTGTTGTGCTCATTGTTAGTTGGCCATTTCTTGATGAGAACAGAGCCTACGCCTATGTCTATGTGTGGTTTACATACCCAGTGAGGCTCCACTGGAGAAAACTCAAGTTTCCTTTGCAAGTGGTTGTCAGTTATGTATAGCTACTTGGTTAGAGATGAGAACTTGTGTTCACTCCACTATCAGTGTTGGAATCCTATCTAGCTTGAACCTGTGCAGGCCCTGTGGATGCTGCCATGGTCTGTGAGTTTGTATGTAAACATGTCATTTCTGTTGTGTTTGAAAGACACTGTTTCTTTGTTGTGGTAAATAATTATTTGGATGTTTAAACCCTACTTAGATCATAATGTTCCCAAATAAAAGATGCAAAACTTTTATATTTATAATAAGCCTTAAAGCATCATCTGGGCAGTGATCAACCCTCTATGTTATTTTGTCTACTCCCTTGTCATTATCCCCATGACATCACTTGCCATCCTTCTGTTGGGACTGCTCCGACTCCATTACGTCTGCCCTGATGGCTGTGCTCTCACGAATCACCTACTCCAATTGTAGCTTCCTTCTTTCCTCCTCCTCTCTCTCTTCCTCCCTTATCTCATTTTCCTGGTCCCTGCCTCAGACCTCTCAAGTCTGGGAACTGAAGCCCCATCTATCTCTTCTGCCTCTCCTCCCTACAGACTGTAGTCATCTTTATTAACTAATGACAGATAACAACAAAAGCTGGTCCACGTGAGGATCTGCTTGTCTTGGTGCAAGCAGATCTTGCCGTACAGAATTTAGCATTTGAATTACGAGCAGCATCAGACCAACCCAGTACATGTTCTTGGTGTCATCTACCCCTTCTGGCTTGAATCTCTGACGGGTTGGGGTTTGATGCAAACACATACCATGTAGGACTATATACTATGTACTCACTTTTAAGGTCAACAACACTAAAACAGTAGACTAACCTAATTATTAAAATTATGCATTTAATTCTGGCAAATATCTCTAAAATTAGTTCTTTGCATAAATCATATGGCTATTTGGATTTCCACAGGTTTTTATTTAAATCATTTAATGTTCTCCAAATGTGAAGATTAAAGCCTCAATCAAGTTTAGGGGTTTCCATGCAATTTAGGGGTCTTTTATGCATTCTCTTTGTTGTATCACGGAAATCTAATATGTCAAGAATTTCTTCACTTTCCAGTGACACCAGATTTATGTGTTGTTAAAGGACACATCAATTAATAGTTGTTAAAGGACATAGAACACATTGCTGAGCCTTTCACAAGTTTTTAACTTTATGGGAAGAAAACAATTATACAGCGTTTTAAAGTAGATGAAGGCTAGCTAGTTCCCCACTGTTCTCCCCTACATAAAATGAAAGCGAGTTTCAGACAAAAATACAATATTTACACATCTCTTAAACTAACAGTTATTAGTAAGCAAATATAGTTTAATCCATTTCATGAACCTGACGAAGCTCCCGCTTTCTATTCTTTTTCAGTTCTACCATCATGTGAGTACCTACCATCTGGTACATCTCTTGAGATATGTCTCACAACAATTTAGAAGGGCTATACCTGGAGGGTAACTATTGGTTTGTAGAAATGTTAGTAAACTAATGGATGGTCATAGGGCTATTTAGGGATTAAACTCAAAGCACCATTTTAAGAGGGAGGTTCTCCTATTCTGACCATGAAAACACAGTTTAAGCCAATTCACTTTACCTGAATAGAAATTCTTTTAAAACTGATTAAAGCTAATATCTAATAGTAATTATTCTTAGAGCAAAACTGCTAATTTTACCACTAGAGAGAAATAGTGTGTACCGAGGCCTTTCCTCTTAAGTCTCTCTTTGGATTACATTCTGTACAATGAAGGTACTTCCTTCACTAAGTGCTTCCGTCATAAAGTACTATGCTCCTGCACACTCAGAACAACATAGGAAATCAGTCATGAACTGAAGCCTCAAACTGAAACAAAACAAACCTTTGTTCTTTATAAGTTGACTGTTTAAGTATTTGTTACAGTGACCTAAAGCTGACTAGTGTAGATGTACAATATTATTAGGGAAGGGAAACAAAAGAAACGGATCTAATAGGCAGAACGGTCAAGCTGTGGTGTCAATATGAAATCACAGTGAGGAGCTCTAGAAAAATATGGCCGACCACAGCAGTCTCTCATTGGGGTGGAAATATTGGGGCATGTGGACTATGATTTACTCACAGGTAAGGGTTATCCTGAATGTGTGTCCTCAGCTACCGTGATCTTTCTCAGTAACTGACCAGGGATGTCTGTGAGATTTGCTTAATGTGGTCCTCACTGGAGGATGTTAATTGAATCACGCTTATCATAGCTGTGATGCAAGTCACTTTTTGTTAAAGGTTCTAAGTGCTGCCTCTCTGGGTTTGCTGCCGTGTCAGCCTTGAGCTAACTCTATTATTTGGAAAGCATTTTTCTGAGACTCCATTTTTCTCTTCCATATCTTTCTTTTTTCTTCCTCTATACCATTTTCTTTTCAGGATTAAGTATCAAACTTATGGCTGAACACATTCAAGGCAAGTGTTCTACCACTGAGGCATCAGTTCTCCAGTGCCTTTTCATTGACAGTAAACTTAAGAAAGATTAGGGCAATATTGAATCGTATACTATGGGCAGGAAAAGGAAATGAATACTGGCTCTCTGTCAGTATTTCCAAAAGAATGTACTGCTGATCCTTTTGAGACAGAAGAGGGCAAATAAGTCTGTTCAGTTATGAAATGACTTATAGAACTCCTCAAGGAATACTGGCCTACTAAGGACATTCAATGGTCTCTGTAGCTAGAAGATGCACTTCAGAGGTATCAAGAATTAGATCATCCATTCTAAATAAGAGCCATAGTTATTGAGCATGTGCAATGGCTAGCTTAGAATTTTCTGTGTCGCCCCTGCTGGCTTTAAATCTATGGGAATCATCTTGACTTGACCTCTTGAGTGCTAGGGTTACAGGTATACAAAAGATTCCCTAGTTACTCATTGCTATCCCCTGAGACAGTAGCACTGTGCTACTCTTAAGGAAGGTGTGGAAGTCTGTACTCCCTGATCCAGCAGGTTATTTGTGCCCTCACTGTCTGTTGCTGCTGAGTCCTATATATAGGTATTTTCATATTTATTTAGGTTATTATAGGCCTGCCTGACTTTATGACTTGATAGGTCTAATAGGAGAGACCCAGATGTGTGGTCACTTGGTGTCCATATGCTCTGGAATTCCATCATTACCAGAGCCCAGTAGCCTGCCAGAGGCTGTTTTCCTAAGAGTGTGTAACTCTCCTCTCCAGATGTCATGGCCTTACTCCAAAACTCCAGGAGCTTGGTTTTTGATTCTCTCACTGGGGCTTGCCATAAAATCCACACCACATCTATTCTCTGCTACTGGTGCTTCCAGCATTATAGGATATGGAGGATAGCAACCTCTAAGGGAAGTCCCTTCAACCCTTTACAGACCACTTACTTGTTACAGGCTCTATGCAAGAATGTGGAAAGAATCCACATCGTTATTTTCTTTACAAAGTATCACTGACCTGTGAACACCTAAAAAATTTCACTGAAATAGATGGCACCAAAATGTTCATAAAATTCGTTCCTGTAATTTGGAACATGTCATCAAGGCCTTTTATGTTTATGGCCATTAACTTGCATTGATTTGTTCACAAGATGCTGTCAACATAATAGGTCAATTAGATATTATTTGATTTTTTTTTTTTTTGGTGAGGTATAGATCTCTAGATAGAATTACAACAAAGGAAAAGATAGATCAAAGTATATATAAAATTCTTATTATATGTGCGTGCAAAATATCTCAACTATTTTTTTATTTTGATAGAAAGAATGAATTCATTGTACCAACTGGCAAATGCCACGTATCTGAAGTCATTTTAATCTGTGAGAGCAACTATACCATGTCTGCTTTGTAACTACGATGAAGACTAACATCTTCTCGACCAAGCTGGTTATAGATAGCACATAGCCAGTCTCATTCTCCTGTATCCCTCTGCTTTCTGCAGAGTTTAGACTAGTGAGCCAATTTATTACTCAGCACCCATTAGATTTTTAGAGGTTGGCACAGATTTCTAGTCATTAGGCTGAATGTATAAATACAACCTTTTAAAAGCTGTCACTTAGATTCTATACTAGAAAGATTAAGAATTTAATGTGTCAGTCATATCTTTAGTGGTTCTTTATCTTGGATTAGTCTTGGAATCAATTGTCATATTTAGGACTTGTAGGAGGCATACTGTGATAGTCAGAAATGGAAAGAGAATACTAGGGCATAACACCTATGAAGGGGAGAGAGCAATGGTAGACAAGGACGTCAGGCTAAATACTCATCACTGTCCGACAGTTTAAGATTTAAAATTCTTATTGAGTCTAATTTTCCTGGCTTTAAAACACACACACAGGTGTGTGTGTGTATGTGTGTGTGTGTGTGTGTGTGTTCATATGTATGGGTGTGTTTGTGTGTGTATGCTTGTGAGAGTGTGGGTGAGGGTGTGCTTTCCCAGTCATGTCTGAAAGTTAGTGCCTCTCATAAAGATTTTCACAAATATTTTATTCCAGTATTTTCTAATGTCAACTCATATATAATATATGAACATTTATAGAGATTCAATTTTAAGTGTGTGTGTGTGTGTGTGTGTGTGTGTGTGTGTGTGCATAAGCATGTGCATGTGTGCACATGAGTGCAGGTGTCTGCACAGGCCAGAAGAGGGCATTACCTTAGAGCTGGAGTTACTGGTGGTTTTGAGCCACCAGATGTAGGTGCTGGGAAGGGAACACAGGTCTTCTCACTGCTGAGATATTTCTCCAGCTCAAACAGGTTTTCACAGTTATAGGCACAGCTCTCATTTCTTTAGTTTGCTTTTTTGAGTCAAGATCTTACTTGTAGCATATGATGGCCCCCAAGCTTGTAATTCTCTAGCTTCTGCCCTCTGAGTGTTCACATTGTAGGTATGTACTATCAGGCGTCACTAAACACACACTGTATTTTACGTTACTTTTTACAAACAATTTGAAGTAGGAATACAATTTTATACTTGTGTGTGTAGATATTCAGCATCACAAGTATTATTTGATGAAAAGACTCTTCTACCAATGAATAATTCTAATAGAAGTCAAAAATCAAGTGCCTGCAGCTTTTTTTTTTCTTTCAATGCATGATGGGAAATTAAGTCCAGGGTCTTTCTCCTGCTAGATTTATGACGGAGCTGCGTTGTCAAGCCCTGTGAGAGACATATACTAGAATCTCAGATCTATGCCACTATATAAAATGTCCGTCCTCATGTTAGCATCTTCCTGTTTTATTCATTGTAGCTAATAAGTAATTTTTGGAGTGACGCATAAATTCTCAAGCTTTATTATCATTTTTGTTTTTGGTTTCATGATTTAGGTTTGCTTATTTGCTTTTAGCTATTTCCAATTATTTGAATTTGGTTATTAATTTCAGAGTCAGCATTACAGTTTCTTTGAAGAAGTCATCTGAGATTGCCGTGATTCTGCAGACCAAATTTAGAATTGTAATGTTAAGCATTGGAAGTCTTCTGACATTGTACATATTTCTGTTTGTGTAGGCACAAAACATATCTCTTACTAAGCAATCCCAAAGGCAGGCTCCCATTGTGCACAGGATAACAGAGGGCAGGCGGGTGCTGCCTACTAGGCAGAAGGCTCTAAAACATCCCACCTTCTATATTTGAGTTTTCACGTTACTGAGTCCTGTGTCTGATGAGTTAGAACTTAAAAAACTAAACTGGTATGCTGAGTTTATTATTTATAGCTAGGTGACATGGGACACAAAGAGTTAGAATTCATTATGAGCTGCCTGTCCTGCATCAATGAATCTGCTCGGCATAGATAGAATTTCTAGTGTGTAACGAGGAATCTGAAAGGCAGGCCTGTCCTGGATTACATATCTCATGGTTAATATAACACACTGCAAAAGCTTTGAAAATATTCTTATTTTAGGGAATGGAGAACAAGAGATTGTGCAATCTTAGAGGTTGCTGCTGACTACCAGAAGATGCTACATCCTAGAAAGCACAGGTAGCTGGTCCAAGTTGTCTCAGGCAGTCCCAGTCCAACCCACTACACCCTGCTGCTCAGCACGCTGTATCTCTGGTACATCCTGTTCTTTAGAGCTAGCAGCAAGGCAGTTTCTATAAGGGCAGTAAGAGAATTGTCTTGCAGTAGGCCTACTTTAATTTCTTTAATTACTTAAAGATTAAATTTAATTGAAGAAGCCTAAAACATACACTTAGAAAATGTGTGCTCTATTACTCTGCTGTTAATTTTTATTACCCAGACACGTATTTTCCCGCAACAACATTGTGTAGCTTGGAGGGTTTGAAGTATAAAATTTCAAATTTTATATATGTCTTTTGTTAAATTCATTAGTCAAACACTTTTGATGCTATTATAAATGGTGTCGCTTTCCAAACTTGTTTTTTTGATGGCTCAGTTTTTATTGTTTACTTGTGTTTTTCCATGCTTACAATTTATGCGTTTTGATTGGAATGCTACCATTTAATATCATTTTCTCATGACATGCTCCTGTGTGCCCCTTTGTTTTCATTTATGTAACCTTTTGTGTGGTTTACACCCAATGGCTTGATTGTACAGCTTTTCAAAAATCTCATTTAAACTACTTAATTTCCTTTAAAACTACTTAAGAGAATAAAATGACATAGGCATCAATACTTTTGCTAAAATTTATATGCCTTAAATGGCCTTTTTCTTCACCATCTGGTCATATTATGCTGTTTCCTTGAATGTCTCATAATGTTCTTTTAAAAGCTGGACATATATAATAGAGCAGCTATGTGACTCTCCATCCTGTTTCTCCCAATGCTACTCATTGTTTGTTTCCCTGTGCAGATGCTTGGCTAAACTCTGTTAGTGAATCCATTTTGCCACAGTGTGAAATCTCCTCAGTAATTACCATATGTTACGTCTGCTAGTAGCAAATTTTCTGTTTTTGTTTTGGAATGCCTCAACTTTTATTTGTTTATTTTTTGAGATGAAAATATAATTATATCACCTCCTCTCCTTTCTTTCCCCCTAAATCCTCCCAGGTACAGCCCTCACTCTCTTCCAAATTCATGTCTTCTTTTTCTTTGATTGTAGTTACACACACACACACACACACACACACACACACACATATAAATATGTGTATGTACACATATATGGATATGAATACATATGTGTGTAACAACATTATGTGTGTGTTTTTAAACATAAATATAACCTACTCAATCTGTATAATGTTACTTGTGTGTATATCTTTTTATATACATGTTGTTTGGTATTAGATAATTTTTATTCTTTGCTAGTCAGGGTTTCTTTGTGTGCAGTGTAGCTGGAATTCTCTAGGTAGCACAGGCTGGTCCCTGCTTCCCAAGAGCTTAGATCTCAGTATGCCCTAGTAGGCCCCAAGAATGATTTTTTTTTTGCCTTTATTTTTGAAAGATAGATTATTTGATATTCTTTGTTGGCAGTTCTGTTTCCTTTCACATATAATATCATATGTAATACAGCAGCTATACAACTTTCCATCCTGTTTTTCCCAATGCCAATTGTGAATGTGATTTCTCTGCCTTCTGGCCTCAATTCTTTCTGCTGAGGATTCAGTGTTCAGTTTTACTGGAGCGCCTTTGTAAATACAAGCTATATTTTTATTGCTGCTTTCAGTATCTTCTGTCTGGGATGTGAGGTCTTTATTATGATGCACCTTATGTGGACCTCACTGTGGACTATCTATTTCATCCTGTCTCTACTATTGACATTCTTACACTTGTGATGGCACATTTCTGTAGGCCTGTTCATTTTTCTATCATTTCCCTCTATTCTTTAAACTGAATAATCTTTACAAGCCAATTTTCAGTGTCAGAGATATTTTCTTTGATTCAACTTTGAATCTGTTATTGTTGTCTTTAAATGAATTTTTTGCAGCTGTTATTTGGAATTTTGCCTCAATGACTGTCTTTCAGTTATTTTAAAATTTTCTGTTTATTGGTATTCTGTAGTTAGTTTTATGGCATCTTCTCTTGTTTATTTAATATATTTTCATTATCTTATTATTTATTTATTTTTATGAGTGTGTATGAATAAATACATCCCATGGCACATATATGACAGCCAGAGCACACCTTGTGTGATTTATTTCTCTCTTTCTGCCACATGTTTCCAGGGGATTAAACTCGGGCTTGACAGCAAATGCCATTACTTGCTGAACTATCTACCTAGTGTTATTTAATATATTTTATTTTCTTACCTGAATCCTTTGATGAATGAACAAACTCACTACTTTTATAGGTAATTACTTGTGCTTTTTCTCCCAGTACATAGATGGGTGTCTCATAATATTTGTTGAAAACTAGAACTACAACCAGCAATAAAATGAATTAGTTCTGTACGCTGATCTCTCATCCTAGGCTCCCTGTCACTATTCTTTACTTATTTATGTAGCTGCTCTGCTAAACAATGTCAGTGAGGCTTTAACCCTCTGTTGAAGGCTATGCTGTTCAGCAGTGTGTCCCTTCACAGATTTCATTTTAAAGGACACTTAATTCATTTCCCCTTCTGATCCTAGGAAAGATAGTAGTTGTCTTTTTATGGATCTTCCCAGTAATCCCGTTCATCTATTGTTTATTTTTTTACTTCCTATGTTCTAAACGTAGTGTATTACTGCCAAAATATCCATTTTTATTTTATTTATTTTTTAAAATAGCAGTCCCAACCTGAGTGTTCAGTCATGTTTTAACTAATGCCCACTCCCGAGGAAACGCTTCAGCCTTCTGTATTTTATGTTTCTTTGGAAAGTTCCGAGTCAGTTTGTTTTGGTTGTAAGGATGAAGGAAGTGAAGCACTTTTTGTTCAGTGTTACACCTGTATGTATAAGCAGGGTCCAGAGGAGGTTATAACTTTCGTCCTCTTGGCTTACCTGATGTGGAACCCTGCGAGGCTGACCTGGGTTCTCTGTTACGGCTAAGGCAGCACTTCTAATATATCAGCGGAACTGAGTGGGAGAAAGTATTCTACACCCTCATCTTCTCATTTGCTTGGATTACAGCTTCTGCTGTCCAGGGTTTCAGGAACAGATAGCTGGGAAATTGTGGTGGTGTGTTCATACTGAGGTCTTACCCTTGTCTTTCATCAGGAGGGGAAGACAGAAGGAACCTCACAGTCTTGGCAACACGTGTCTTGAATGGAGCTTGCATCTTACTGAGGCGAGGGAAGAGGAACGGAGTGCCATGATTTGAGTGTGTAGGTTTTCCCTGCTCTCACAGGAAATTTGTCAGATTTTCTGCACCGAATGATTCCTTTGTACTGAATGTTCTACAGACAATTTGCATGAAAACTCAGATCTAGATGGTAGGTAACTCAGACTACCGTTAGTGAAGTGTGCCTTCCTGATAAGAGTAGCTCTCTGCTACTCATCAGATGGGAATGTCCCCAAAAGTCAGTGTGTTGAAGACTAGGTCACAGGCTGTGATGTCATTGGGATATGATGGAGCCTTAGGAGGTAGGGATTTTAAGCCCTAGGGATGGGGGTGTGGAGGTTGGGGAGCATGCCTTGGAGAGATTTTAGTTGTTTCCTTAAAAAAAAATAATTTCATTCGTGACTATGATATAGGTTGGCTTTCTGTTATACCCTTCTGCCATGATGTATTAGCCTATCCCAGCCCCCACGCAACTGAGTCAACGAACTATGTACTTGAACATCCAAAACCATAAACCCAAGTACAGTTTTTCTCTGTTTAAGTTATCTCAGACATTTTGTTTCAGTCATGGGGAGCTAACACTTATGCTTTACTTCTTTCATTAGTTCAGATATATAGTTTGCTTTTTTCTTTTTCTTTTGGATACTGGAGGGAAGAGTCAGCAACTAAATAAGAACTGAACCTTTTCTGTTGTCAGTGTATCACGAATGTGAGCGAGGAATGTTAGCAAATGACTATAAGAGTAGCACCAGCACCTGAGAGGTCAAGGCAGGAGAATCAGAGAGGCCACGGTCATCTGTGGGCATTTTGTGAGTTTTAGGCCAGGCTGGTTTAAACAAAAAGGTAAGGGTGTCCTGCAACTAGTTAATAGTATTTTTTTGTAATAGTAGATATGCATTGGTATTAAAAATTCAATAGCTTGAATAATCTAGAAAAAAACTATTTTTAATATACTTCCTAAGATGTATAAGATTCAGTCATGTGTCTCATGAAACTTTAAGTTATTATTTTACTAAATTATTTTAATAAAGTCCAATTTAGTACAAGATTGATGATTTTATTATATGAATAATTAAATTTATAACTGTCATGAAAATTCTAATTTCTAATACAAATTTTGTTATTTAATATATTATAAAATTCACTTTTACTTTCACCCAAACCAGAAAGTTATGAGAAGTAGTAAGAAAATATTCCTTTTCCTAAAATATATCTGAGCCTTAAGTACATATACATTAAAAATACCATGCTTAATGAAAAGGGAAAATTTTAGTCAATTTGCTTCTGTTGGATCTCAAAAGAAAATTACTTTGTTCCCATCAATGTATAGGCACAGAATTTCATTTAAAATGTATTTGAATGTACTTTGGCTACAACTCACTGAGAAGGGAAAACTTAAACCATATGTTAATGAATAGGAACAAAGATCACGGGGAGGTCACTGTTCACAAATGAAAATTTGTGGCCATATTTACTTCTCTGTATTTGTTTGCTAAGCAAGTCATATAACTCCAAATTTGTTCTAATTGCTTCACACGTTTTTCTAGAGAAGACAACTCAAGGGGAAAATATGGTGCTATGATACACAATGGTAACAGAAATGTGATTTGTTTTTTTGAGCTGTTGGTGCCTTGTGGGGAGGCCTGAGTTACTCCTTATTAGAGTGAGAATTACGTAACAATAATTATAAATTTAAATGAATTGGTTACTGACTGTGTGACTTAGAACTGCCTGAATTACTTGAACCCCAGTTTTACCATCAGCAATATCCACCTACATGGAAAGTTAATGTGTGAACATATATGAAACATGACACAGTTTTTTATATTCAAGAAGATCTAAATAATTTAACATCTTCTCTCTTTCCATTTAACTAAACCAAAAGGCTGTTCATGAAATGAAACCTGTTTAAAGTGATTGTAAAGATCTTTTTAAAAATGTTTTTGCATATCAAATAATTGCAGCTGAGTGTGGTGGTGTCCACCTGTAGTCTCAGCTATTTGGAAAGCTGGAGATCATTTACGCTGTCACAAAGCAACCTGGGAAACATAGTGAGACACGACACCAAAAGCTAAAAATATAGGCAACAGCTTTCATATCTTAGTAGTTATAGTTCAGTTTTGACAAATATAATTATTATATACAGATTTCTTATTGACTATTAGCCTAGGGTATTGTCTTCTAGAAAGTTAGGGTAGATAAAATATCAACAGATGTGTGTCAAGATGAAGAACTTTCATTCATTTGCATTTCTTCCATAAACAATGACTACTTCACATGTAGTATGTTAATATGCAACTGAGGAATCACTAAATATGGCCTGTCTTGGGCATTTTTGTTATTGCTGTGAAAAAAAAAAACCACCATAATGGAGGCAACTTATAACAGAAATCACTTAATTGGTTTCAGAAACTTAACTTGTTTTAGAGGGTCAGTCACTGATGGTGGAACAAAGACATAAGAACAGCTGAGAGCTTCTATCTTTAACCTCAAGAGAAAGCTAGGCTAGCTCTAAAAGGTTTTAAAACCTCAAAAATCTACCCGGTGACACCCCAGTGACATACTTCCACTGGCGAAGGACACACCTTCTAATTCTCGTCAAGCAGCCACTGACTGGGAACTAAGTATCAAATGCCCAAGACTTATAGGAGACATCTCATTCAAAGCACCACCTGACCCTCTCTTAAACAGAACTTAACAGTAAAAGATGCTAAACACAGAAGTATCCAGTTAAATATAATCACACCTCCTAGGAAAGCTATGCAATCAACTGATCTGAGTGCATATCAATGGAAGGTTCTGACCTTAGAAGGATGTGACAAATTAGAAATTAACAAATGACCTGATAAATTATAACCTAGCAGGAATGATCAGATAAATGGAGATATAAGTGGACTTCTACCAGGGCCAACAACAGTCATAGTCTTTACTGTGAGAGTCTGTACCACACACAAATACAACCTAAAACACGTTAGTGTTGCTGCAGTACAGAATGGAAAGACAAGATGAAGAAGCGTTTGAAGTCATTGTCCTCATGGTAAGAATATTTATCCTTATTGTAGAAACAGCAAGAAGCCATCGTACCATTTGAAACAAAGCAAAGGAGAAACCTGCAAGAAGTAGACGACCATCAAATGAGGACTCTTTAAAAAACAGATCACTCTGGGAGGGTAAGAATATATATTCAAAATCAATAAAATGCTCATTTTATTAGAATGAGGTTGAAGTATTTGAAATGATGGAGATGCAGAGTCATGGGTAGAGAAATTTGGGGGTTAAACCTGGTGAATCATTGTGCTCTTTGAGTTGAGAGAAAGTGAGAAGTCAAAGATTACATTTAAGTTTTTTTTTTCAATTAATGAGTATCATTCATTACACTACCTACTCTTACTTAAAGTGGGCCTGCCTTCTTCTGTCACATTAAATATTGAGAAATTTAAGGATTACTGTCAAGTTATGATATTGTTGTGTTATCGATACATCAGGAATTTTAAAAACTTACATATTTATTAATGTATGTTGTGGCAGCACATGTGTGGCCAGAAGACAATCAACCTCCTCTCACACAGCAACTGCTTTTATCTATACACTAGTCCTGCAGGTCCTGAAATTTATCTTTAGATGATTGCTTAGAATACTTTTCATCTTAAGTTGCTTATGGGTAAGTTCTGCTACTATCAGTGTATTTCTTTTTGATAAAACTACATAATTACTAAAGTTAATTTTAATTCTTATATTCTGTGAAATTGCAGCTTAGAAATATGCTTGATGAAATTAAATGTAATTAACTTTTACTATAAAGTCATTTTTTAAAAAATCAAATATAATTGCAAATCACTCAGTGTTGAAATCTGCTTTACTCTGATCGTTAAAACTCCACACTTCTAGATAAAGGGAAAATAGTGCTTGCATAAATGTTCAGTTTATCCTCTGTACATAATAGATAATTTTTAATAGGGTAATTTTTTAATAATGTAGGCCAGGAACATTTACTGTGGTCTCTATTGACTTGGTGCTGTTGGAAATTTTTATGTTATTGTATGTTCTAGAGCAAAGTGCTTTTAAAAATTCTTTGAAACTTTCATAGATGTACACAGTATATTATAGCCATATTTTTCATCCTAACCTTCCATCCACTTCCTTCTGGCCTTTTCTCTAAAATATTTCCTTTTACATTTCAATATCTATCTATCTATCTATCTATCTATCTATCTATCTATCTATCTATCT
>JANHMN010000014.1:40076424-40102574 GCA_030674055.1 Rhabdomys pumilio | reverse complement strand
CTTCTTCTTTTTTGGTTCTTGGGTCATTAAGTGTAGAAGACAGCTCTCAGAGATTACCAGCTGCTGTTTTTGGGAAAATAACATTTTCTGATAATATTTATTTTCAAAAGACTTGAATGATGGTGTAGATTATTAAAACACTCCTTGTTGACGTAAAATAATTTGAGCAAAAACATACAGCTTACAGCGAGAGGGTGTGGGGGAGACAACTGTTCAACATAATTACCCCTCCTTGTGATTATTTTTTCCTACTCTTATGAGTTTAACTTTATTATTGGGGTCTCTTTAGGAATACCCTTTACCAGCTTGATAATGACAAGTTTTAAATTTTCTGAGAGATGTGATAAAATATAACTTGGTTGGTGGTAATGACGAAAATAGCCAGTTTATTAAAGTTGTACCTGGTAACAAAAGAAAACTGGGTAAGCTGTTCCCTTCTTATGGTTGTTTCTTCTGGAGCTTTAAGTCTACCTTCCTTTTGTAGTTTATTCTCTCATTCAGGAAGCTGTGTATGTTTGTCAGTGTAGGAACCTTAACTCAATAGTCATAAGCAACAGTAGTCCTGGTGTTCAGAAGCAAAACTGAGAGAGAGAGGTTGCAAGTTTAGAGTCAGCTTGGGCTATAATAAGACACTGTACTTACAGAATCTCATTGTGTGGTGTAGTCTAACTTTGAACTTACTGTATTGCTGAGGTTGGTCTTTTAAGTCTTCATCCTACTGCCTCCACCTGAGCTCTGCAGCTATAAGTGTCCATCACAAAACTGAGCTTTAGACTAGTCACTCAGGAAAGCTAGTTACCTATTTAACATGTATAATTTAGCCAAACTGAGGAGACTGAGGGTGGGCGGGCAATGATTATTGTGTTAGTTTTGTCCTGAGACTATCATCTATCTCTCTATCTATCTATCTATCTATCTATCTATCTATCTATCTATCTATCTATCTATCTATCTATAGATATATAGATATATCCATCCTTCTATTTATCTATTTTGTTTCTTTGTTTGTTTGTTTTGAGACAGGGTTTCTCTGTGTAGCCCTGGCAGAACTCACTGTGTCAGAACACCCTGATGCTATTGCTGATGCTATCTTGTGCTTTCATAGTTTTCTCTGAGAGGCTCTACCAGCAGCTGACTGAGGCAGATGCAGATACTTATAGCCAACCATTGAACTTCAATCGGTGACCCCTATGAAAGAGTCAGGAGTGTTTTTAGATACTCCACCACACTGCTAATTTTTCCCCAAGGGTCCCCAAATTTGCTCTCTTTCCTAACTCTAGGAGCCTGGTTATTAATATGATGATTAAAATCCACAATAAAACAATCATGGGAAATGAGCCATAATAAAAATCTTAATATGATTGCTCTCATGAAGGTGAATGAATGGAAGGAGGAGCTAAATATTATGGACCATAATCCAATTTGATTTGCTATCAAGATTAAACAGAAATCAAAAGGAGAAAATGAGGATTTAGTCTTCATCAAAAGAAAATATTTCAAAAGACAAGGGAAAACTTGGAAGTACATGAGCTTCAGAGACAGGGTAGGGGGTGGTAGAGGTGGAGACAGATGCAAAGGGAAGAATCCTGGAAAGTCAATGTCTCCATTTCCTTGCAGGGCTATATTTGTTCCCTAATGTGAAGTCAAACTTCAAATAGAAAAATCTTAAATCATAATGCATGAAAAAGTACCCAACTGTATGGGAAAAGATGAAAATGCAAGAAAATACACAGTTTAGGATGTGTTAATGCTACTTTTCTTATTGTCTCAATCCTGAATATTGAACAATTGGAAGTTCAATGTGTATATAATTTGCTTTAATGGGTAATAGATAACTTGATAGTCAGCTATGATTATCGAGTATGAATTTAGTGATATTTATGACTATGGCTGGATTTCTAAGTATGTACTGCAACAAAAGGCTTCCTGCATCCAATAACTTTGTACTTTATTATTTCTACAGATAGGAATATTGAAATAATTTTATATTAAGCACCTATATTATCACCAAAAACTCATTACCATTTTATGACAGTTATGTTTTTACTATCTCCATATACTCTGTGTGTTTATTAACTATCATTTTTATGTATTTGGAGATAAATTGTAGATATAACTACATTCCCCCTAAATATTTTAAGCTATCTCTTAGATTTCGATAGTATTTTTCCTTCTGATTTACCATAAGTTTATACTCGGCAGACCTTGAAAAATGCAAATATCTATTTAAATCAAAGTCCCTTTCAAACTCTGAGCATTCCAATGGCCAGAAAGTTCCCTTGTGACTGAATAGCCTAATTTTACTCATTCTCTTAGAAATGACTGTGGCTTTTCATTCTGCTATTACAGTTTTCCATTCTAGAATTTCAGAAAAATGGAATCACTCAAAATGTTCTCTCCTTTGTGTGTATGAATTTACATCTGGCAATCAGACAGTTACTTCATTTCATTGATCAGGATTACTGATTTTTTTCATAGTTGATTCTATTATTGGTGGACTTTTGTCCACTTCTTGGTTCTGTACATTATCCATCAAGTTCTTAGGTTCAAATGTTTTTGTAAGCTTGTGATTTTATTTCCTTTGGGCAATACTTAGGAAAGGAATGGTTATCCATAGAATGTAATTGATGTGTTTAATTCTCTAAGGAATGGAAGCATTTCCACAAAATACTTATAACATTTTGTGATGCTATTGCAAATGTAGAAGAAAAATCATACTCGAACAATATCTGATCTCCTTAGACCTTTTAAGTTTAGCCATTCTGATGGGCACATCATTGTATTTTGATCCAACTTTCATTTTCCTGACAATTTGTGAAAACTATCTCTGTAGGTGTGTTCCATAGTCATTGATCTTATTTTGAATTGTGTCTGTGTTATTTTCATTGGAAGAGTTATGTTTACAACAGATATAGCTTGTCAGCTTAGTGATACAGAATTGCCCCTTTTTAATTGTTCAGTAATTGTGGTATATTATAGAATGGATATAGTATATACATAAACCCACAAATATAAAGTTATCAATAAGAAGATGAGATGTATGAATTGGAAGAAACTATAACAGGAATAGTATGTTCTGTTTATTGACCTGGTAGAAAGTATATGGGTATGTTCACTTAGTGTAAAAATATTTGTCATTGCACTCTGCCCTAGGCACCATATATAAATAAAAAATTCTCTAAAATGAAAGAGACAAATCTACCTAAAGGTAGACTTGCATAAATTTAAACCTTATTCTATTCTTGAATAAAACGACTCACTAAAGATGTGCCTTAACTGCTTTGGACCATTCCTGTGTTATAGCAAAACACCTTAGATTGGATCATTTATAAACTATAAAAATTATTTGTCTCAATTTTGGAAACTGGGAAATCTAAGACCTCCAAGATAGAGGCACTAAGAGATTGTGTCTAGCAAGGGCCTGCTCTTGGCTTCAAATGAGATTTTGTTCTTTCTTAGGCAGACAAAAGTCATCCTCTTTCAATGTTCCCTGGTGCTTTAATCAGAGCACCAGTTTAATTAACGATAGTAGAGCCCTCATGGCTTAACCATAGCTCACAGAACCCAGTTCTTAACATCACCTAAACATGGTTATGTTTTTGTTATAAAATGTTCTTAAGGAGAGTTCAGCTGCAGGGGCGTGGTCATCTGCTGGTGAGGTTGATTGGGAGGTTCTCACAATCCTAATGGAACCTAAATGGAAGAACTAGTACCTCAGGGAATTGCCTTTGAAAGACACTTTTTTCCCTGTTTCCTGTTTGTCTGTCTGTCTGTCTGTCTGCCTCCCACCCCTTTCTGCTTGTGATCATCCACAAAGTGAACAATCTTTTCTGCCACATACTCCTATAGTCATGATGTTCTACCCAGCAACAATGGACTGAAACTTCTAAACTTATAAGTCTAAATAGATTCTCTTTTTCTTGTTTCTGTCAGATTTTTTAAAATCGCAGCTTGTTATACTATCCTTCCATCTTTATTCCTTCTTTATTGATACACTTTGCTTCTTGAACCTTTATTACCTCCTTGCAGTTTTAACTTTCAAGCACCTGTGTCCCATGACACATTAAGATATGTGTGCATGTGAATGTGCATGTGTGAGTATGTATATGTGTGTATGCATGTGTGTGTGCACATGTGCATGTACATGTGTTTTTAAAGAATTTAAGCCTTAGATGATTGGATTAACAATGCTTCAAAAACATATCACAGAGTAAGTAACAAAATCCCCCAAAACAGGCAGGAGAAACTCTTTCTTCCCTAAATTCTTGGTCAGGGTAGTCCAACTGACTCCAGAACAATAGTCTATTAATATAGCCTATGATATGTCTCAGGGTCTGAAGGTGGGTTCCTATTATTGACAACATCACGTACTTAGGACAATAACCTTCGATGATTCAAGCTGAATCTGACCCAGAAAACTTTCCTGCAATCTAGCCTCTGTGGCACCAGAAAATGCTGCCTGGGCTGCCAAGAAAGTGAGGTAATAAACACTCCCATACAGCTACAAGACATATAAGCCATGAAAGTGAGCACCATGGCACGCTATCTGTAAAGATTCGATAAATGGCACTCACGTGTTGGTAATAACCAACAGCTATCTAAGCTCGACTTAAGGCCAGCTCAACAGGAAAAATTTATGCTTGGTACCGAATGCCTAACCAAATTCCTGGGGCTTGTGAGGTCAGCTAGACCAGCATAAACCCTTATTACATTCTAAATCTTATTCTTACATCCACAGACAAGTGAAGCTACCACCCTTCATCAAAGAATCCTCTCTTAACAGAAAACAGAGACCATCACAGAAAACCACAACTGGACATAATGCAGAGACTAACAGTCTGTGGGCAGCCCTGCCTCGACAGCGACATCTCTATCACAGCTCTTGCATTCATGGCTCAGGAATACCATGGAAAAGGAGGCAAGAATCAGAATACAAGGGAGTTTGCTAAACACTCTCTCATAGAAATGACTGCATAAAGAAAACTCGAACAACGGCAATATCGATGGATATATTAATGTGGAAGGGAGAAAGTTTCATGGGATTCTGCCTCTAGACAAAGAACTAAAGGCAACTAATGACTGCTGGGAGAAGAGGAATTAGCTTCTCCCAGGGATGAGCCCTCTTACCTGTTGTCCAATGCAGAGTGTCCAGCTCTGAAACTATATATACAAACTACTAAAACAGATTTGTTAGCTTGAATATATATTTGTGTCTATATCTATGTATCTATCTATAAATCTATACACACATAATTATATATAGGCTTAATATATAAAATTAATATGTAACAAATTATGTAATTATATAAAATTAATGTTATATAATATATTTAATATACTATATATTTGTTTAATATATATTCAAATTCAAAGAGGCTGTCAAATTAAGAGTGTGGGAGTAGACGACGATATGGTGGCTATTTCCAGGGGTCAGCTTGACTATATCTTGTATGAGCTACAATCCAGAAATGGAGGACACAGCTATGATACAGATCTTGAGCTGGAAGGCACAGGCTTTTGATATGGATCTTGAGGCATTGAGGCCATTAGAACTAACGTCCAGGCAAGGCGGTACATGCCTTTAACCCCAGAAGACACAGGCAAGCAGATCTCTGAGTCCAAGGCCAGCACGGGATAGAGCAAGTTCCAAGTAAAGAATAGTTTAGGTCTAGGCATGGTGGTACACATCTTTAATCTGGGCCATATCTTCTGCTGCTGGAGACCTACATAAGGACAATGGAAGAAAGAAAGTTTCCTTTTTTACTTGCCAGTACATTTATTGGAGCCAACTTCTTTAGGATGCCAGCTTATAGAGAAGAGCAGCTGAAACATCCAGCCTTGTGGGACTAAGCAACTACTAGATTCTTGGGCTTGGACTGACTGATCTTAGTGGTCACAGACATCCCAGTCCTCAACAGAGAAAGGTGCCCCTCGACATGCCCCAAGCAACAAGACCTACTTCTACCTCCACCAGGGGGCTGGCCTTGCTGCCTAGACCACATACAGGCTTCTTTGTCTCTTAGGTTCAGGTTACTCTCAAACTCTACCTTGGCTGTAGTGGTAAAGTGGCGCTAGCTTTCCTGAAGTTTGCTCCCAAGAAGAACCTGAAAAGATGGATGAGAGTCATGCTCTGCCCCTCCCTCCCTTGGAGTGCAGAGTCTAAGTCATTCTAATAAATTCCCTTAATAGAGAGAGACATTCCATAAGCTCTGTGATACTAGAGAATCCTGACTAATACACAGGGGTTGGGGGGGATGAGATTGATGTAATTTTATTTCTATTAAAAACATATTTTTAAAAGATAAACATTTATTTACCCACAAACCTTTATTGAAGCTGTACTGTATTAGACACTATAGATAGGGAAAATATTAGGATCCTGCCCCATACCATGGTTCTTTCAACAGAGTAGTGTCTATTGAGATGCGGATATACATGCAGTGTGCATGGAAAAGAAGTGACAAAACATGCAAAGTATTGATAGATCTTATGTGAAGAATAATCGATACTGTTTTGAAGTTACAAAAAAAAAAAAAGTCTCCTTATAAGTGACAGCAAACTTTGGACCAGAATTAAAAAATAGAAAAATTTGAATGTCCAAAAAGAAAAAAGCATGAATCCTGCCTAAAAGTCTTACTGCAAAAAAAAGTTCACTAAATGAATGTGTATAGCTCTAGTAAAAGGGTCAAACTATCAATTACTTTTATATAGAAGGTAGGAGTGGGGGGTCAACGTCTTCTGTAATTCATATGAGTGTTATGGAGTATTTCATAGAGAAAGCATTTGGATTGTGTCATGGGGTTTTAGGTTTGTTTGTACTTTCCTTTAACAATTACTTGAGTTTTTAAAGAGTTTCACATAAAATCTATTTAGCCACAAATATCAGTTCTCTACCCTCAGTACTGTTGAATGCAAGAGGGAGTAATTATATCTTCTTTACAGTATCCATATAGCTAATGAATATAGTTTTAAAGAACACCATTTCTGCATGATTTTGTACATATATGTAATACATTCTGATTCGACATCCATCCACCCCCTCAGCCTCCACCCACACCTCCCAATCTGCAATGCTTCTTCTTACCAAGTTTTGACTACACTGCCTTGTCTTTTGGGTTTGTTTTAATGTTTGATTTGTGAATCACAGTGTTTACGCACACCTAGCTAATGTGGACATGGCTGTCCAGAAATGTACTGGGCCATGACTGAGTCACCAGTGGCTGTATCACTAGAATCCACTCTTCCACCTGCTCTTCACCACTGTTACTGTCCTTGGTGGGTTGGACCCTGCAAGCCTCTCTTATCTATGACTGAACGTTTACTGCTCATTCTTGTGCCTATTCTGTGCTGAGAATCGAAACTGTTGTGTGTTCGTTAAACTTGCAAATTTGTCATGTTCATAGAGCATGTTCCATGCATGTTCCATGGCCTTCCTTCCCACCATCTAACCCTATCCACAATGCTCCCTGAACACTGGAAGGAGTGATTTACATGCCCTGCTGAGAACTGAGTACTTGCCTGTCACTGGTTCTCCATACCTTGACTAGCCAAGACTCTCCACAAGAATCACCAATCTCCACAATGAGACGGTTTTGACCATTTCCAAGAGCTGTATCAGTCTATCAATATTAACAGAAATATTTATCATCAGTTTAATGACATGTCTGTTAAAAATAGTTTTAGTATTTTCACAAAGGGTTAACTTTGAGACAGAATGAACTAAATATTTAGAACTTAGGATATTTATAATCATTATGGAAAGATATAAGTATGTGAGTTTAGCATTTATATTGAAGAAAAACATTTTGATGACATGTACACATAAAAGAGTTCTAAGCTGTAGGGAAGGGATATACAGAGTAAAAAAAAATGAATTTAAACAGCAAAAATTCAGGAGGTATTTAAGAACTAACAATCGACTTTGAGTAAGCCTGGGTGCAAAATAAGAGTAGGCCTTGGTGATGTTTGAGAGATAGGCTGGCTATTGCAGATGGAGGGGTTTGGAAAGAAGCTAAGTATCTAGGTTTATGAGGTTATGACAGAAACCATTCTTACGTTTTTTAATGGATATTTAGAAGAACACATCCTAAGTAAAAACCTGTGTTTACAGGATGATAGGAGCCAGGTAAACAGAGATATGGGAGTAGTGTTACAGCTGGACCTAGAATCTAGCATCCAAAGAAATCAGCAAGTAATCTGGAAATCTTCGATGCCACTGAGAAGCTGAGAAAATGGAAAATAAAACAAATGTTACACTTGGCAGTTTGTCTTTCCTTTAATGACTGTTGAAAGAAGGGTTTCTGCTGAGTGACAAAGACTGAAGTCAGATTTTAAGGGATTAACAATGGTTTGGGAGTGGAAACTGAACACCACAAATATCGTTTACTTGGAAGAAGCTGGCTGGAAAAATAAGAGCAAGGAGGGAAGTGTGAGCTTGAAAGGATAGCTGAATTGGGGTTAGAATAAAACTTTTAGGTGTGACAATATTTGTGAATTGAGGAGGCAAAGGGTAGGTGTTGATATTTCCAATGAAGGAGTGGTATTTTCTGAGGAAAAAGAATGACTTTGTGGGCAAAATGGAGAACAAGGACTTTGGTGTGAGAGTTACCCATTGGGAAGATATTTTATCCTCTATGCCATAAAAAAAGAAGTGAAAACAAATAATGTGTCAGCAGGTGATGGGGATGTAATTTGAAGAAGTGAATAGAATAGAAAGTACTTCATATGTCAGTGGGAAGGCCTTTAAGCAGGTGAAAGCAAACAGCTAGAACTCAGGGTTGGAGAAGTGAGAATTATTTTAAAATTAATACTGAAGTAAATGTGTTAGGAAAGTTTACTAGACTTTCATTGCTGTGTGGCAATTCATACACATTTAGTGGACCAGACTGATTCCATTTACTTTCTTGTGATCTATATGAGACAGGAATCCAAGCCAGCTCATGTGGGTCTTCTGTTCTGTGGCCCACAGGGCTAGCATCACACTGCATTTTCAACTGGAGTCTATCCTGTCTTTGTAAGAGAGAGAACATGATCAACACATAGGGAGAAAAAGACTCGGATGGAAACCAATAATATAAAAGACTGATTCCTAGGTCCCTGCAGGTGAAAGACTTGGAGGACAGATTACCCACCCCAATCATCTGGCCTCAGATGCCATCATTTCCTGATGCCAAATTTCTGTACAGGCTGCTGTAAGCAGCTTTTAGGATAGCACATCATATACTTGTTGGCATTGCTTGTCCATCCTGCCTGTCTAGAATTGTTCTACCAATAGTACTTTCATGTTTACACTTTCCTTATTTTAAACACTTGGCTCCTATATTTGGAGAAATCAAGTGTGCTATTGATAAGATATTAGAAACATGGAGATGAACACCCTAGTGTCAGACAGTGACTTGTCCCTTTCCGGGGTGGTGGCTTCTTCCCCAGCTCTGCTTCCAGCTTAAAATTGGAAGAGGTAATGTCAATTTAAAAAATACGCCCCCTTTCCCCATTTAACCACAGGGATCAGCAGCTTCTGTCTACTGGTTGAGCCCCCAGGGAGTTTACAGGTCTGGTGGGTTGGGGGATGCGGGGCATGTGGACATCCTCGTGGAGACAGGGGGCAGTGAGGAGGTATGGGATGTGCAACAGTCAGAGGGTGGACCGGGAGGGGAATAAAATCTGGAGTGTAAATAAATAGATAAATAAAACAAGACAAAAAAAAAAACCCTACATTAGATTGGCCAGTGGGCAACCTGTGATACATTTTTTTTGATTAATGATTGATGTGAGAGGGACCAGATCGTTTGAGTGGTGCCATCCCTAGGTTGGTGATCCTGGGTTCTATAAGAAAGCCTGGGTTCTATAAGAATCCTGGGTTTCTATAAGAAATTTCTTGTTCTCAGAAATCTACCAGCCTGAGTAGTCGTAGACCTTGTAAATAGGCAGCCTTGGCGGATAGTACCAAATTAGATAAGGACAAGTGAATCATAGGCAGAGTTATATTGACCTGACCCCTGAACCTTAACCCAGCTGATACCCTGTTCTGAGAGATATCTGTACTCCCCCTGAACACCTATGCTCCTGTGTCATCCCCTTCCCCACATCCTGCATTTTCATGTTTATAACCCCTGTCTTAAAAAGTAAAAATTATGATTTGATAATAATAAAAAAAAAGAAAAAAAAAAAAGAAATAACACACAGTGTCCTCCTGGCTCTGCTGACTTAGCTTCTGACAATCCATTTTCTTGTTCTCAGAAATACTTTGAATTATAAAACGTTATTGTGGTTTTTGTTAGTATGCTGGGTAAAATAATTTTTATTGATCTCATTTTAAACTTCAAAGTTTGTAGTGAGTTAAAATGTCCTTCAACATAATTATAGGTCATATTTATTTTCATATTGTAAATTGCTAGTTAATCTGTTGAACATTTTAAAAAACTGGATTCCTTTTTGAGAATTTCATATGTGAGCACTGTATTTACATAATTTTTTCTTTTCTCTCCTTCCTCCCACTCTTCCCAACCCCCCATACTTTTAAAATATATCATATTATTTAATTATTGTTCATATGTGTATGAATATATGTGTACATGTATAAGTATATATGTATATACAAATACTGATAAATAAAGTGTTTTGAGTTAAAAAAAAAAAAAGAAAGAAAAAGAAAAAAGAAAGCTGGCTGAGCAAGCCATGAAGAGCAAGCCAGTAAACAACATACTACAGCCACTCCTCTGCCTCCGGGTTTCTTCCTTGTTTGAGTCCCTGTCATAGTTGCCTTTGATGATGAACTGATATATGGATGTATGAGCAAATTAAACCTTTTCCTCTTCCCAGCAAAATGTAGCCCAAATGGTAGTCTTGGGAGCCCCAAAATAGAGGATTCACAACTGGTCAACACGCAGAGAATAAGAGACTGTGGACTGCTTAGTTCTAAATGGGATATCTATATATCACATCCCACAATGCTCAGGGATCATCCTGAAAGAGAGGGCAGATAAATTGTAAGAGCTGGAAGCAGTGTACTTCTATAGTGCAGTGGTATTTGCTGAATAGACAGGGCTGTTGCACACATGAACTCACAGTGGCTGTGACTACATATATAAAATATGCAGATGATCAGCCAAACACCCAGCATGGGTGAGGGAGGGGCTCATGAAGTTCCACTATTAGCTGAGGAAATCTTGCCAACTTATGGTTGCTGGGGTAGGGAAAGTTAGTTTTCTTTAGGGATGAGTTCCTTGCAGGGCTAATCCATGCTCCAGTAGATGGTCCTACACCTATGCACATGCAGAAAGCACTACCTGGACTCCATGGATTTCAAAGGAGAACACATGAAGATGGGAGATAAAATTGGTAAGAGATGAATAATAGGGGACAAACTGAAGAGGCTAAGAGATGAATTTGATCAAAACATAACATATGCCTGAACAATAAGAAATTCCAAATAAAAAAAACCTTTCATCCCCAAATTTGTACTGCCTACAAGATTAGCAGAGATAAAGATGGAGCAGAGACTGAGGGAACAACCAATGACTGCCCCAACTTGAGACCCATCCTATTATGTGAGAGCCAACTATTGGCACAATTAATGATACTCTGCAGACAGGAGCCTAGCATAACTGTCTCCTGAGAGGCTTCATCCAGAAGCTGATGGAAACAGATACAGAGATCCACAGTCAAACATCAGGCAGAGCCTGGGGAGTCTTGTGGAAGAGTGGGGGGTAACTGAGCTAGCCTGAGGGGTCAAGAAGACTCACAAAGTCAACTAACCTGGGACCAGGGGAGCTCACAGAGACTGAACCACCAATCAAAGAGCATTCAGGGGATGAAACTAGCCATCCCCCATTTGTAGCAGATGTGCAGCTTGGCCTTCATCTGGGTCCCCTAACAATTAGAGAGGAGGCTCTCTCTGACTCTGTTGCCTGCCATTGGATCCCTTCCCCTACCTAAATTACCTGGTTGGGCCTCAGTGAGAGAGTATATACCTTGTCCTGCTGGGAGTAGATGTCCAAATGTGAGGTGGTACCCAAGGAGGGCTTGGTGTGTGACTGGGAGAAGAGAAAGGAGGGGGCCTGTGATTGGGATGTAAAGTGAATAAAAATAATAAATTACTGAAAAAAATCTTGAAAGCATGACCCTGTGGTGGCTCCAGGAAACTTACATAAAACAATAAAGGGCTGTAGGTAATGGGTTAAACTGCATGCAGTGGTTTTCATTGTATGGAGAGGGGTTTACTAGCAAAATGAAAATAGATATAGGCAGAGCCAGAGAGATAGCTCAGTTTTTAAGAGTTTTCTGCTCTGACAAAAGACGTAGGTTTGATTGTAGCAACAGTGTTAGGTAGCTTACAACTGCCTGTGCCTCTAGCTCCAGGGGAACTGAAAGCCTCTTTCAGTATCTCTAGTCAGACTATAAACCTGTAGCATATGCTCACACAGAAACACACACATGTTCATAAGTAATAATAATGATATTAATAATCATGTAGGCATACTTACATATAAAATAGGCCTTATGGGAACTTTTTATTAGATATAAGGAATGCCATAATAGAATAGCTAAAGATAATATTCACAAGGAATATAGAGAAATTTTGAAGGTTTAAATACATGACTAAATAAAACTATCAACGATAACATGGCAATACTTTATCTTTTTATTCTTGTACTAATGGTAATCAAATATACAGATGTGTATGCTTAGCAATTGGTTTCAACACTGAACTATACCCACAGTCTCAAAAAAACAAAAACAAAAACAACAACAAAACAAAACAAAACAAAAAAACCCAGAGAATTCTAACAAGAATTTTATACTTAAAATGACTTCTTTTTTTTTTTTTTTCAAATAGAATATTCAGTGTCTGGTAGATAAAATGACAAAAACATATAATTATAGGATGATTTGAGCCAATTGGTTAGTCTTAAATAGTGACCATTTGTAGACGCTAGAGTTTTCAAGTTTACATATTAACATTTTCAATGCATATAAAACTGTGAAATTTGATCTTTTCTGTGCTGCAAAGCTAACTGGGTAAGCACAAATAAGCATGATGCTAATCATGCTTTAGGTTAGATCTGTTTAAAGTGAATCAATGACACCAATCTACACATACACAGATCTAATATAACGATAAAATTAGTATTTTCATAATAGGTCATTGTAGCAGGATACTTATTCTGCTACATTGTATTCGCAGTGGAACACAGTGATTAGGCAGTAGAAGAAGAGGTGGAGCTGGGAGAAGAAGAGAGGAAGGGGAGGAGAGTAAAAAAGGAAGGGGAGGGGAGAAAAAGAGAAAGAGGAGGAAAAAGAGGCTATCAGCCATGGAGAACCATGGATGGGTCAAAAGCTGTCCTTAGTAGCAACTTCTATCAAAAGGTTAGATATTGGGTTATAACTCTAATTGTGTGGGCATCTTGTTAATTGAGCACTTCTAAATATAAAATCCTTTAGATAATCATTAAGCTTTAAGAGTCTCATTTCTACCAGGTACTTCGAGGATGGCAGATATTGTCTGGGGTTCAGCTGAGCTTTGTGGATGCAGCGTGGTGGGTTGGTAGACCCATCCACCATGTTGGCATTTTGTGAGTGCCAGGATATGCGCATCTAGATATCTAGAGCCTGGGTCAGAGCTGAGGAGCAGCGGGAACATGGTGGCTGCCCAAGAACAAGCCAGACCGGGCACCATTTTCTAAATATCACCCTACAAGTCATAATAGATATCAAGAAACAAATAACACTATCAAATAATACAGGATACAAATGAATCTCTAACAAGTAATTTAGAGCCTTGAAAAGGTAAATGCCAAAAAGATCTTCGAAATTTAATAGCTGTTTGCAATCTTAATAATTAAGGAATGTTCAAGTAAAAAATTATAGTATTAATGAAATAATAAATAATAAACTTGAATAATAAATTTCCTGAAAAAATCAACTATCTTTTCAATTAATTATTTTTATTTATTTACATCCAAAATGTTGCCCCCCTTGTTGCCCCTACCAGAGTTCTTCACCCCATCCTTCCTTCCTTTTGCCTCTAAGAGGATGCAGACCTTAGCCGAAAAGTCAACTATTTAAAAAAGTTAATTGTAATAAAAAGAGAGCTCTTCAAATCTACTGAAATCAAACAGACAAGTGCATCTGCTCTTGCCTCACACCCATAACCCCATTACATGCAAGACTGAGACAGAAGGATTGCAATGAATTTGAGAGTGTGGGCTACATAGTGAATACTACTCTAGCTTGGACTACAGAATGAGACCTTTGTCTCAAATCAAATAAAGTAAACAAACATTGCTAGAAATAAAAAAGTAATGTTTTATAGACCCAAAGAGACTTAATAATAAGTGCCACTAAAGATTTAGTTGGTGTTTTACTGTAAAGCAGAGTTCTCTTGACAAGTATAATGTATCCACAGCTGTGTTGTAGTAGTATAATCAAGAGTTTTAAAAAAAAAATAAATTATCACAAAGCCTACACAAATTCAAGTCATTTAAAGCCTCAGCATGGAGAAGGAGAGGTGGGCACAACGTCCTACCCCTAACTAAGAAGCTACTTGATATTGATAACTTGGAGAGAAAAACTCAGTATTCACCAGTGGAGTGACAGTCAGTATAGTAACCACATCACACCATTCACAGTGGGCCTCATGCTCAGAAGTGGTTTAGTAACATAAACAATTTCCTGTGCTTTGTTCTTGTTATGGTTTAGATTTTTTGTTTATTTTTATTTATTTGTTTATCTTAAATAGCAAGAACATGAAAATAGGTGGGCAGGGAAGTGGGAAGGCTCTGAGAAAACTTGGGGGAGAGAAGGCATATGATCAAAATATATTTTACAAATTTTTTTAAAGTAACTAAAAATGTAATAAAAAGATGAAACTAAAAACAGAGGACTTTTATCATGAAAATTAAATGTAAAAGTCTCATGGCAGGAGCTAGAGAGATGGCTCAGTAGTTACGAGCACTCAATCTTCTACGGGACTTGGATTCAGTTTTCAACCATCTCGAGCTCCAGTTCCCCAGGATCTTGTGTCCACTTCTGGCCTCTGTGGGCACTGCACACAGGTGGTGCACAAGCATGCATGTAAACAAAACAACCACACACATGAATTAAAAACAAATAAAATCTTAAACGTGTAACTACCAGAGAGCATTAGGTACACACGTGTTTCCTACTTCCTTCAGATATTTCAGATACTTAAAAGAGAAGAAACTTCTCAGATAGTTTTCCATAAGGATGCTGTAAAGGGAGTTTGGGGCCACATTGATGTCATGCTTCCCTCTTCTTTGCCCCCCTCTCATAGACCTATGTATTATTTTCTTTTATGTTTAAATTTTATATTATGATCGTGTGCCTT
This sequence comes from Rhabdomys pumilio, assembly GCA_030674055.1. Taxonomy (NCBI): domain Eukaryota; kingdom Metazoa; phylum Chordata; class Mammalia; order Rodentia; family Muridae; genus Rhabdomys; species Rhabdomys pumilio. The sequence continues at coordinate 40,087,225 of JANHMN010000014.1, read as the reverse complement.
GATATTCATAGGAGATGCCTAAAAGTGAAAGTGAGAGTGTCTTTGACTCTTTTGCCTGCTCTTGAGAACCCTTTCCTCTTGGGTTGTCTCTTCCAGCCTTGATATGAGGGAGGTGCCTAGTCTTATTGTAACTTCTTATGCAGTATTCAATTGATATTCCTGGGAGGCCTGCTCTTTTCTGAAGAGAAACAGATTAGGAGGGGGTCTAGGGAAGAAAAGACGGTGGAGAAAGACTGGGAGGAGTGAACAGAGGGGACACCGCAGAAGGGATGTACTATATGAGAGAAGAGTACAATATATTTTTGATTACAGTTTGCCCTCCCTCTGCTACTCCCAGTTCCTACGCACCTACCCTACCATCCTGATTCATCCCCTTAATATCTTTAATTAGGGAAAAAGGCCAGGCTTCAAGGTGATACTAATGATAAGGTTAAATAAAAAATTGACACTTTCGAACAGGACAAAATAAAGATGAAAGAGTCCAGGAAAAGGCACAAGAAATAGAAATAGACATAGAGACCCATTCGTTTACACACTGAAGAAACCCATAAATCCGTTAAACTGGAAACCATACTAAGTACCAAAGGACCTATGTAGGTCCTGTGCATTCCGCCTTGGCCTCAGTGAGCTCACTGGGCTTCAGTTTGATTGATTGAGAGGACTTTGTTTCCTTGGTGTCCTCCAACCTTTTGGCTCTTACACTTGCTCTGCCTCATCTTTCAAATAGTTCACTGAGTCCTGGGTGGAGGTATTTGGTTAAGACATCCAATTTTGGGCCGAGTATTTTAAGGTCTTCTATCGTATTAGATTTCCATACTTAACCCTCAAAAGTTTCTTAATTTTAGGTGTTTTTCCCATATTACCTTAATCATTACCCTCTTCCACCCCTTGACTCCTTGATCCTCCTATTATATTACCCTCAACTATCTATTTTTTCTCCCTTTCCTAGGAAGATACACCTAGGATCTGTCCCACCTAGTCATAGCCTCTGTAGTTCTCTGGATTGTATCTTTGTTATCATTGATTTAACAGCTAAAATCTACATATAAGTGAAAATATACCATATTTTTCTTTGTGGTTCTAGGTTATCTCATCCAGATGATGCTTTTGTCCTCCCTCATTTATTTACTTGTACATCTCATTATTTCATTTTGTTAACAGCTCATTAATATTCCATTGTTAAAATATACCACATTTTCTTTACCAATCCATTTGTTGAAGGACATCTAGGTTGTTTCCAATTTCCAGCTATTATGATTATAGCATTAATAAACATGACTGAGCAAGTATCTCATCATATTTCTGGTGGGAAATATGATGTTCTTTGGCTGAAAGCCCAAGTTTGTTATAGATAGACCATGAGGTAGATTGATTTCCATCTTTCTGAGGGACTGGTATACTGATTTCTATGGCAAGTATATATTTGTGATTCTGTACAACTTTGAATTCCCACCATCAATGGATGACGCACCCCTTATTCCACATCATTCACAGCACAAGCTGTCATTTGTTTTATTGGTTTTAGCCATTCTGACAGGTGTAAGATGTATCAAGTTTTGATTTTAATTTTCCTTATGGCTTAATGGTGTTGAAGATTTTTAAAACATGTTTCTTGGCTATTTGAATTCCCTCTTTTGAGAATTCTCTGTTTAGATGAGTACCTAATTTTTGACTGGGTTTTTTTTTTCTTTATTTATTTGGTGTATTGATCCTCTATCGAAAGTAAAGTGTTTTCCCATTATATAGGCTGCTATTTTGTTTGAAAGATGATAACTTTTGCTTTGCGGTTTCATGAGGTTCCCTCTGTTAATTGTTGATCTTAGTGCCTGTGCTAATGGTGTTCTGTTCAGAAAGCCTTTTCCTGTGCCAATGAGATCAAGGCTATAGCCCACTTTTTCTTCTATCAGACTCATTGTCTATGGCTTTTGTTGAGTCTTTGATCTATTTGAGGTTGAATTTGTGCAGTAACTTAAGTATGGATCTGTTTGAATTCTTCTACATGTATCCATCCAGTTACATCAGCACCATTTGGGAGCTGTGATAAAGTGATGTGTGTGTGTGTGTGTGTGTGTGTGTGTGTGTGTGTGTGTGCATGCACCCATGTACACATTGGCATTGGAGGGGAAGATCTGTGTGATGCCCTGGAGATGGGGGGTGGGGATAATTGGAGGAGGAGTCTGAAGTAGATGGATGGCTACAGAGCCTGGTGTAAGACTAGGGAATTGGATTTGGAGCAAAGGAGGGAGAGGTGAAGGCCTCCATTTAGCCTACATGCTTTCCTTCCTGAAGTTTCCTGCTGCCTGTAGATTCTACAGTAAGGTGATTTCAAAATTAGAATTTTTTAATTTCACCTCAGTGGTGTTTATTGAATACTTATAGTTCAAGTCATATGTCATCTGTGGAGGAACAGCAATAACCACAAAACATCCGCTGATACATTTAAGGCTTCAGTCTAAGATAAAGATAAGTCTGGTGACTTACAAATCTCTACATCATTATCCCTTGTGAATTTTCCTCCATCTTGACGTCTTCAAAATGTTTTTCACTTTTGTAGATTTTGTTTAAATAGAAAACAAATGACAGAGACCCGGCCAAGAGATAACAGCAGCAAACCAACTACAGCTGTATACTATAAAACTGCAAAATTCTGAAGAAAGAGCATCATTGGAAGTTGAATTGTGAATGCCGCTGCTGCCACCGTGCCAGCCCCTTGGGTCTCAGTGAGATGGCTGACTCTCCAGGATGAGAGACAAGCGAATTTGGGAGCATATTGGATCCATCTTAATTCAGTATTACTATCGGTTATTTGATAACGACAGAACCCAACTAGGCGTAATTTACATTGATGCATCATGCCTTACGTGGGAAGAACAGCAGGTCCAGGGGCAAGCTGCCATTGTGGAGAAATTATCTAGCCTTCTGTTCCAGAAAATTCAGCATAGTATCACAGCGCAGGGCCGTCAGCCTATACCAGATAGCTGCATCATCAGCATGGTTATAGGGCAGCTCAAGATAGCAGTGCCACTGTGTTTCAGGGCAGGAGTAGGCAGGCAAAGCAGAGGCCTGGGCTCCTGTGCCTTCCCTGTGGATGTAACCTGCTTATTGGGGGGACATCCAAAGTTACTGTCAACAAAACAAAGCCCATCAAAGTGGCTGCCTAGACCTGCATTGTTTAATGAAACAACCACGAACCACTGCAGCTGACCTTTCTTACCTTCCCCTCCCTTCTTTCTTTGGTGCTGGATATTGAGAACATGCTAAACAGAATTCCCTTGTCCCCACAATTATTTCTACTTATTTATTTTTGAGGTTAGGTCTCCCTGTGTATCCTTCGCTGGTCTAGAGCTTGCTCTGTAGACCAAACTGGCTCCACACAATTTTAAATTGTGCTAGTTAAATTAAAACGTACTTCCTTAGATGTACAGTTACATTTTAAATGCTTGTGGTCAGTGGCTGTAGTTGCAGAAAGTTCTAGTGAACGGCATTTGTCTAGAGCCATTACGGAAAGGGGAAAAGATGAATAGGAGCAGGGTCGAGCTGTACTGCCAAACTCTTAGGGTCCTATGTTGTCCTGAGGTATAGCTAGACCTGATGGCTGGGCACCTCGAGATAATCCTCATATAGCCCTCAATTCTACCACCCAAGTTGATGCTCTCTCATTTTCTCATTGAGACAAGGTCTCACTATGTAGGCCAGGAAATAATTCTAATTCACAAAGATTCTCCTGCCTCTGCTTAATAAGTGCTGAGCCTGTACCACTATGCCTAGCCAAAATTGGCTCTTCACGTGCCATACATACACACATACACACATATTTCATATCCATATTTTAATAGAGACAAACCACTGAAAACAAGCTATTAAATTTCATAGAATGGCCCAAGAAGAAATCAAATGTTTGCCCTGTTGAATTTCAGAACAACAAATTCTGGAAAGCTGCATTCTGCAGTTGAAAAATTCTGACAACGTTGCACAGACCTTCCGAAGCTGTAATAGAGCTGGTTAAAATAAAAGCCACAATGTTCCAGATCCCTATTCCCACCCCCAGTGACCTTCAGTAGGAATAAGAACTGAAAGGAATTTATATGAGTGACCTCACAAGAAAGATGGGAGGAGGTTCTGTCTTGGTTAAAGTTTTTAATGTGGAGTTATTAAACCCAGATGAATCTTTTGAATTGTCATTTCTGTCTTCTTAAAAGAAGAAATTAGTAGCAATATATTTATTATATTATATTATATTATATTATATTATATTATATTATATTCAAATAATATATTGATAATTAAAGCTTAAAATGCCACCTTTTTTTAATTATTCTGACTTTAGTATATTCAAGGAATGAATAACAGTTCATAGTATCACAAATATATTTGCTGATATTTAATTAATTGTTTTTATTTATCTATTGAATTTTAATATATCTTGAGCCCAAAAGTAAGGGAATCCACTTTTAAAAATCTTAATCAATCATAATATAAGTATACATTTATATTTAAATACATATATATGTACATTAAATATAAATATATAGAGATATACATTTAAATATAGGAAATAATAAAATTACTAGATGATTGAATTGGGTGGTATTTATTTAAACTATTAGTAAACATTTATTTATAAAAAAGCACTAGTTCATTCATTAGGATTTTCCAGGGAAATAAAGTCATAAAGATAGAAAAAGAGATTTGGTATAGAATTGGCTCAGAGGTGAGGAAACTGAGACGTCCTCAAGAACCGAAAAACTAGAGATGTAACTAAATCTGTACTTGATGGTTTGAGGTGCATGGCAAGATGTATAAATCCCTGTGTAAATATAAATTGTCAAAATCCCAAAAGTCCAGTGTCTTGAGGTAGGAAGAACAGACGGCCTACCTCTCAAGACAGAAATCTCTCTTCTACATTCACATAGTTGAAGGTAGAGATTTACTGAGCCAATAACTGAATGCCAAATGCTTTATAAGCAGTTTTAAATTCACTTGTCAAAATGTTATCAATTTTATGTTAATCCTTCTGCTAAGAAAAAATTTGTTTTGAGCGTCTTTGAAAGATGATAATGTGTAATTGCCATGTTATTTTTATATACTATTTTTTCACATCTCTTTTTGGATCTTAGGGGAGAAAAATCCAAGGGATAGAGGATAAAATGAAGAAGATATGATGTTTTCATAATTAAGCAGAGAAAACTGCAAGACTGAAATTATGGTCTGAACTTTTACCTTCAAAGAATACAGTTTTCAGAAACCCCAGTGGTAAGGTCGCCAAATATGGCAGCTATAGAATTCACTCTATTATAGGTTCTTTATGGAAGCCAATACAGCTTTAACATATGTTCCAAAGTAAATAGTTCCTCCCCTTAACTCTGTATTACATCATGGACTCTTTTACAAAAGATTCTGGGTTACTCAGTTTTATATCTCCAGGGCTCAACATAATAAATGGCTCATGAAAAAGAAAAACAAATTCCGTAAATTACACATTATGGTGCAGCTCACAGCTTAGGAGCAAACTTCTTCAGTATATTAAAGGTTAGTGATTGAAAAGGTTAGTGACTGAAAAGCCAATTAACTTCAAAATTGTACATGATGCACTTATATGAGTCCGGAACACAGACTCATGTGTTCCTGAAGGAATGGCAACCCTACCGGAAGACCAACAGTGTCAACTAACCTGGACTCTGGGGAAGCTTCACTCCTAGAGACTAGGCCACCAACCAAAGAGCATACACAGGCCACCACGTTGTCTGGCCTCAGTGGGAAAGAGTACACCTAATCCTACAGAAACTCGATGCCCCAGAGAAGAAGAAAGCTCAGTGGAGGCATCCTCTCAGGGAGGAGGAAAAGAGAATGGGGTAAAGAACTCTGGGAGGGGGGAAGGAGAAGGGAGGGAACATTTGGATTGTAAATAAATAAAATATTTAATAAAGATAAAATAAGATTAGAGACTCATGGTTATTTACTTTATGTGGAGAAATCACAAAGAACAGTTATAAAAGTCAAAGAAAATAAGAACATTGGGTATTCACTTCAATTTCATTCCCTTCTTTGGAAGGTATGGTGCAGCAGGAAAACAACAGGAGCCAGAGATCCAAAGATGTGAACCTAGCAAAGCCTTCAAGGTAAGTAGAAAAGCAGGTCTATCTAGTGTTTTGAGCTTATGGTAGGGTTTGTGTGGAAAAAAAAATCCAAAATATAAAATTCACAACCCTCAAAATAACCCTGCCCAGAGCCTACCTAATGTCCATCAAGAGTACAGCATCATCTGAATCAGGGCCATCAGTGTTGGGAGCAGGTGTACTTAGCTCTCCGGTGTTCAATATATGGGATAAAGACACGTTTCATTAATGTTACCAACGGACTTACCAAAAGAGTGTTGGTATAAAGTGCGTACTATTAATTAGGCAAATGACAATCAAGCCAGATTTACAAAAAATACTTGGGTCTAGTTTTTGTAATTGCTATCAGTCTTAAGAAAGCTTAACTATTTTAAAAATTTATAATATTGAAGACACCATCAATTCTTGTTGAGGAGTATTTAAGGCTTAACAAAATTTAAGAAAATCATATAAGTTTTTTCTGTAGAATTATCTATCTCCCTTTAATATTTCAATCTCTTTTATTTAAAATTATTTTAACTTATTAAATTAGTTTATTAATATCACTGTATTACTTCTAAAACATTGGAGGGATTGTCTTCAGTTATCATGCTTTATATTTTGAGTGAAGAATTATATTTATTTAAAAGTAGTGAGAGTGTGTGTCAGGTTTTCCAGACACTCCTTAACCTACCCTGGACTTTCCACTGTTAATATATCAAATGACCCATCTATTTCCAGGATTTAAAGTGGCATAAAAGGTTATGCAGTGTTATAAAAGATTTAGCAGTGCTATGGTGGCAATGTCTGAGGGGATTATATGGCACCTGTTGGAATAGAAGAAAATATTCTAGTTACAATTGCTAAGATTAGAAAACTTTGAATCAATAGATGGGATCACAGTCCCATGGGGCATCTGAAATCAGATGCAACTTGTATAAAAGTTACATGTCTTTGAGCAATCCTTGGTAATAAATTGTATGCTCTTATAGTAAACATCACAAAATAATGCATACTCCGTAAACATGGGGGAACGTTGAGCAATTTGATTCCCTTTATGTTAGAGAAGTGTTGAAGCAGTCTTGTGTAATACAATGGTCTAAAGAAGACAACTGATGATTTAAGTTAGGCGATTTTGAAATAGTAATTGTTTCTCGATGAGATATAAGTCCATGCAAATGTGAAATTTAAGATTGTATATTTTGTTCTATGTGACTTCAATGGTCCCTCATATTCACGGTTTCAATTTCTATGGCTATAGTTACCTAGGACTGATAATGACCCGGGTATGTTAAACCAGAAATTCCTATTAAATTATTCCAAATTATCACACACGTTTCTGAGCAGCAGGTTGACATCCCGTGAAGTCACATTCCATCGTACCTGGAGAAGCGAGTCACGCTTTGTTTTGTTGTATCTATGTTCTGTGTGACACACACCTGTTGGCCACTTATGAGCTGTCTTGATGATCAGACTGTCACTCTACTGATCGGTTCACTGAACCTATGAACAGTGCTTGTTCAAATAACACTATTTTTTCTTACTAAGTTCTCTAGCTTTATTATATTATGAGTTACTGCTGCTAATCTACTAATGCACCAGTTAATAAAGTATGTAAAGAAAAAGCCTAGTGATACTGGTTCAGTACCATGTATAAGTTTAGATATTTACTGGGAAGTTTAGACTGTATCCAGAACGGATACACACTCAGCTCCCTGTACCTATGCTTATACTATGGAAGAGTTAATTTCTTTGAAATGTAATTGTTGGCATTTATAGTTATCTTAATGATTATTTTGAGTTGTTTTCAACAAGTGCCATGTCATTTAGTAAAATCTATAAGTAAACAAAAAAAAAAGAAATTAGTAATCAAAATCATTATAGTATGGAATGATAGTTGAATATGTTTTTATGGAGTCATATGGAAGTTTGTTAAAATTCTTCATCTTGTGCATACTCTCTTTCTTTTGTTTATTATATTTATATTCTTGGTGTCCCATGCCGTATATGTGTGTGTGTGTGTGTGTATGTGTGTGTGTGTGTGTGTGTGTGTGTATCACATATACATCTTACCCGTTGATTTGATTTAATACTACAATATTTGATGTAATGATAATAAGATATCCTGGAGTCAAACATTGTTTTCTGCATTTTTTGTTACGTTTTTTTAATAAAGAAGCCATCATATTTAAATTTCATGGCAGTTTTCTGGAGTCTGTTTTCTGACATGCTGTAAAGTGGAAAGATACCAAGTGATTCATTCAAAGAGCTATGCTTTCCAAGTGGAGCTAAGTGGAGTTCTTAGCATCAGAGGAGTTGTGCACTGAGATAGCTATCTCCTAGCTGAGGGAGAGTGGCTGCTCACCCTGGATTCACTGTGTGCTCTTGAGCGAGTCACCTCACATTCTTCAACCTCAGTCAACCCCATTTGGAGAATTAGGTGAAAGCTAAGCCTTAGTGAGAAACAGATGCTGCATCTGAGATGAGTTTTCTTGTATAAACAAGTAATTCCAGAGTTTAATTCCAAGGAAAGTTGCCGTGTGGATGTGTGGCTTACATGAGGTAGACCACTGCATTAAGGCTTCAGGAGAAATACTTTTCGCAAAAGAAATTAGAGCACGATGACATTACGTCTGTGTTCTTCCAAACTATTTTATCTAATTTTGATTCTATCCTAGCCTCTTATTGAAAATATACTGTTGTGGTTTTTTTTATATACCATGCAGTCAAACTGTTGGATGATGTTATGATTTTTCTATGCTAATTTAAACTTTTAACAAGTCGGTTAGGTTTCAAGGTAGGAGGAAATATAATTCCAAAGTCTATCTATCTCCTAGTGGAAGTTAAGACTTCTTTTTAGGATAAATGTTAACAATCGGGAGATTTAAAGACATGTGGTTTTAGAGACAGCAGCTAAGTTTGCATTTTGCTTTATTTCCCAGTAGATTACTTGTCACTTCGGTAAATCCTTACATTCTAAAACACTTTATACTAAAGAGATAGATAATTTAATAAATGGAAAAGAATTCCTCAAAGGAAAGAAAACCCCTCTTGAGAAATCTCTAAGATGTCTGATTGCTTTCTCTGCTTTATAGTGGCTGCTCGGCTGATTGAAATAGCTACGAGCATCAAAGTCAGATCTGCGGTTCCAAAAACCCTCCGAGCTTGCCGTAGTTCTAAACTTATATTTCCTGTGTGGACTCTGTGTATGGCTATTATCAGTGCACATTTCAAAGCTTCAGGTTAAATTCACCGTGGTTTTCCACTGCATAACATTTTTTTTTTGTCCTTTGTATTTTAAAGTAGGAATAAAAAACACACGAATCGGGAAAGCTGATGGATACTTTGAGAATTCTCTCTCAGCTAGCTCAGGATCCTCTGATTTCTGTTTTGGCAGCTTCAGTGCTTCTGCCTTTTGACATTGGCTAAAGAAGCAGTAGCTTGGCCTTTGAGTGGAAAAAAAAATTAGGAATTTAAGAGGGAGGAACGAAGTAACAGAAGGCCTGGAGCCATTCTCTTCTGAAAAGAGATGAAAGCGCTCCTATCTGCGCTTTCCTCGGCTGCCTACACAGAACTCTTGACTTCATGAGAACATCTGCAGGAGAATTTGGCCCTGGGTATCTTTAGAAATGAAGCAACATGCAATGGCGTAAGATGCAAACTAACTGTTGGCCAGAAGATAATTACCCCAGGAAGACCAAGAATGTAGTGGGCAGAATTCGAAGATCTTTGGATGAAGAGGATCAGGAAAGCCTAAATTTAGTCGAACTGGGGAAAATATCTGATGGAAGAAAACAGTTCCTTGAACATTTTGAGAAACAGGCTGCATGCATGAGTGTAGAAGATATGTTATTTTTATTTATTTATTTATTTATTTATTTATTTATTTATTTATTTATTTATTTATTTAAAGTTTTGTTTGTTTGGTTTGTTTTTTCAAATCAGGACATCTCAGTGTAGCTCTGGTTGTCCTGTAGACCAGGCTGGCTTCAAACCTCAAGAGATTTGCCTGCCTCTGCCTCCTGAGTGCTGGGATTAAAGGTGTGCACCACCACTACCCGGTTAAAGGGATATTACTTTAAATTCAAATTATTTTAAGTGATTGTAATTTAAAGACACTTGTCCCCTGTCTCATATGGAACAGTTGGATTATATTTTTCTGTCTAAAAGTTTTATGTGACTGATAGAAACTTTTTAAAAAAATGTAATAAATCTTTAGATTGATGTATGTAAATCACATGTAAGTTCTTAGCATATATTGCTCACATCCATGTATTATAAGGTCTATAGAGAAAAAACATCAAATTTATTTCCAGGGTCTTTTAAATAATCTTATCTTGATGGTTGGAAAGCAATAGTTGTTATCTTCAAGAGACCAGAACCTTCGCCAGTGTGACGTACTCACTCATTGCCTGCTGACCTTGCTATTCCTGTTGCTGAACTCAAAGGACCTGGTTGTGTGTGCTTTTATCATATGGAATATTATGGCTGTAACTGGTTCTGTTCTCACCTGGCATAAGTTTGGATTCTGTATTACTTTTTGATATAAACATATTTAAAAGAAAAGAAAATTATAGCAGTAGGGAAGTTGGGGAAAGATGAATTAATGAACTAACCTTGGGCCCGAAAGGTTCCAGGAGATAAATGGATGACACTTAAAGACCACTTTCCTTCTCTTTAGTTTTTAAAAGTAAGTAAAATTTATT
>JANHMN010000014.1:40060561-40071424 GCA_030674055.1 Rhabdomys pumilio | reverse complement strand
CTTCATTCTTGTTTAACTTCTTTGGGTCTGTGGGGTGTGTTACTGGTATTCTGTACTTGAGTTTTTTATCTTGGCCATTCTTATTCATGTAAGGTAGAATCTCAGGGTTGTTAGAGGTTGATCAATGGAATCAAATCAAAGATCCAGAAATAAACCAACACACCTATAGACACTTGAGTTTTGACAATGAATAGTGTTGTTCTAACTGGATGTCTGCATGTAAAAGAATGAAAACAGATCCATATTCATCACCTTGCACACAACTCAAGTTCAAGTAGATCAAGGATCTCAAATAAAAGCAGATACATCAAGTATCATAGAAGAGAAAGTAGAAAGTAGCCTTGACTGCATAGGCACAGGAGACAATTTTCTGAACAAAACAGCAATGGCTCAAGTTCTACTATGAACAATTGATAAATGGGACCTCATAAAATTGAAAAACTTCTGTCAGGCAAAGGACACTACCAATAGGACAAAATGGCAGGCTACGGATTGGGAAAAGGTCTTCACTAACCTTTCATCTGACAAAGGGCCACTATCCAAAATATATAAAGAATTCAAGAGGTTTGCTAGCATGTCCTTGAGAACTTTAACGTATGTTCATTAAGGAAACTGACCTATAGTTTTCTTTTTGTTGTGTTATGTTATTATTTGACCTTGGGATCAAGGCTATACTGGCTTTGTAAACTGAGTTAGTTTTCCTTCCCTAGGCATCTCATGGGATAACTGATGGAGCACTGACATTACCGTTTAAGTGCCAGGTGGAATGTATCACCAAATCCATCAAATTCTCAGCTCAGAGACATTTCTTTAGTGTTTCAATCTTATTTCTTGTTACAGATATTTTAAGTTGTTTATACCTTCTTGGTTTAATTTTAGCAAACCATATACATCCAGATTTTTCTTTATTTCTTTCAGATTTTACAGTCTATTAGAATATACACTTTTCAGAGAATGCTCTATAGATCAGCTCAATTTCATTGGTATCATTTAATTTCTCCCTCCTATTTTTATTAATTTAGGTCTGTTTTCTTTTTTAATCTTTGCTTGGTATTGCTAAAAGTTTGTGAAACTTGACTATCTTGTCAAGGAACCAATTTTTCTTTCATGGATTCTTTGGATTATATTCATTTCCAGTTCACTTTTTCCTGATATTTATTGTGTCTTTCCATTTATTGACTTTATGTTTAGCTTGTTCTTATTTCACAAAGATGATGAGGTTTATTACTAAGTTTCATGTTTATTAGGCTTATTTATGACCTAGTTAAAAACTTTCTATAAAATATGATGTATGCATGCTGGAAATAGTGTATTCACAGTCAATTTTATCTATTATTTTAACTTTAAAGCACAGACTCTTCTGCACTCAGAAGTTTTGAAGTTAGAAGGAATATTTGCTATTATATCTTCCAATCTTTCTGATTAATCTGGCAGTAGAAACTATGCAGACAGCATTAGGATTCAATGAGATTGTGTGGAAAAATTGGAAAAGCACAAATAATTGGTACAGTTAATTTGTTATTTGTCATTTTAGTATATTAAAGTGTTTGAAAGTCAGTTTCTTTAACGTCTGTTGTAAAGATATCTACCTACCTGGCAGGTAATAATTTTAATTTTAAAAATTATTATTACCTAGGAACATAGCTAGATAATAACATTATTGTGTGGAAAACAGACATAAACTATGTCAATGTAAGCATCCTACTACCTTGTATTAGAGAGATTATCATGTGTATATCTGAAACTATTGACTATTATTTTAAATTTTGTCAGAAAAGCAATGTGGATGTGTGTGACTCAGTGACAGAGTACCTTTAGGATATAGTGGTTAAATGAAACACCACAGAGAGACATAGATATATATGCAATATTACCTTGAACATATAATATTTTGTAGACTGTCTTGGGCTGAATTCATTTTACATCGTTATGAAATAAAACTTTATTATTGAAAAGCATAATATAATGAATTGACTACTTTGTATCACACTAGTACATAACTAATAAGATCAAAGTGACTTCATGAGTCATGAAAACCTACATCCACTGAATATGTCTAGTTGAATATTCTTTGGGAGCAAAAGGTTGCAAAGTACTTAAATTCTTTTTAGTGATATCCTATTGCTGTATTGTTGTAGATTTTATTCTTAACAATGAAATGCTTAGTTACAAGCACCAAACAATACTTTTCCAAGTTTATGAAGGTATACTTCTTAAGCGTCTACATATTGAAACGTAAATGTTATGAAATGAAATGCTTATACATGTGAAATGATTAGCACAAGCAGGTTGTTTTGGCACCTGGATTGTTTTCTGTAATTGGTGTTTTATTTCACGTCATTATTTTTGTATGGTGTTAGAGATTGGACATAAAGCCCTACACAAGCTAGGGAAATGCTTTACCACTGAGATGTATGTTAAGTTGACTCTTTTATTTACTTTTCTGTTTTCTTTCTTTTCTCTATCCTTTTTTATCCCTGCCTTGTTCCTATTCTCTCCTACCTTCCTTCTTTTCTCCCTCCCTCCCTCCCTTCCTGCCTCCCTCCCTCCCTTCCTTCCTGCTTCCCTCCCTCCCTCCTTTCCTCCCATCCTGCCTCCCTCCCTCCCTTCCTTCCTCCCTCCCTTCCTTCCTGAGTCCCTCCCTCCCTCCTTTCCTCCCTCCCTCCATCCCTTCCTTTTCTTCTTTCCCTCCTCCCTTTCTTTCTGTTCTCTCCCTTGGTGTATATGGTAAGAAGACTTTAGGTATGCTATGGCGTTGTTGATAACAGTCGTTCCTATTTCCGCACCTGCAGCTGCTTCTCGATCAAAGCGCAGACTGTCTGATCACAGCTTTCCTGTGCATGTGCAGCTGTTGTTTCTGACGTGTCTGTCCTGTATTCATTTCGTTGTCATCACACTCATGTTCCCAGAAGCAAGCTGTGCAAAGATGCAGCAAAAGGTATTTGACAATATGCCGGAGTTCTGGAGCATGCCTCAAAATACTAAAGACTATATACAGTGAACACATAGCCAATGTTATATTAAATTCTGACAAACTGAAAGCATCCTTTAAAAATCAAGAACAAAACAAGCATGCCCATCCTCCTCTCTTGTATGACATAGTGTTCAAAGCCTTACCTATATTGATTAGACGAGGGAAAAACATAAAAGAAATAAAAATAAGAAAGGGACTAGTCAAACTATACCCACTTGCAGATGACGTAATTCTTTACCTAAAATACCCTATAGAATCTTCTAGAAATCCACTGAACGTAATAAATATTTACAGTAAAATTTCATATTACAAAATCAATATTAAGAGTATTTTTCCATATACTTATGGAAAGTGTTCTCTCAACGAAAAAGATTAGGAAAATTTCAATTTAAATGAAGAAATGACAGAATTCTATTTTGCCTGGTACATACTCTGCCCTGGAACTTGGGTGTAAAGCATGCCTGCCGTAAGCATCAAGGAGAAGCAGCATTTATGGCTGTGGTTATTACCCAGCACTCCCATGAAGGTTATTCTATCCTTCCCAGTGTAGTCCAGTATTTATTGAGTGGCAAAAATTCTAGACTCTGCCTCACTTAATTTAAAAGTTGTAGATATTAGGACATGATGCTCACAAAGAGTTATGCTCAGAGAAAAGTACACATCAGTATTTAATAATGCTGGTGATTGTCTAATTATGCTTTGTGACCTCTTTGAGGACAGGGACTTGGTGCTACTGTGCCTTCGGTACTCTGCTCTCCGGGTATGAGTTGAATATGTATTTCCATTTGCTGTTTCAGGAAGCACTGTTCATCAAGAAGTTACACAGTGCTTGTGGAGGAATTCTTTGTGGAACTTCTCGAGACCTTGGTCTCGGCAGTTGTGTTACCTCTTCCATCCACTCTCAGTTCTGCTGAGAAAACACAGTTCTAGCCACATGGGACACTGCAGTGAAGGGTTCCTGTTAAGTTTATAAGTCAATTGAAATTAAAAGAAATTTAACATATACCATGAGACTAGTTTCTCAGAACTATAATAAACATAAAGGGATCATACTAAACATGGCCCTGCTTTTCTCACAATATTATTCTTGTTTTGTCTGAGGAACAATTAAAAAAATATGTATGAATCACTGTGGGCATGTCAGACTAGTCTTTACTGACTTTCTAAATGTTTTATTTCCGATAAAAGGCAAGGTTTTCTTAAATAAAATTTTGTTCATTAACTGTTTTCTTTTTCTCTATTTTTGAGAGCTGCATTATGCCTGATACTGTCCAATTATTTCCATTATAAACCCCTTCTTCACAAGAGGCTGTAATTGACCTAATAAAAAGAATGGCTTTGGGCAAACACTAGAAGCATTTGCTCTCAGCTCAAGAGGACTTTTGTTTTTCCAGGTCTTGGAAATACAAATCGATTAAAAATCTTTCAAACTTATAGGAGGACTGAAGTACAGCACAAGGAAGGGAGCCTCGTATGAATTACTGTTTTTATGTATGTTTTCATACCTGAATTCTGGTTTTTAAAGCATTTTGTGGGCCTTTATGCTTGATTAGAAGCTCCTGTATTATCTGAATCAATCTAATGTCATTCATCATATTTATCACATATTTTAGAGAGCTTTTGGATATTTTGAAGAGACTTTCAACTTTAAGAAAGACTTTGGATGTTTTAACAAGACTTACATGTTTGAAGTGTTGAAAAATTCTACTATGGGATTTTTAAAACTTAGAGTATTTTATTTTATGATATATTGTAATATTAATAGGAGATCTTGAAGATGAACAAGAAGGAAAGGGTTATGGTTTAACAGTGATGTGTTTTGCATCAGGTGGACAAAGAGTCAATTGTGCTGGATAGTTTTATGTCAACTTGATACAAAATAGAGTCATTTTGGAAAAGGAAACATCTATTGCAAAAATGACCCCATTATATTGGCCTGTGGGCAAAACTGTGGCATATTTTTTGCCTGAAAATTGATATGAAAAGGCCAGATCACTGTGGGTAGTGCCCAAGGGTGTGGGTAGTACTAGTACTATAAGAAGGCAGACTGAGAAATCAGTAACCAACATGCCTCTGTGGTTTCCGCATCAGTATCTGCCTTCATGTTCCTATCTGGAATTCTTTCTCTGACTTCCATTGATAATGGATTATAATCTGTAATGTAAAATAAGCCCCTTCCTCTCCCAAGTTGCTTTTGTTCATGGTGTTTAGTCACAGCAATAGAAATACTAAGACAGCTATACATGTGACATAGAATTAAAATCAGGAATACAGAAAGAACCCAAAAAGCAGTCAAGGAAACAAATGACCCAGTTAAAATTTAGGCTAGAGGGGTTATGAATAGAGGAAATAAAAATGGCTAAGAAAGAAGCTGAGGAGGAAGGCGACTTTATAGGGAGACCAGCAGTCTCAAGTAACTTGGATCCCCTAGATTTCTCAGCCACTGAGTCACCCACCAGGCAGCATACACCAGTTGATATGAGGCCCTCAACACATATACAGCAGAGGACTGCTGGGTCTTGACTCAGTGAGAGAAGAGGCACCTAACCCTCAAGAGATTTGAGGCTCCAGGAAGTGGGGACATCCTTTTGGAGACAGGACTGTGGGAGGAGGTATGGGATGTGGAATAGTCAGAGGGCAGACCAAGACCAGGAGTGGGATAAAGACTGAACTGAAAAAAAAAAGATTATAGAATAAAAGAGAAAGAAAGAAATAACTCAAAAAATGTCCACCATTCTTAACGAGTAGGAGAATTCAAATGAATTCAAATGAGTTGCATAGTTCTCCAGTCAGAACTAAGATCAAAAGCACCTGACAACAAATGATAGGAAGCCTGTGGGCCACTAAGACCCCTCCTTCACTGTTGGTGGGCATGCAAACTGGCACAGCCACTCTGGAAACCAATATGTAGAATCCACAAGAAACATAAAATAATATCTACCGTATGACTCAGCTATGTCACTCCTTAGCATGTGCCCAACGGACTTCACATACTTGCTCGGCAATGCTCATTGCCACTCTATTCACACTAGCAAGAAAATGGGGAAGACAAAACCTAAATGCTGTACACATGAGTGTATAGTGAAAATGTAGTACTTACACACAATGGAACACTGCTCTGCAATAAATAAGAAAAATCAAATCACAATTTTTTTCTGGTAAAAAGACAGATCTAGAAAAAGATGATATTGAGTGAAGTCACCCAGATCCAGAAAGACACACGGAACATGTTCTTTCTCATCTGTGGTTGCTAGCTCCAAGTCTTCAAATATAAGTGAACAAATGTAGTAACCAGAAAAAAAAAACAGGGGAGTGTAAGGAGATCATGGTAGATATGAGGTAGGAAAATTGAGAGAGAAATATCAGGATAAAGGTGATATAAAGCAGGAAATTAAAAAAATCAGGGAGGAGTGGGGTCAATACAGATGAAGAAAGAAAGAACAAAAGAGGGGTTAATAACAAGGTGGTTTTACAAAGCTTCAAGGATTCATATTATTTTATATTTACCTAAAATTATATACAGTAAAACAAGTCTCCACCCTCTCTCTGTATGTGTGTATATCTTAAATGGCTTTAAGACTCTTTGACTGAGAGTCCCCCTCACACAGCAGGCCTACTTTTATAGCAGGCATAATGATCTTTCTTTACAATATTTAGTCAACATTGCCCAAGAAACTCCTTAAACAATATAGCCTACTGCTGTTGCCCTTGATGGCCTGACAGAAGTTCAAGGTTAGCTTCTATTGCTGAAGACACTGCACATTTATGACACAGAACTTTCAATATTTTGTTCAAGCTGTATCTAACCTGAAAACATCCTTCTTGTGGTCTAGCTCCCATGGTACCTGAAAATACTGTGCAACCTGCCTGGGAAAGGGAGCAATGAATAGTGTTACTCAACTGCAGC
The DNA here is from genome assembly GCA_030674055.1 of Rhabdomys pumilio. Taxonomy (NCBI): domain Eukaryota; kingdom Metazoa; phylum Chordata; class Mammalia; order Rodentia; family Muridae; genus Rhabdomys; species Rhabdomys pumilio. The sequence goes on along the minus strand of JANHMN010000014.1, from coordinate 40,064,543 downwards.
ACCTATGAGCCACAACAATGACCGTCATGACATGATATCTGTAAATGTACAGTACGTGGCACTCACAAGTTGGTGGTAACCACCAGCTGGTTAATTAAGGCCCATTTAACACAAGGAAAGTCACTCCTGGTACTAGAAATCTAGCTAACTTGCTAGAACTAGTGAGGTTGTGGATCTTAGAAATTAATCTAGTACCATCACCCTCCTAGACCAGTATAATTCCTCACTACATTCTAAACCTTGTCCTTATAACGAGAAATAAGTGTAGCTAGCACATCTCACTGAAGTCTCTCTTGACAGAAAATGGAGATCGTCACAGAGAACCATAACTGGACAAAAGACAAGAATCAATGGATCCATCTGTATTCACATAGATCCATCTAAGTCGCAATAGATACATCTATATCACAGTCTTTATATCCATGGCTTAGAAAACATTACCAAGGAGGGGTTGAATGATTTTAAAAGCCAGAATACAAGGAAGTCTGATTTGAAGCAGTGTCCCCCAGAAATGCTGCCTAAACAAGATCTGAACAATGACAACATTACTAGACATTCTAACCTGGCAGGTGGAAAATATGAAGGTCACACTCTTAGTTAAAGAACTACAGGCAACTAATGACTATTGAAAGAGGGAGAATTAGCTTTAACTAGGAATGAGCCCCTTAGTTATGTAATACATAGTGGTCAGCTCTGAAACAATATACACACACACAAAGAACAAAACCAGACTCCATGGATTGTGGTCATGCATTTTTACCTACATATATGTGTATACACATATGTGTATGTAACGATCAGAGTGTAGTGAAAGCAAGAGGCTATCAGTTTGAGAGTCTCGGGGTGGGGACATTGACAGAGTCAGAGAGAGGAGTCTGGAGACTGGCTGGATGGATAAAAGGGGAGGAGGAAAATATCATTATATTTTAATCAAATGTATAAAAAGTTAAAGTAAAATAAATAGTAAAAATGTATGAAGAAAAGAAAAAAACATGAAATCTCAAGTTTGGAGTTATGGTTCAGTGGGTGTGGTGGTTTGAATGAAAAATGTTCCAGTAGAATAACTAGAATCTATGAAATACTCTGTCTCAAATTAGTAAGTTGGAAAGTTATAGAACAGGACACTAAGATACATGAACTCCTTTCCTGGCTTCCTCATGCACATAAATCTACATGAACATAAGAGAAACACACAGACACACATATAGGCAAACACACACACAAACGCACACACTCACACACACACAAACGCACACACTCACAGACACACACGCACGCATGCACGCACGCACGCACGCACTCACTCACACACTCTGAGGTCTCAGAAGGCACCATGGCTGCCCTGTGCTGAGGACACCAGTTGTTCTGCCTCCAGCCCAGCAGTATTCATTAATTCATTTCATGTGTTTTGAAATCTCCCATCTGCCAGGCACTGTGCCAACACTGGGAATGCATGATGAAAAGGTTTCAATCCTGCTCCTCTTCAAACATATAATAGTCAATAGGTCAGACTAAGAAGTAAAAAGGCAATCATGAGGCAATGTATTGCATATTATGGTAATTTATTTAATTAATACTCTCCATCATGAATCAAATTATGTGCAGAAATGACATTGACTATTTTCCACTAGATAAAGTCAAAGTTTTAGTAAACTCAGAAAACCCAAATGTTTTAATTTAGAAAAGCCAAATATGAAATATATATGTTATATAAGCATACCTATTTATATAATATATATATACTTATACACTTACAAGTTTTTGCTTTGCTATTGGAAACAGCAATTCCCAAACCATAATTGTCTAATTCTCTCCTGTCATGTATATGCATCCTCCTTGCAACCAAAGATAATTATCCCTAAGTACATGAACCTAAAATTTGGATTCCGATGGTCGAAAACCACTGTGGAAGTGCTGAAACCACAAAACAAAAAGAAATGAGTACAGTAACAGTGCAGTCTGTTTAACATAAGCACCCGGGTCCAAAGGGAAACAGCAGGAATCAGTAGCTACATACATGATCTGCTGTAACTTACAAACAGTCAAATCTGTTAATTCTTGTTTAATTGTATTGTTTCAAAGAACACTTTGAAGTTTCTATGTTTAAAGCCAGGTTTAGGCAATGGAGAATAAAAGGTACATTTATAATTTCTGGGAAACCTATAGGTATTTCTACCTACATCGACTTCATCAAAATATATAAAAGTTCAAGATAAAAATAAGAGGACAGTTTGAAACTTTTTGTTCCTACCTAATCATAAAAAGGCAAAGGCAATTCTGCCTCATTGGGAGTTAAGAGAGTAGCTTAGAAGAAGCATTTTCTGACTTGCCCAAGATCACACAGCTACATAGACACAGAGCAAGGAGCATGCTCTCCTGGTTTTGATGATGTGCCTAGTGATAGCCATGCCAGGAAATCTGGGGATCAGAGATAGGGCTGTAGGCCATTCACAGCTTAGTATCAATCAGGCCCAGGGCATATAAACAAAATCTACAAGATAAGTTAAATATAGCAAATTTATTATAGAAAATCATCTAATCATCTGTAGTAAAGAGCTTCAAAGAATAATCTATAATAGCTTTTCCCACTCCAAGAACCGAAGTCAGAGGAAGTTACACTACCCACATGACAAGAGGGATGGGAGGGGAAGCAGAGGGCTGTATGCTGAAATGGAAACCGTGCAGGAAGACTCTTCATGTGGGGCTGAAAAGGAAACTTCAGAAGTAGAGTCCATGAGGGTGAGTGGGCAGGATAGGCTGGATTTTCCACGCAAGAACTGCAAGATGAGCCACGTGGAAAGCCAATTTGCGAAACATCCTAAGGAGCACAGGGAGCCTGTAGCTCTTGGAAAAAGTAGGGAATCGACAGAACAAATAAAGGTCTGAGGTCAACCTGAGGCTTGTGGATGGAATAGTCATATTTGATGTCTGTTTGCATCTTTGTGATGTTTCATTTACAGAAGGAATTCAAGAACTCAACAAGCTTTGAAGTTCACCATTATACTTTTAGATACATATTAATACATCTTCATAATGTTTTCTACAAATGATGTTCTTTTGTTTTTGAAGCTCAAGTTTGGTCATTTTCGTCTTTTTCTTATTCTTTTTTGATATTGTAATGTAATCACATAATTTTTTCCTTTCATTTTCTCCCTTCAAACCCTCACATAACCATACCTTGATCTTGATCTTTCCACTTAATGTTCCTTTTTACATTAATTATTGCTATATCTGCGTGTGTGTGTGTGTGTGTGTGTGTGTGTGTGTGTATGTGTGTGTGTATGTGTGTGTGTGTGTGTGTGTGTGTGTGTGTGTTTCTAAACATATCTTGCTTGGTCTGCATAATGCAACTTGGAAGCCAAGTCCCTTTAGATACATCTATGAAACTTCTCCTGTACCTAAGGTTCAGGACATTGCAGAAGAGGTGGTAGAAATATTGTAAGAGCAGGAGGATCAGAGAGTTTGTTGTGAAAACGTGTCTCCTAGTAACATTAGAAGCTATGCCCATAAGGTCTCACCAATATGACTGCCTAAGCATGCAATCAACAAGGACAGTAGACATGTAAAGTACAGGGGGAAAGCCAAGAGGACTCAACTATACTCAAGGAGCTACAGACAGCTAAGGTTGTTGAGAGCGGGAAATATAGTCTTCCCTGAGGAAGAATACACCAACTTATAAATATTATTTTTAAAATAAAGAAATCAAATATCACAATAATTACGAGGCTTATCTCAATAACAAGCAGCTATAGTATTCACCAGCAGGGTCTAGTAGTTTGAGTACTAGACTTCAAGTTTTGGAGATAGAATCATGATTAACAAATTGGCACAAAGGACCAATATATTTGGTTCAGAACTAGACACTACCTAAAGTTTCAACATAACATTCTACTTTTCACTGAATCTCATTGTTTTCTTTCCTCCTTTCTTTCTTTCTTTCTTTCTTTCTTTCTTTCTTTCTTTCTTTCTTTCTTTCTTTCTT
>JANHMN010000014.1:40045560-40060551 GCA_030674055.1 Rhabdomys pumilio | reverse complement strand
CTTTCTTTCTTTCTTTCTTTCTTTCTTTCTTTCTTTCTTTCTTTCTTCATTCATTTCCAGGGCCTAGGGATTGAACCTAGGCCCCAGTTAAGCTAACTAAACACTTCACCACTGAGCTGTATCCTAAAGCTTCATTACATCATATATCTACAGAGGGTGGTTTTATAGTTAAAAACAGAAGTATTCAGGCATTTGTCACATCCATTTATAATTTAGAGTCTTACTGTGCTCAGCAGTGAGGCTTTAAGTCATGTAAGTAATTGGAAATAGGCGCTTAGTGAGTGCAATTTTTGGGTATCATTTTTAAATTTTTGGTGCAGGAGATATTTTGAAAAAAGTTACTGTGACTCTAAGAAGATCATTAACAGGAAAACAGAGTACTAATCTCTGCTGTGAGGTTATTGTATTGTTCATATTGAAGGTATTAACATGAGAAAAACGGACTTGGGTTAAGCTAGTAGAGCGAAAACAACTTTCAGTCTCTTACAATTCTCCACCTACTAACTACCATCCTTACTTTTATTTGAAGAGTGCACATAGGCTATATCGGAGATGAAATGTTATCTAGTTTAGTAGTGTAGAAGTCTGGGTCTTTTTAATTAAAGAAAACAACAAAGACAGACTCTTGTTGCTTGTGGCTCAGTGTGTGCCAAAGTTAGTTCATTTGTTCTAATGTTGATAAAGACTATCTTGTTATTTTCAGTTGTTAAAAGTGTATCTGGTGCTAATTGTCTCTGGGGGGAAAAAAGAAAGAAAAGAATGGGTTTCATTGCTGCTCTTAATCTACTCTTTAGGTCAGGAAAAGGAAAATCCAGGAGATAATTTGCTGGATTATCAAACTCCTGCAGACCACTGCAAGATCAGCATGGCCTGGCATCCCTAACACCTTCTGGCAATGCTGTTATCTTAGTCCTTCCCAAGTACTTGCTGGGAAGCTTAACTCTGGGATGAGGTTGCCATCTCCTTAACCGTGTTTGAGGGGTTTTTTTTCTTCTTCTTCTTCTTCTTCTTCTTTCAAAGTCTAATTCTTGAAACAATTTTTATATCTTGAACACTTACCCTTATCTCTGTGTAGACGTTTAAAAGGTGTCTGTTAAAGAAAGCTACACCTGACAATAAATTCTTTAAGAAACATGGGATGTCTAGAAAGATCAAAGACAATAGGGGCTGAAATTTGTAAGTGATGTTATTTTAAACAAATATGGGTGCAACTGATATCCTGTGACATTATGGAGTGTTATGATATTTTTATACTTTAAGAACAAGAGAGGAAAAGGTTTGAAGATCAAAAGATGAAGGACAGAAATCTGAAAAAAAAATCAATTTTGTTAAACAGTTCTTGTAAGTTATGGTGGAACTAAAGCCAATGTAAATTCAATGAAAAAAACTCACCTTAACATTTTAAAAACATGTATTATAGGTGTGATGGCTCTTATATTTTTTTCATTTATCCCTTATTAATTTATTTATCCACTTTACATCCCAATCATTATTCTAAATGACTGGTACTTCAGTGTCCAGAGCACTGATCTAGGAGAGACAGATGTCTATCTGGGAGACAAGCCACCTGTTACTCTCATGAGTCTTGTGTCTTCTTTGAGTCTGTTTCTCTGAAGAAACAAATATTATATCTATCTAACTTATTCTAGGAAAACTGCTTTAAAGGTTGGAGATGGATTTGGGGAAATATATGGAAGTATTTTGAAAGATTAAAAATGCCCAGTTTATGTAAGCTGGTCTACATAAACTACCTTCTAATGTGGTCAACATAGCCACAGATTAGAAGGGTGTCTTGGCTCTCAGCATATTCCACCTCTACATTTTGAACCATCCTTGATTGCTGTCTATTAGCCCCTTACACATTCACAATCATTTACCTTCTGCCCAGAGGTAGCACCAAACTGCTTTTTATCTTGTAACTTTTAAATTGCAGGGAAGCAAGAAATACAAGTAAGAAGGCAACTGAGGATACACAGAGGACCCAGCAATATACTACACATAATATCCACAGCAATATACTACACATAATATCCACCGCAATATACTACACATAATATCCACAGCAATATACTACACATAATATCCACCACAATATACTACACATAGTATCCACAGCAATATACTACACATAATATCCACAGCAATATACTACACATGCAAACATAACTTCATATTTGGAATTTTGGGCTTGCAACAGACATGATCTCATGGCTCCCATATTGGGCATCATCTTGGCTCATTGATATGCAGTTCATGTTTTCTCAGTTAGCCAGTGATCTGACGCTTAACTGATCTGTGCCATTTGGGTAAATTTGGTAACAGAGCTTTGTCATTAATATATGGAAAAACAAGCAAAATTTTAAGGTTATGATCTTCATAGCTCTTTTTCCACTGCCTTGACTCGACTGTTAACACTTGATGTGATTTTGTTCTTCCTTGTTTGTGTTACATTTTACCCCTGACTCCCTTTGTACCTGCCAATTTCTCCTACCTATACTCAACCCCAATGCCTACAAAATACCCTTCTGGAAAGGCTCATCATGTCTGATAAAATACTGGACTTACTTCAGGCTCTATTCCTCACTTCTGACACCTTAGGCCAATTATAAGCCCAAGGGTCTGTTCCTAATTCTTCTATGATGTCCGCTGTGTAGATGAGAACATGTCTGCATGCACTGAGTACTCTGCCACATACTTCTCAGCATTCTGCTACGCTGAGTAAAAAAATCACTGTCACTTGTTTATTTCTTTTTCTATACTTTCATTTTCTTTGTTCTCACCCATGACAATGTAATACATTGACTGCTTGTTACACCTCTGCTGTATCTATCATGCCATCAGCCCATTCTCTTCTCAGTCCTTCAGTATTTATTTTCCATTTTGAAAACTCAATGGCTTATATCCATTTTGTCTCCTTAATATGAGTCTGTATTTAAAGTAAGGCTATGTATTCCCTAGCCATCTGTCACTAAGAGTAGGCCTTAGAAAATAATATTTTGACCTCATCATGATTATGCATTTTTTATCTTTATGTCCTAAATTTGGAAGAATGTTATTTAATTTAATGGAGGGTTATTGATAAGCTTTTGTTCAAAAAGAAGTCTGAAAAATCAATCAATCAATTAATTGATCAGTTAATCATTTGGTAGGATTTGGGGAAATTATAAAACCATCTTTTGCTAACAGCTTTTTATCATCTCTATTACATGCAATGTGTATAGTTGGTACCTGTGTATGAGGTTTCATTTCTATAGAACTAAACTCAGGTTATAGAATATAGTTCTCCTAGTTACAAACCTACGGGTGAATAGCAACCAATGTTGACTTAGAGGTCAAATGCTAGAAGCTCATTACCTCACCTCTTTGTGTGTTTGATGTGTATAGCTGTACATCCCATATATGTATGCATATGTGAGTGCATGTGTAAAGTTGTTGGTTCCATGTCTGCTCTGCTACAGGGCTCAGCTCTCAGGGAGGCAGGATGCAAGAAGTGGACCGCACTCAACCCACTCTGTCACCAGGCAGATATCAGGCCATAGAGCAGCCCCAGCATACCGCTCCAGGAGATGGGGAAGTGCAATCTGAGGTACCAGACAGATGGAGTTGATCCAGGGGGTCCCCAGACCTATAATGAGGCCAGGGCTGTCTGGTTCTCAGCCTTCGGACACTGAGATGCCTCTAGATGCCGCAGAAGAGCTGAGAATGGAATGGGGGCCCACAAGCTAGATCTAGCCCAGGGCCGAGGGTGGGGGGAGGGAAGGGGAGAGCTCCAGCTAGTCCCACAAGGAGAGTCCTTGGCTTGGCTGGTGGCAGGTTTGAGCTTGGTGGTCATTGCGGCTGGGAGTGTAGAGAGGCCTTTTATGGGATATTAGACAGCTACTCTGCAGGAGAAGGCCTTCTCCATGGCACCCCACGGAGGATCCTGGAGAAAAGAGGCAATCCATGGTTTTACAGGGTGGGCCTGAGGTTAAATACCTTTTGCAGGAAGGAGTGTCTGGGAAGGAAAGGTTATTGGCTAAGCCTCCAGGCCTTTAGGTACCTCATTAAAATGGAGATTTGTCTTGAACCTGTTTGACCAAAGGTCACATCCTCTACCTGTGGAGGGGCTTGGGCCATTTCTCTTATGTGACTGAAGGCCACAAATCTATGAGGAGCTGTAGCTAGTGACGGGGGAGGGGGGGGAGGGGGGGGCTGGTGCCTGGGAACTAGGCAAAACACTAACCATTTCTTCAGGGTAACTGGGGTTTTGAGCCTTAGCTTAACTAGAAACAAGGCTACCCTTCACAGTTCCACAGGCAAGCATGGGTGTGGAGGCCCAGAGTTGATGTCTCTCATATATATATGAGAGACATCAACAAGAACAATATATATATATATATATATTGTTCTTACTCCGTTTGACTTATTGAGTCAGAGAGTCTCTCATCAAAGATGGAGTTGGTCAATTCTAACTAGTTCAGATAACCAGCTTCCCCTGGTGATTGATCCTTCATTCTGCCTACTGTGTTCTGGGATTGTGGTTGGCTGTTATGCTTGCCAGACTTCTATGTCTGTTCTGGGGATTTGAACTCATGTCTTCACATTTGTATGGCAAGCCCTTTCTTCACTGAACCATGCCCTCTGCACTGATTTATCTCTTTTTAACTTTTAAATGATTTATTGTGTGTAAAATAATTTAGTGTGTGTGTGTGTGTGTGTGTGTGTGTGTGTGTGTGTGTGTGTTGGCCAACAACTGTGGGTGCTTTTTATAAGGTGCTGTCCACCTTACTCTTGTTTGTTGTTGTTGTTGTTGTTGTTGTTTTCCTGCTTTGGAGCTTACTGCTTACTCTAGGCTGACTGACCCGAGAGCTGACCAGAGAAATCTACTCCCCTCCCCTCCCAAGTGCTGGAATTGTGAGCATGTGCCTTTATCAGCTCCTTTATCTGAGTACTGAGGCTCAGACTCAGGTCCTTGTGCCTGTGCAACAAGCACTTTACACTTTGATGACAACAACACAATTCCCAGGGCCCAGTTTAACCGAATTTCTGTTCAAAATTTCACAATACTCATTTTACAGAATGTTACATTTGTCATGTTTACAGGGAAACTTAATAATTAATGATGATGAAGAATCAGTTATTGAAAGAAATCTAAGAGACATTAACTGTAATAAAGTACATGCAGACAAGTAGATGTCTTTGGATCACACATGAGTATCATCATTTGTCTTTGGGCTTCTTTTTTAAAGTAAGAGGAGTGGATGGTTTTTATGGACTGTGATTTGAGAGAGAAAGTATTTGTTCTGGCTCAACTTGGCAAGTGTCAGTCCACTGGGGAGGAGCAACACGACAGACAAGAATTCAAGCTGTGACAGTTAGGAGGCCCGGACAAAGCAAGCTACAAGAATGAGCCAGTATGTTTTGTCCTCAAAGATCTTGCAATGATCAACTTCTTCCAGCTGGGTCCTACTTCTTCATAGTGCCATCATTCTCTCAAGTCAGTAAAGTACCAACTCCCTCAGTAGTTGGAGTTCTTCTGCTCTGGTCACAGGTACTCTACAGGTGCATTGCCTTCAACCACCTTGGCAATGTTTAACACAATCAAAATGACAAATTGTGTTTGACTATTTCATGCAACATTTCCCAGCAATTTTTTCAACACGAATAGTGGTGTTGACTAGCTCTACTCTAAAGTTCTGATTGTCAGTGACCTTGCCCTTTCTGTCACAGAATTCTTTCTGCTCTTACAGGTCTTCCCCTTCATCCTTAGACTAGACTACTGTAGATCACCTCAGTGATCTCTTCGCTGGTATATATTGATATTGGCATAGTTCCTTCACATTCAGAAGAGTGAGTGCTAACTAGTGTGACCTGTAGACTATTGTGGAAATAATGGAATGTGGTTTCAGAAACTGGTGATCAAGGTCACTGAAGCTTCCTTTTACTTTGTTAAATCACTGGAATTAGGGAAATCCAGTTGTCACATTGTGACGACAATAAAAAGACTGTGTGGAGAGGTTTGTCTGGTAAGGGCTTCCTGACCAGGTAGGGGCTGAGGTCTTGACATAAGGAATGAGAGTGAACAATGCTTCCAGCACACACACACGCACACACACACACACACACACACACACACACACACACACACACAGAGACACACAGACACACAGACACACACACACACACCAAAACAATAACGTAAAATACCAAACAAAAAAATCCTGCATCATTGGCTGGCTTTTTGATGTCTGTCCTGTGAGAAGACTTGAGGTAGAACCATTTAACAAAGCTGTCCATGAACTCCTGCCCCAAAGAATCTGAGACAATAACTCTGTTCTCCTCAGCAAGTATGTTAGACTATTTATGTATAGCTAATGCATTGATACTCTACCACTCATGGGCACCTCTTGGATATGAGTCATAGTAAGCAAATAGAAGTCCTAAGTTGAACTACTAAGAAAATTAGGGTTACCCATGTTTAAGTTATTTTCTACATGTCTCAGATAGAATCACCTTTCCTTTATTTTGCATTTGAAAACAGCTTAAGTTAAGTATTTTAAAGATAAATCTATATATGGAAGAGAGAATTTTAGTCACAGTACATGAATTATTATTAAAGTATTTTTAATAGTCATAGAAATAGGTACTTTTATCTCTCAAAACTATGTCTAATAATAATCTTAGGTCGTCGATTTTCAACTTGTAGAAAGGAAACTAAGATAACGTCATTTTTAAAAGACACTTGTTGATATTTTCCAGTTCTGTGTAAACTTAACTAAATGCATAAAACATATTTTCTCCTGCTGTTGATTTTTTATTGTTCTGAGCCTGTAGTAAACATGAGGCTGCTGTGCTTAAGGCTATAATTTTGTGCAGGAAACCACAGTTTGGTCTGGGAATAATTGCCACAAGGACTATGATTGAAAGATAAAGTTAGTGAAACTCCTGTGACACTCCTATTAAAGTCTATCCTCTGTAAGAAATGTCTAATTATTTCTTCAGCAATGAACTCAATATTGGAGGAAACACTATAGATTTCATTTTTAACCAAACAGCATTCTTACCTTTGTATCTATGCTTACTTCATGCAGAAAAAAAAAAAAAAGCTGGAGATCTTTTCTTCGAGTCAGACTATTTGGCTTGAGAACAAGTAGTTCTATCTACAATAGAGAAACTTTAAAAGTTCTTCTTTGGCTTCAACCATCTCTCTTATGCTCTCCATCCCCACCCACAATAGCAATTAGTTTATGAACCTTTACTTCATTTCATTTATGAAATTATAAAGAGTAAAATAAAATTGGGACAAATTATATGTGCTTTATTATTGTGGAAGTAGTCTAGTGGTTTCCTAGGGCACAATACAGAGACTCTGAAAGCACTTTTGGGATGGTTTATCTCACCCTTTGTATTGTAAGCTGAAACTCTCACATTATTATTTTTGTGATTTAAAAACTTAATATGAGTACTGTCATAGGTAGGGTTTTACTGCTGTGAACAGATACCATGACCAAGGCAACTCTTACAAGAACAATATTTAATTCAGGCTGGGTTACATGTTCTGAGCTTCAGTCCATTATCATCAAGGCAGGAACGTGGCAGCATCCAGGCAGACATGGTGCAGGAGCAGCTGAGAGTTCTACATCTTCTTCTGAAGGCTGCTAGCAGAATACTGACTTTCAGGCAGCTAGGATTAGGGTATTAAAGCCCAGACTCACAGTTACACACCTACTCCAACAAGGTCACACCTATTCTAACAAAGCCACACCACCAAATAGTGCCATTCCTTGGGCCAAGGATATACAAACCATCACAAGTACCTTTTCTCCCATCTACACCTTTATTCCAGTGCTACTCTTAAGGTAAAATGGAGGGATACGCTTTGCCTTCACTGTTTTTGAGACCTTGCTTCTTATCATCTGTCAGATTTGGCATTTCAATTGTTCACAACATCATAAGTGTTTTTACCAGGAGATGTTAGTGAGATGAACTCACAGAACTTGGCCTTAGAAATGGCTACAGTGACAGCCACTCCCCTGTCAGGAATATCTATGGAATATAGCAAAATTTAGTGAATAAAAGAAATCCAGGGACATGGGAACCTTGATTTCTTGCAAAGGTTAATTACAACATTATAGACATATACTCATCCACATGCAGTGAAGCCACTTTCAAGAATAATTTCACCTTTTATTTTATACTGCTTTTGAAATGGTGCCGCATGTAATTCAGGATCATTGTCTTGAACCCTCTGTGAAGCTGAGAATGACTTTGGACTTCTGGTCCTCCTAATTCCACCTTCTGAGTATTGGGGTCAGAAGTAAACATGTCCACAGCCATTTTTATGGGATGCTATGGATCATATCCAGTGATCTGTGAATCCTAAGCATACACTCTACCAACTGAACAACACCCATAGCCATAGATTTACTTTAAGCAGAAGTTGTAGTTACCTGAATTCATACAGATATATACAGTAAATAGGAAAGCAGGATATTAAGGAATATTTTGTTTATTTTCTAAAGAAAATTTTAGATTCTATTGTTAAATTATTTCTAGAAGAATATTATGTTATTAATAACAAAATTAAATGACAAGTCTCAAAACTGATAGAAGGAATAAATTCATGCTGACTTCAACATATGAATCCTTAGTTATTTCAACGGGAGTGCAAGTAAGTTCTGATTTGTCCAGCCGTTTGAAAATGTACTTTCTTTTTTTTGGCATTTGTGTATAAGAACATTAGTATTAAACAGAAAACTAGTGAACAGTAACCTCAGCTGGTTCAAGTCCAAAACTCTGTTTTCCACAGACACATAAAATTAGCTGTAAGTAGCCAATATTCTAGGCTGTAGTGAGGTCTGGATGTGCTTCCTCAGCCTCCATTACTACATCCCGTCTGCAAACCAGGTGCACACAGAGTTGCAAGGAAGTAAAGTCTGCTCACCAATAATTAATGGGGTTGTTTAGTGAATGAAAGTCAAAGCAGTGGCAATATATTCTCCTGGAGAGTGTTAGAAAAGGTTTCCTGAAGCTAAAACAAGGGCTTGCAAAGGAAAACTTATAATTCCAGTGAACGAGAACAGTTTTTACACTCATTAAACCTCAAGTTTAACCATCAACCCCTACTTAAAGAATGGAGCGGGGATTTTTTTTTTAACAGAGTGGATAAAATGTTCCTTATAAAGAAGAAAAGGCCAAGCTAGTCATGCTTATGAGCTGTGAAAATAATGGCCCACTAAACATCTTCCTGTGTTTAACTGCTAAGAGTAAGACTATATTATATCCTTACACACTGAATATGTATCCTATGAATAAATTCAGCTTATCATTGGTGGGAGAATCTATATTTTCTGCTCTGAGGTATTTGAAATACTTTTACCTAAATACAACTATGTTTGAATCACATTTAATGGTGAAGATGTGAGCACTTTTTTGGCAAAAGGAAGAAAGAAGAAAAGAAAGCAAGGAAGAAAGAAAGAGAATGGAAAGAAGCTCTTCCATCAGTTGCTTACAGAATGCCTGACACATATGCTGACTATATCTTTTTATATTGTATATAACCTTCTGTTATAATGATCGTTGAAGGATAATCTCATTAATTCAGCCAATTTATTTTAGTTAGTTCCCAACTCAAATAGCATTTTAATTGAAAATAGATTTTTTTCATACAGCATATTCTGATAACCAACTCAAATTATTAAGTAAGAAAATAGGGCAAAGGTAAAACATCAGACCTTCTCAGCTTTAGACTTTGTAAGCTACAATATTCACTTGTCAGACAAGATAAGTCCTTAGGTAACAGTGGTGCAGATGTTATGGGTTGTGATGGGATGTGAGGTCTACTATACAGCAAGGAGTTTATACTCAGTTCATGTGCTTTGACCATGGATCCGTGAGTGGGGAGTTACATATTGTTACAATGAACATACTGTCAGTCTGACTTCTATATATTCTGTTTAATACCCACAAAATAGTGCTGCTCTTAGCCTTGATCAAAGAAGCTTCTCTCTGCAGAAAATGATGATTAAGAAGAGATTCATGACTGGTAAATGTGATGAGAAAAAGTGAATGCTGGTTTCAGCCTTAAACTGGGCACACATCTCATACTCTCCAAGGTTGAGAGGACATTGCAGAAGAGGAGACAGAAATAATATGAAAGTTAGATGACCGACAAAAAATTCTCAATATATTGTCTTATGAACATGGCAAGGGCATGACACTCATTAATTCAGAGGCTACAATTCTTTATTTACATGGAGTCTTCACAGAAACAAGTCCCTGAACATCCATTCATAGATCTGGGAATGCCTCAAGGGGCTGTGACCCACCCAAGGGAGCTAATGGCAACTGAAAATTACTACTGAGTTGCCCATGTCCTAGTGGATAGCTCTATACCTATGCCTATTTGAAAGGTCCTGGTTAAGCCTAATGGGTTACAAAGTAAAGACAATCACGGAACAAAAATACATGAAAATACACTGGAGTTGAGAAAGGGGGAGGTGATGAGCAGAGGAAGAACATTAAAAAAAAGTAAGCAATGAGTGTGACCAGAGTGTATATATCATAGATGAATGAAATGCTTAAACAAATTCTAAAATCTGATTTCCAGGGTGGTTGTACCAGTTTGTAATCCCACCAGCAATGGGGAAAGTTCCATTTTCTCCCCATCCTCACCAACATCTGCTATAACTTGAGTTTTTGATCTTAACCATTTTGATTGGTGTGAGGTGGAATCTCAGTGTAATTTTGATTTGCATTTCCCTCATGACTAAGGATGTTGAACAATTTTGACCCAAAATTGTTCCTGTCTAAAAGAAATACAGGGACAAGAATGGAGCAGAGATTGAAGGAAAGGCTATCCAGTGACTGGCCCAACTTAGGATCTATCCTGTGGGTGGGCACCAAACCCTGATACTATTATTGATGCCATGTTGTGGTTGCAGACAGGAGCCTAGCATGGCTGTCCTCTGAGAGGCTCTACCAGCAGCTGACTGAGTCAGATGCAGATACCCACAGCTAACCATTGGACTGAAGTCCGGGACCCCTATGAAAGAGTTAGGGGAAGGATTGAAGGAGTTGAAAGGAATTACAACCTCATAGGAAGACTAATAGTGTCAACTAACCTGAACTTCTCAGAGCTCCCAGAGACTAAGCCATCAACCAAAGAGCACATTTGTGCTGATCTGTGAACCCCAGCATATATGTAGCAGAGGACTGCCTTGTCTAGTCTGTGTGGAAGAGGATGATCCTGATGTTGTGGAGACTTTATGTCCCAGGGAAGTGGGGTTGGGGTGTGGTGAGGGTGAGTGTAAGAGCACCCTCTCAGAGGTAAAGGAGAGAGGGGTGGAAAACTCTGGGAAGCAGAATGGGAAGGGGGCAACATTTGGAATGTAAATAAATAAAATAATTTGAAAATGAAAGAAAGAAATTTAAAAAAGAATTCTGTCACCTATTGAAAATTGTCACCTTTTAATGTTCATTCATTATGAAGTAAAATTTCTAGGTAGCTTAGATGGGAAAATTTAACTAATTCACAAGTGACTGTCAATACCTATGGGACATTTTATATTGATTTTTTCCAACATTTTGGTTTTATTAAAAAGTTGAATTTTGCTCTAATTTATCTTATTTTTAAATAAATTTTTAATAAAAATGGAATGGCATTACTTTATCCCTTCCATTTGCCTTCATCAGCTCTTCCAGGAATGCTTTATTCAATCCCTCACATATTCCCCTACTCTCAAATTTATAACCTCTTTTTTGATTATTATCATATGTACACACACACACACACACACACACACACACACACACACACACACATGTTTATATATATATCTACAAGATTTTTCAGAGAATCATCTGGGCCACTTTTAAACACAGGTGGCTGTCCTAGGGTACTACAACTTATTGTAAAACAACTGCAGGCTTATTGCTCTGGAGAGAGTTATCCTGAAGAGGTAAAACTCATAAATGAAATATCTAAGTCTTTCTTTAGTGGGCATAGTGAGATGGGTAACAATTCTAAAGAGTTTACAAAATTACCAAGATGAAATTGCAATAATTGATGACATATTTTCTTCTGACTGGAAATGTTACTTCTTGTATGATACTTTTTTCACATTAGAACAGTAAATTGACTATTAATATTCAGTCAAGCAACAAGACATGTTCCATGGCTTGCTTAAGCCAGTTTATACTCAATGTTTTCTTGGTGGTAGTTTCCTGTCTTAGTTTGGGTTTTATTGCAGTGAAGAGACACCATAAAAACTCTTATGAGGGACATTTACTTGGGGATGGCTTATGGTTTCAGAGATTCAGCCCATTATCATCTTGGCAGGAAGCATGGCAGTGTCCGGTCAGACATAGTATTGGAGAAGGAGCTGAGAATTCTGCATCTTGATCCAAAGGCAGCCAGGAAGAAGAGTGTCTTCAGGCAGCTAGGAGGAGGGTCTCAAAGCCCACCTTCACAATGACACACTTCCTCCAACAAGGCCACACCTACTCCAACAAGGCCACATCTCCTAATAGTGCCACACCCTGGTCAAAGCATATTCAACCCACCACACTCTCTTGTGAATGTTATCAAATCTTTCAAAATGCATATTAAAAATGATTGTAATATATTTAAAAATAACAATCAAATCATACTAAATAATGTCACAATTATATATAGAAATTGTAGAAGATTGTTATTAACTATACTTTGATAAAAAGAAGGTTAAGGAGGAATAGAAGGAAAGTTGAGGGGAATATTTTTAGTCTCACTGTTGGAGGAAGATTCGGGTAAGAAATGATGATGACGTAAGAAATGACAATGACGTCACCATGAGAAGTAGTCAAAGCAGGAACAATGATGGAGAACTCAGGATGTGATAGGTGAAATTGTCTTTGATGGCTTGTTATACTAGAGAAAATGGACCTGTTCACAGGTGACAAAGCTAGAGAAAGGCTGAGTGGTTGGATCTTTATTCCAGAGCGTGGTACAGTGTTAGACTTGTACTTCCCAGTCCTTCATCCTGAGGCAGCATCTTCCCCAAGTCACTTAGAAGCTCTGTCTAGTACAAAGGATTGGAAGAAAGAGAAATATGGCTATTTTTTCATTCCTTCTCATAAAAGATTAAGTCATGCATTATAATAACAATTGGGCTTTATAAACAACACATGCATGTATAAGTCATAAAGAGTCTCATGTCACTGAACTAAAGGATTTGTTTAAATAAAGGTATTGTTAGTTGAGCTCATCAATGTGGGGATATTGTAGACCATACCCACATATTTAACTTCAAAGGATCAATCACTTGTTATAACATGACCATGTTATAACATGAGAAATTTAATGACATGTCATGTCATTATAAAGTTAACAATTGCTGTAAGTAGAAAGAATACAGCATAAGGTGAAAATTAAAAGTGTATTATCATGGATTGAGAGATAACTGAGTGATTAATTGTTGATCTACTATGAGGTCCAGAGTTTGAATTCTAGTGGCCATATTAGACAGCTCATAAATATCTGTAACTCTAGCTCTAAGGGATCCAATATTCTCCTTAGAGATCCATCTAATCTCCTCAGACAGTCACACACATGTGGACATATACTCATAAAGACATGTACACCTGGATAATAAAAATGCATCTTTAAAATTTATATTATGCTTGTATATGTTTTCAGTATTGGTATTGAATTAACCAATTAACAACTGGTATGGTCTTCTATTTTTCCCACTATCAGAATTCCTTAGTAACTTGTAGTTCTTTGTGTAGGATTGAAGCCTGGTGAGCTTTCTATTATGCATGCTAGCATGTCCGTTGGTATCACCCTTGTTCATGTCATGTTTAGGCACAACACAACTAAGCGAGCAAAAACCAGCTATCATTGTAAAGTAATTAGCAGAATATATAGTTATAAAACATCTGAATTGTCTCCTCCTAAATGTGGAAAGGAAGAAGGCTCACTCTTAGCAACTCCCTTAACATTAATCTCAGGGTCCTATTCAAAGCAACAAGTCAAATAAGTTAAAAAAGACAGCCAATTTTATTAATTCTCACAGATTGGAGAGAAAGGGAGTTGGTGGTCTCTACAGATGAGTATAATTCCTAATTGAGTATGAGGAGTCTACAAAGAAATATACTAGAACTTGAAAATGAATTCAGCAAAATCACAGAAATAAAATATCAAAGTAGTTGTATTGATATAACTAGAAACTTCGAATTAATGTAATTATAGACTGTCTACTCATTATTCAAATAGATTCATTCATTATTCAAATAGATTAGTTTTTACTGTATTGAGATATGATTTAAAAGGTCATTCAGAGCTTCACTTGGATTTTCACTGATATCTAAAGAAAATAGTGTATCAACAGAGGAAGAGTTTTAACAAGTTAGTTCATCTTGGTTACAATCTCATTCAAAATTCACCAAGCAATGAAAGTCCATAAGCTACTGTATGCTACACAAATTGATGAGAACTTTTACTTTCAACAATGGCTTCAAATAGCTTTGTTGGACTTAAAATAATTTATGGACAGAGACTATATCTGATTTGCATCCTAGCATCTCATCACTCAATAACACATAGCTAATGAGTTATAGGGAAGCAAAGAAAATTAAAGATGTCCCTAATAGTTTTTTTTAAGTGTGGCAGTTAAAAAGACCTTCAGATCTCTTAGCACCTAACATGTCAACATACATTTAACAAAAGTCCTGTCTTTATCGATTTTTCATGAGGTAACTTACAAATAGGTGACAATGTATAAGCAAAGTATTCAGGTAGTCTGGGTGTGATTCAGCTTTTGGTTGCGTTTAACTTAAGTGTATTTTTAAACTATCAACTTGAAACATTGTATATATATATTATAACTCCTTAAGAGTTCAGTCTATACTTTGCAAGGTTCACAATTTGGTATGGCCCATTCATAAACTCTCAAGGTATTTTCTACAACCTGCTTTCATGATAATATCTCTCTCTCTCTCTCTCTCTCTCTCTCTCTCTCTCTCTCTCTCTCT
>JANHMN010000014.1:40011997-40043854 GCA_030674055.1 Rhabdomys pumilio | reverse complement strand
GACACACATACACACACACAGACACATACAAACACAGACACACATATCACATATGTACAGAGAGAGAGAGGCAGAGACAGTAAGACAGAGACATAGAGATAGAGACATAGAGACAGAGGCAGACAGATAGGACAGAAACAGACAGATAGAGATAGAGAAAATTATCACATACTTCTTTCTTGAAATTGTTTCTTGCTAATACTTAAACAAACAAACAAACAAACAAAAAGTTTAGTGCCCTAGATGAAAATGCAGATTTTTCAGATTGTGATCTCAGCCTTGCCACATTACTGTTAGCCCAGAGGACACTGATTTCAGGAAGTAGAAGTAGGTCAGATAAGCATATGCCCCAATAGGAGTGTAGTGTCTGGAGACACTCAAGGGAGAAGTTGGCTAGGAAGAACAAGAACAAAACACAATAGCAGGTGCCCATAGCTTACATCACTTTTATACCTACCCAAATTAGTGTGTTTGCCACATTTTTGGTCATATATGTCCCCACATGCCACGATGTGAGAAAATGACACCCTAGATGATAACTAGCCAATGGAATGAATTCAATGAAATCCGAATGGCACAAGAGTCCCTCACTCTTTCTCTAGCCAGTGGGAGTTAGCTGAATGCTTCATCCTCAGATCCATGCCTTAATATTATGGTGAGTTGATTTATACTTGAGAGATCTCAGATCCACTTACCAGGCTACTGGTGCATGATAAATGATCCAAAATGTATTTGCTAACTGGGCAAGGTTGTTGGTCACCTAACACAATAAAATTGGTAAAATTCCTTAATAGAATACAAAAATGAAAAGAAAATATGAGAAAGTAATAAAAGTCTGAGAAATAATTGAGATCATTTACAAATAAAACTTAAAGGAAATCATATAGTGTAAAGTGAGGTGAGGTTTTTCTTGAGCAATAGTATTTATAAACTGATTTATATATTTAAGAGATTCTTATTAATTGGATTCTTTGGGTCTGTGGATTATATGGTTATCCTTTACAGCTAATATGCAATTATAAGTGAATACATATCGTGCTTGTTTTTCTGGGTCTGGGTTACTTCACTCAGGATGATCATTTCTAGTTCAATCTCTTTACCTTGAAATTCCACAATGTCATTGTTTTTAATCCACTAATTAATTAACTTTACATCCCACTGAAGCCCTCCCATCTCTTCCCGATGTCTCTTCCCATAGCACCTTCTCCTATCCATCTTCCCCTTCTCTTCTGAGAAGAGGGAGATCTCCTTTGGGTACCAACCCACCATGGCATATCAAGTCACTGAAGGTCTAGGCACAGTCTTTCCCACAGTGGCCATTGTTTTTAATAGCTGAGTAACATTTCACTGTGTAAATGTATCATATTTTCTTTATCATTCTCTGGTTGAGGGATATCTAGGTTATTTCCAGTTTCTGGCTATTATGATCAAAGCTACTATGAGTTGAGCAAATGTCCTTGTTGTATGGTGGAGCATCTTTTGGGTATATGCCCAGGAGTGGTATAGTTGATTCTTGATGTTGATTGATTCTTAGTTTTCTGAGAAACTGCCAAATTGATTTCCAAGTGGCTTGACAAGTTTGTATTTCCACCAGCAATGCAGAAGAGTTCCTCTTGCCCCATATCATTGTCAGCATGAACTATCACTTGCGTTTTTGACCTTAGCCATTCTAATGGTTATAAGCTGGAACCTCAGAGTCATTTTGATTTGCATTTTCCTAATGCCTAAAAATGTTGAACACTTTTCTAAGTGCTTTCCCACACTTAGATATTTCTCTGTTGAGAATTCTGTTTAAATCTGTACCCAATTTTTTTTAACTTGCATTATCTGGCTTGGTGATGCTTGGTTTCTTGATTTCTTTATATATTTTGAGTATCAAACCTCTGTCAGACGTAGGTTTGGTGAAGATCTTTTACCATTCTGTAGGCTATAGGGCTATCATTCCTGGATGGGAGTAGATGTTCAGGATGGGAAAGGAGGGATCAGGTTGGGGGAGGATAGAGAAAGAGAGTAGTAAGAGAGACAAGTGGAATGGGGAGGTCATCTCTAGGATAAGTTAGAAGCCTAGGACAATGGAAACTCCAAGGACTCTTTGAGAGTGACTAGAGCTAAGACTTCTAGCAATGGGAATATAACACTTGAAATAGCCATCTCCTGTAACCAGGCACGACTTCCAATAGAGGGATTGGGATAGCAGCCTCAAAACCTTTGACTTACAATTTGTCTTGCTTACAAGATGTACAGGAGTAAAAATGAAGAAATTGAGAGAATGGGCAACCAATGACTGGTCCAACTTCAGACTCATGCCATGAGAGGGAGCCCACCCCTGACACTGTTAATGATAGACTGCTATACTTATAGACAGGAGCGTAGCATAACTGTCATCAGAGAGGCTTCACCTAGCAACTGATAGAAAGATACACAGAGACCCAGAGGAAGGATTGTAGGAGCCACAGGAGTTAAGGACATCAGAAAAAACCTTCAGAATCAACTTCCCTGGGTCCATAGAGGCATATAGAGACCGAACTGCCAACTTGAGAGTATGTATGGACAATCTTAGGTCCTATGCATGTATGTTAACTGTTGTGTAGCTTGGTCTTCATATGGTACTCCTAACAGTGGGAGCAGGGGCTATCTCTGATTCTTTTGTCTGTCTTTGGGACCCTTTATCCCAGCTGGGCTGCTTCATTTAGTCTCAATAGTAGAAGATATGCCTAGTCTTATTGTAACTTGGCATGTCAAGGCTGGTTTATATCCATGGGAAGCCTCCTCTTATCTGAAGAGAATAGGAGGAGGAGTGGAAGGGACAGGAAGAGGAGAAGGGAAGACTAAAAGCAAAGGACAGAAGAGAAACTTCAATCTGGATGTAGAGTAAATTGATTGATTGATGAATGAATGAATGAATTGAATGGATTAATTAAAAGAAAAGAAAATAGTTTTCCTAAAAATTTTTATCTTTATTTTCAAAAATAATGTCAAATCAGTAAATAATTACACATATGGTATTAATTAGTAGTGTAAAACACTAGAATTTTAACAGGAGAACATGACCATTGAATCCACTAAACTGGGAGCATATGGGCTGACAAAGACTGAAACAGCAAGGATGGGGCCTGTAAGGATCTGGCCAGGTCCTCCTTGTATATATTATGGCTATTAGCTTGTGTTTTGAGGAGCCTCCTAATTGTGGGAGCAGGTGTGTCTCTGACTCTTAGTCCTGCTCATGGGACTCTTTCCTTCCTGTTAGACTGCATTGACCAGTTTCAGAGTGAGGGCTCTTGCCTTGCTTTATTGTATCATATCGTGTTTTGTTGGATTTGGTTGTTGTCTCTTGGAGGCCTTCTCTTTTCCAGTGGAAGATGAAGTGGGAGTGGATCTGGGGGAGAGGGGAGGTAGGAGGCAGGGCTTGGGGGAGTGGAAGGAGTGGAAACTGCAAGCAGGATTTGTTGTATTAGAGGAGTTATTTTTAAAAGTTTCTTTTACTAAAGAATGTTAAAATTAGATTGAAACTGTTGCTTAACTAAAATAAACCTGAAGACAATTTCTGAGTATCATTTTATTTTTCACAGAGAGGAGCATGCCTGTCTTACAAAACCTGTTATTGTACCTCACGTTAAAGAGTTGTTTTTCTATTGAGTTTTATGAAGAAAAGGAGCTCATTTCTCAATAAGATTCCTTTGGCCTTAGAAAGAATAGTTTGTTTATAAAGAGTGATGTGATCATACTTGGACTAATAAAAATACTGAATTTGGTGTTGTGTAATTGTATTGACTTGATTTTTGAATTCTTTTCTGAAAGTTACTATGTGCTTATACTACCTGCATTGAAACAGTGCAATGAAACCCATTCTTCTCTTTGATACAAAATGCATATATTTAGTATTATATACATTTTTATAAAATATGCTTCCCTTTCAATATTAAATCAGCACTGGGAAGAACATATCCTTCCACATGTTAAAGGTGTCAAGAACAAACACAAGATTTGGATGAGCCCGCTATTGACATGATTATAGTCTGTCTTTAGTAAGAGAACTATCCACTAGTGTCTTGGTCTCTGGGACAATGTTAAAATGTGAATGAAAGTCATGTTTAAATCTTAGTTTCAAAATGTATTTTTGCCTGAATTTTATCTAACCAAAGAATAATTATGATTAGTAACAAAATAAAATACAATTTGGGAGTAAAAGGAAAGGGAGGCAATTGTAGTTGTTTAATAACAATATTGTAGTTTTCATATGTAACAGCCACAAAACCAGAAGCCAAACTATAAAAGATATTTGTGTTGATATTTAATTTTTAATTCATAGCAGATATTTCTGTATTTTTAAGACTTGAAGACAACAAAGCATATTCCTTGTGAGCTATGATGGTGAAGCTTGAATTAAATAAAATAAAATTTAAATGTATATTTGACTTTATAAAACATTCATAGTATTTCTAAAGTAAATATAGAGTATGCAGTTACAGTGGGCATGTCACTGTGAATATTTATGTGGATATATATGTAGACATCTTCAGGATCAGTAAATTTAATGTTATTTCTTTATTGAATAGTTTTAAATTTTTTGAAGGTAAGTCAATGATGTTTCAGAACAAGTCTAAGTGAAAGCAAATAATTTTATAAAGTTAGTTCAACTGATAAGAGAAAAATAAGTTTTACAAAACGTGTAAGTACTTTGTTTCAACTAAACCAGTTGTTATTAAATGTTTTTGTAACATCTTTTTTATATAACGTAAGTTGGGTATTTCAGCTTTTTGTACTTTTATGGTGATTTTTATGATAAATAACCTGCATAGGCTCATGGGTTTGAGCACTTACTTTCCAATTGGTGCTGTCTGGAGAGATTACACAATCCTGGGGGCAGATTTTGAGGTTTTATAAATTAGGCCCTCTTCACCTTCTCTACCTCTGCCTTCAGAATGATGATAAAAATGTGATTGGCTATTTCAATGCATTCCCATTATAATGTATGTTGTCCTAGAAGTGCCATAAGCTGGATGAACTTTTTTTTCTCTAAGGTTCTTTGTGTCAAGGTATTTTTTTTTATTACAACAACAAGTAAACTAGAAGATAAATTGGTACCAGGAGTGAGGTTCATGCGATAACGTAACCATGTGTCTTTTGTGTCCTTGGCGTATTTTGTGAAGAAATTTGGAAATGTAAGTGGAAAACCTATTAAATGTTGAAACAGGTTAATGGGGCCTCTTTACAGAAACTTGGAAGATAAGCGTGCTGAGAGAAATACAAACTGTAGAGGCCCAGCTTACAAACCATCAGAGGGGAGTAAAGACTCTAACTATAACCAGGCTAGAAGTTATTTAAGGAAACATTGGTTAAAAAAAAATGTCAGTACTCTGCCATTGTCCTGCAAATTTAAATATGGCAGAACTTAGAAGTAATAAACTAATTTCTTTGATAGAAAAAATTTCAAGACAGCAAAACATTGAGTTTATAAAATGGTTATTAGTGATTACTCTTACCAAAGTCTATGATGGAAAATGGCAGCAAATGGGACAGATCAAAAATTTAAAATGTGATGTTTGAAGAGGAAATGAATATTTAAAGAGCTTACAATTATAGTTAAAGAGTCTATACCGAAAAGAGTGTATAGTTGCTTAAAGATAATAAGGTCATTAAATAGAAACGTCTATTAGCACTGTGTAGGAAACGTGTCCTGAGGCAAGTCCCCACACTGCTGAATCTTGAATTCATGAAAGGAAAAGATTTAAGTGGTTTTCAGCTCCTAGAGGAAAATACGTATAGGGAATATTTGCACCAATATCAGAATACAGAAGCTACTGTAAGTATAGCTCATGGATACAATCTTTATCTCAAGCCGGCAGTATAACTATGTAGTATTATCCACATAATACTGGCTTTAGAGACAGAAATATATAACACCGAGGGGTTATGATTTTGTCCTTCATGTTTTCAGAGAGCTATCAAAGCCAGGAAATATGGACAAAGTTGGAGTCCTTGCAAGCAGGCCTAGAGAGACCCTGTGGGAAGAGCTATGATGGTAAGCCTAGGTTGTTCTGGGAGATGTGGGAGATCTCATAACTTGAGACATATGTCAGTGAACTCTGCATAAAGTGAGCAGAATCAACCTAAAAGATAAATGTATGTTTTAGGCAACAGTGATAGAGGGATAGGGCTGTTTTAGTCCTTTGAAACTGAATTCCCAGACAATGGACAGCAAGCTTCAGAATTTGGTGATTGCCTTCTGGGCTTTAATCTAATATTTCCTCACTGTACCTTCAAGTCTTCCTTCTTGAATATGATAATATATTCTGTGCCACTGTATGATGGAGAAATACTACCTGTTTATTGATTTTACATGAAGTCATTGTTAAGAAATTGCCTTGAGTTTTCAAATTATGGTTTTTTGAACAGCTTTGAGACTGATTAATACTATGGTGACTTTTAAAGTTGTACTAAATGTGTGGTTTTTTTTTTTAATCGCTTGTCATGATCTTTAATGTGGGGTGCAGAATATACTAGTTTGAATGAGAAATATCTCCCAAAGTCCATGTATTTGAACACTTAATCTCCTGTTGGTGGTCATTTTTAGAAGTGATGAAATCGTCAGGTGGTGAAGCCTTGGTTACTGGCTCCTTAGTCACTGGGTGTATTTGATGTTTATAGAATCATCCCATTGTCCCCTCTTTCGGCTTTCTGTGTTTGGATGATAATGTTATCAGCCAGCTCCCTGTTCATTCTACCATGCTTTCCCTGCCTGTTTTCATTCCTTTCTCATCATGATGAAATATATCTTTCTAGAGCCACCACCAATCAAAATAAATCTTTTCCTCCCTAATTGCTCCTTTTTAACTTTTAAAAGATGCATGATATAGTGTGACTGTTTCAACCACTGATATAAAAGCTCTTAAATTTTGCAACCTCACAACCTCATCAATTTATTTACAATATAAAATTGTACCACTTTTTAAAAATTACATTTCAACTAAACACACACACACGCGCGCACACACACACACACGCCCTTAAAAATTCTCCTAATGTACTTTTACTGTAGATACATACATTAATCTATATTTTCAAATAATGAACCAAATATAAAGTAGGGAACTTCTATGGATCAAAGCTATAAAGATGAAACAATGACAAATTTTTTTTTAATTTTTATTTTTATTTATTTATTTTTTTATTTCTTTATTGGATATTTTATTTACATTCCAGATGCCATCACCTTTCCCCATTTCCTCTCCCTAGAAAACCCCTATCCTGTGCCCCCTTTTCCATTTTGCTTTTATAAAATTTTTCTTAAATGTTAATCAAAGACTTTATAAGTACGGTAATGCTCAATCAGAAGTGTAACCCAATACCCAACCTAGCTATATGAACTATCTTTGACTGGTGGAGACACGTGAACTTCTGCCTCCATGCCCCCTCTCTCTTTCTCTCTCTTTCTCTCTCTCATTACCTAGCTTCTCATCTACTTCATCTTCTCCTCTCCTTACTCCATCTTTTCCTCTCGGTGCTCCTTCCCCCTTAGCTCCTCCTACATATTACCCTTCCTGTTAAAATAAAACTTTTCTCTCAAAATACAATTAGAGCATAATTATTTCTATTTGTACCAGTGAGGTACAAGATAGTCTTAATATCCAGTCCATCCTTTTGTTGACTAACCAGAACGTCTGTCGTCTCTCTTGACTAAAACGCTTAGTTTTGAACCTGGCTTTTTCTTGGCTTTAGAATGAATGTCAGCTGAAAACCATCCACTCAGATCATTTCTCTCAAGGTAAATAGCCAGGATTGGCTATGAGTCTATAGGTCTTCAATGCTGTCAGAAATCCAGAACGACTAAGTTAACTGAAGTTATGGGAAGCACTAAGCATAGCTTCTAAGACTTAACCAATTTATAGAGACCACTGAATGCCTGGACGGCCCCTATACTGCCGAACGTTGGAGCATCAAATCTTCAGCCTTCTGGCCCAAACTCATCTGACAGGCCTTAGTGATGCAGAATTATTAAGGGTTGATTACTCTGTCTAGGCAGATATAATCAGTCAACTATTCTGCAAGTGTGTCCTTTTCTGGACAGTAATTTGTCTGTAGATGGAGAGAGACAATTCTTGCCTAGTGACTGTCTCACCACAACTGGAATAACTCCAAGGATGCTCAATTTCTTCTTAGAATCCAAGACAGGAAGCTGTCAGGAGCAGGCAGGTCTCTAATCAAAATGAACATTAATATAGAAATATGAAACAATGACAATTTAATAAAGCATGCAGCATGTGCACACACATGTATACACAGGCATTTGACACTTGTAAATGTAACATCAAGTAATAATTTTGATTGTATTTTCCTTGCTCACCAAAGATTGATATGTTAATAATAAAGTCATGTTTGTTAGTGGGCATGGGAAATGGCTTCAGCAGTGTAAAGACTGGGTTTGGATCACCAGCAATAAAGTAAAAAGTCAGATGCAGTAACAAACATCTGAAATTCCAGAACTGGGGCAGCAGATGTGTGTGGATCCTGAAAATTCATTGGCCAGTTAGCTTAGCCTAGTCTATGAGTTCCAGATTTAATGGCACACACCCTCTTTGAAAGCCTTTACTTTTGAGATCATTCTAAAAGTTCACTGGGAAGAAATAGTTTATCATTTTCAAGGATGTGTTTTCCTGTTATGGACCCTAGTAGGTGGCGTAGGACTTGTTCTAGGCATAGGAATGCCATTCTCTCTTGTTTAGTTATTTGTTCTTGCTTCATTTAACTTAACATCCTCATGTCTGAATATTTATAAAATACACTTGCTCACCAATTAGGGTTAGTCTATGTGGAATTAGATACTATAATCCTGTGAGTCTACTTAATTGGTTCTGTTAGCTCCGTTGTACGCTAATATGAAACGAACAAATGTAGAAGTCTATGCACCCCATTTTCCCGTTGTCACAAAACACCTCACCGTGTGCTTCCTCGTGGCTATCAGACAGAGCCAATTTTCCCTGTCTGAGTGCTGTCAGGATAGATTGATTTCTGGTAGATTTGGTGAATGTCTGTTTTGTTGTTAAAATGTGTAATAAACTTTTGATGATGAATGTTATTTTGTGCTATTGTAGTAACCCCTTTTGAGAACCCAAGAAACTGATCTAGTCACTGACAAAGGACAAGAAGACTTACAAAGAAATGTCAGTGTTGTTGTAAATCTATTACCCACTGAATGCTCCCCACCAGCTACCCAGTCGAGTAAAGGATCGCTTGCCTTAGCCAATAAGTGGCAGTTTACACCGATGTAAAGAAAAATAAAATTCATTAACATGAGCTTCAATGGAAAGATAATTGAGGGTCCAGAACTTAAGACTATCAAACAACAGGATTTGTCCAAATGTGTTATCCCCCTTTGTTTTTTGTGATTTCTTCTTTTAACTCCATTTTTTCCTTCCTTTACTTCTTAAGGGATGAAATACCTTTTAAAAATACCTTAGATTTCAGCTGTTCTCTCAAGACCTGGATGAAATACGTGCACAGATAGAAGAGCAACATGACCAGAGCAACAGGTCACAAAATTAGAAATTCTGTTTTGATAGATTTTTGAGACAATCAGCAAACTTAAATGAATGTGTCCGACTAGCTTTGAGTTTATATCAGGTAGTCTGTTGTATGGCTCCTAAAGTGAGTCATTTGATCCACTTGAATTCTTTGACCCCTTATTACTTGAATGCTATACAATGTATATGCTGCTGTAAATTTTAGGGAACAACCCAATTTTTCAGTAAAATAGAATTTTTTAAATAGTTGTTCAGATATTTATTCTCACTCCAACCGGCTTTACATTTACTGGGCATTTTCTATATGCCTAGAATTGTGAGAGGAACATTATACATAATGTGTCAAAGGCTTACAGAACCCTTTAAAAACCAATAATAATTACAATCACAGAATTTTATTATGCAACAACATGTAGCTACAAAATGACAGAACCAGAATTGAATGTAGAAATATATGACTCCAATATCTATAGTTTCTTCTAATAAGCCTGTGAAGTAAATTATGGAAATGTCCTTTACCCTTAACCAGAGGAAAGAACAGTAATTTTAAAAGGGAAAAGGTGTTTGCGATTTTCATTATTTTCTCAGACTCCAGGCCCAGGCCATGTGACAGATTAATATGCAAAACATTTCCTATAGGTCTTTGTGCTTTGTTTTCCTGGGTGTTTAAGACCCTCCCTCTGTGTGTG
This sequence comes from Rhabdomys pumilio, assembly GCA_030674055.1. Classification (NCBI taxonomy): domain Eukaryota; kingdom Metazoa; phylum Chordata; class Mammalia; order Rodentia; family Muridae; genus Rhabdomys; species Rhabdomys pumilio. The sequence continues at coordinate 40,033,644 of JANHMN010000014.1, read as the reverse complement.
TGTGTGTGTGTGTGTGTGTGTGTGTGTGTGTTTGTGTGTGTGTGTGTAAACCATCACGTATATTTACTCTCAAATCTGTCATTCTGTCTAGGTGGCAATAAATCTGTTACATATTTCATGCTCAATTAAAAAGAAATCTTACAAGATTCCCATGTATTATGGAAAGATCGCCATCTGTCCCCTCCTTAATTAGGACCAGCCTGATTATGTTAAACGTGTCCTGGCTCCCGTTAAAATTCTCTAAATACACATGAAGGAGAAATTGTTAAAAATGAGTTGTCAGCAAGAAACAGGAGAGAGTTAAACAAAGAAAGAAACCCCCAAAGAAAGTTAAACAAAAAGAAATATCCCAAACCTCGAGGCTTAGATTCAATTGAATAATAACCCTTCCCCTTCACCTCTCATGACTAATCCATACCAAGACACTAATGCAACTTGAAACGAATCATTCTGGAAGCTTCAGGAGTTTGGTTAATTTTTCCTTCCTGTTTCTTTCTTTCTTTCTTTCTTTTTTTTTTAGCTTGGAACACCTTTAGGCCTTGAGAGCTGACTGGAGCCAGGAGGGGGAAATGCCGAAATCCTATAGGGAAAGCTAGCTCTTGGGGTAATTTAGACCTGATTTGGGGGGAACAAAATGTTTCTATATGCTTTATGTTGCACGATTTCTGCTTGTAAAAATTCGGCTGGCTTGAAAGCATAGAAGAATCTCAGATAACAACGCAAAATCTAGATAACAGTGGAGAAGAAAGTGATTTTCTGGAATCTTTAGGGTAAAGTGATGCAGTTAGCCTGGATTCTTACCTTGTTTTGCTCTCAGCTATGTGATTATTTTCAAATGTTCTTCCTGGCCTTTTCTGTGTTAAAATGTACCGCAGCAAGGTCTAACTGTGCCCAGACACTAGGGAGATGGAAGCATTCTACTATGGTGTAAAACTCCCCCTTTCCCAATCTACTTGACTAAACAAATACTTGGTCTGAAACAAGTGTTCCAGGATAAACTCTGACCACAAAACAATCAACAAAATGTACCTGCCCTGACGGATCTTACATTTCAGTTGTAAACACAGACTGTGTTAGATCCTGTTAAGTGATGTGTGGAAAAACGAATCCATGTGAGAATTTTTTAAAACTGTCTATTTAAGACTGGCTTGCCTATAATGAACATTTAGGATATCCAGGGGGAAAGCCGCACAAGGCAGGACCAGTGAGAAAAGTAATGGAAACTCTGTGGCTGGAAGGTAATCAACCCAAAGATGTCCTAAAACGCATGCGCAGGAGATGAGCCAGGAGCACAGGCAATTCCCACCCTCTACTTCATGCTCACATGTGAACAAACTAGTTAAAGCATATTCCCTGAAACAGCTGCTATTTCACCATGATTGAAGAATCCAAATGAAAAGATGTTGCCACTTGTGTTACAATGTGTCATTCACCTAATTCGCCAAGGTGATTGATAGACATGACTTATGAAATATGAGATCCAGGCACCTAAGTAGAGGTTTAAAAGCATATTTAAATGAAACACGACAATTTGAAAACATTAACTTCTTTGCTGATCAATGTATTTCAAATAAATCAATTAAAATGTGTATGCCTCATTACCATGTTCCTCATCCTGCCTTGACTCCTCCTTCCTCTTTTTTCTTACCTTTCTTTAGAGTGTTTCCCTTTCCCTGCTTCTGTTCTCCTCTCCTTACTATAGGTTATAGGCTGTGTGAATCCATTTGTATAATACCGTAGAAGTGACAAAATTATACAAATAAATAAGTCATTTGGTTTTCAACTGTAAAGAGTAAGTTGGGCAGGAACTGGGTGCAGCTATGGTAACAGCAGAAGGGATTATGATGTGACTGTGAGACATTTTATAGCATGGCAATGTTCTTATCTTCTAAGACACCTTACCATAGCTTTTTAAGATAGCACCACTGAGCAAATCAGTTGGGAGTTACATGAGACCTCTCTATATTATTCCTTAAAACAGCATATGAATTACATAGTACCTTAGAATAAAGGTTTATTTTAAAATATTAAGTCATCTTAGAGGACATCATAAAGCATCTGACACCTTTCCTCACAGCATGCTTTACCTGTTATCTTTCATGGATGATGCAATTTTTGACACCAAAATGTGTCTGATATTCCTGGTATAATAAAGCAATCATACCAGTAATGTAAACCCATACATTTTTATTTAAACATTAAACTGTAATACTGTGACGTCTGTGCATTGTGTATTGAAGCTGATGGGTACAACCAGTTGAGAGCAAAGATCTAAGTGAACAGAAATGGTTTTCAGAGATAAAGATAAGTTGACCTCAAAACTGGTACATTAGACTGTCTGGAAGGAGGAAAGGGAAGGAGTAAAGTTATATAATTCTATTTTAATGAAAATGTATTAAAAATAAAAACTCATGTAAAAGGGGTCATTTAGAATGATTTTGTGATGAGGAAATGAAGTTGACAGTGTTATTAGTATTGATTGTCAGCTTGATTGGAATCTGGTTTTAACAAGGAGACATGTCTCTGAGCAGGACAGATTAGGTATTTTTGAAAGTATTAACTGAAGTAGATATATTCTTCCTTGCACTGCAGGGGTTGATATCTTCTGTTCAGCCATGAGGAAATCTGAACAGAAATAAGTAATGCTTGCTATCTGCCTGCCTTACTCTTGCTTTCAAATGCATCTACTCTGTTGCTGCCGCCGCCATCTTTCATTAATATCACCTTCTCCATGTTCCCATGCCTCTCCAGGAATCCTCCTGTTCTTCCATCACCAAACTGGGACTGTTGAGACACCCAGCCTCGTGGACTGCACAGCTACCATCTTCTCTGCCCCTTCACTGTAAGACAGCCATTGTGGAATTACATGACTCAAATTTTGTAAGCCAATCCAATAAAAACTGTAGGGGGAATCTCTTGTGTACTGTGTAGAAACATCACCTGTCAATTAAAAGTTGATGGCCAGTAAGATAAGGCAGGATTAGAACGTGGGGTATGTGGCAGAGAGATTTGAACTCTGGGAGATAATCAGGGAAGGAGATTCACCACCGAGACTCTAGGAAGACAGATGTATGAAGCTGAGGAGAGGTAACCAGCCATATGGTAGAGCTTGGATTAGTTTAAATGGGATAATTGAGTTACAAGCTAGTGGGAACAAACCAAAGCTTAAGACCTAGGCATTTATTATCAAATAATAAGTCTCTGAGTCATTATTCAAGAACTGGGGCATGGGTAGAAAAGCCCCATGGTTACAAAAAAACCCTTTGTTAAATATATTTAATTATTTTTGTTGTTGTTGTTGTTTCTCTCTTACTAACATCTTTTTGGATCTTCACCCCCAAAATATTAGAGATTTTTCCACTTTCCATTTTTTTACAGTAGTTGGTATTATAATTTCTAAATTTTCTCACCTGATAGCTATGCAATAGTTTATCATAACTTTTCTTATTTTATGAGAATTTACAGGTCTTAGGGTATTCTGTGAAGCATTTGTTCTCCTGATTATGTACTGAAAATGTAATTTCTCACTGTAAGTAATAAATGATTTTCTCTCACATGTTTTATTCTAATTAAAATGAGTAAATCTCTGGTATTCCATCAATGATATTGTGTTCACAGAGTGAGAAGCACACAGAAGATTTAGTGAAAGAACCAAGAGCATTAAAACATAACTTGGTGTGCATATATGTCATGGTTTAAAAAAGTCTTCATATTTTGGGGACAGGTCCTGTGTTCAGGCACAATCATTAGCAATCTGCTCATTCAACATCAAAAGGTTTGGGTTCAGATGAAATATATATGTATGTAATATATATGTATATAATATATTATGTATTATGAAATACACATTTCATTTACATACTGATAAATTAATAGAACTGAGTGTAAAAATATGATAACTGTACCCAAAGGAATAAAAATCAGTCTTATAGTCTGCACCATGTAAATGTAAGTACATTTCTAATGAGTAGAAAATTTGAACATGAATATTATTTATTAAAGCCCATGAGTAATTACTAAAGAAATATCTTGCAACAATAAGACAAGAAAGTTTTATGATGATATGAAAACAGAAGGCATATTAAGTATTAACATTTCTATTTTGGGAGTATTTAGAAAATAAATTTGATAATCTAAAGAAAACATTTTAAAAGTTCAAATTCTAAAATTGAATGGAGATTTTGACTTCACATACAATGGCACTTTAGCGTACATGAGAACTCAGAAACAACATATATTATAAATTAGATATATATGTTATTATATATTATATGTAATATACAATAGATATTATATGTAATTTATAATATCTACTATATATTGTATATATTATATCAGTCTGAGTAAGGAGAAATAAATATGTAGCATTTTCATAAAGTGAAATGTAATGTATTGGTTAATTAAATGGACCTTGAATAAAATTTACATGAGTAATAGGGAGACAGATCTTTGCTGTTTTTCCAACTTGACTGGATGGACTATTTTCTATGTTTTGTACATCAAGGATGAGGAAGGCAAATTCACATTTAATAAAAAAGCTGGAAAGTGGAGAGAAGCATAAATATTTTCATATTTTAAGATTTCTCACCAGCTTCAGAATTACTAAATTCTGTACTATGGCTTGAATTTGCAATGTTTCATGCAGGCTCAGGTGTTTGAGGTAGCTGAACTGTTATGAAATATTATATAATCTTTAAGAGGTGAAACTTTATGGGTTGAGAAAGGTTATTAAAGGTTGGCTTTTGACACCTTAAACCCAGCCTCCTTTCTGGGTCTGCTCTTAACTTTCTGGTGGCTGTCATAATATGACAACTGCCTCATTCTCTCCCCTCTATGCCTTTCTTGACTGAAATCCTCTAAAACTATTATCTAAAATACATGCTTCAATGTACATTGCTTCTACCAAGTTATTTTATGATGACAAGAAATGTATCTAATGCATCCCACCAATATATTGTATATTGTCATATCTTGAGCACTTTGCATGAATGTGATCTTAGAATAAAAAACACGGACACATTTTAGAATTTAAATATTTCAAATTGTTATTTTGTACAGTGATAAACCTGAGCATGTTACTTCAAAAACTTATGAGTTTCTGGGAGCTTTCGACTCCCAGAAAAGAAAGATTACACCTGTAAGGGGAAATAAGATATATTAATTTTAGTTTCTTCAAGTCAAACTATTATGTATGCCTTATAATTATCTATCTCCAACACTTATTTTTATCTAAATTTTATTTCAACAGAATTTTTACCTACTTATTTCTGTTTGGGGGTTCTGGTTGCCAAAAATTTTTTCTGACTTGTTAGACTAATATTTCCCTCTGCCTCAAAAAAGCTAAGGAATAATCATTGAGTGTGAAGAATATTTCTACTTTTCAACTTTTTGTTTTATTTCTCACGTGGCGTTACCATTATGTTTATATGAGTATTAAACATGAAGGATGGATGCCTATCTACTAACTCGTTATTGGCTCTCTCAAATTTCCATTGTGATTTTGATGCTAAGGAATCCATTCATGAACTAAGACCAGTGTTTTAAATGGACTCTGTAGGTCCTATATACATTTATGTATGTGTATGCGTATATGTATGTGTATGTATATGTATATGTATGTATATGTATCATGTGGATATATGTTTTATAATAATAATAATTTAAAAAGAGATCATGGATTTATGAGGGGGACAAAAGAATTTAACTGGGGAGATACTGTTGGGAAAGGTATACAGGCAGTGCTCATATACGTAGTTCTCAAAATTAAAACGAAATTTAAAATCACACAAGCATAAAACAAAACATAGCATCTAGAGTTCTGATGGCAGGTGGCATTCTAGGTCTTTACTCTGCTTTGGATTTGGTTCTGTACTTGAGCTGACCCCTCCCTCACAGTTCTGATTTGTCCTCTTTGGTGTTCATTTGTACAATCAACAGTTGAGAGAGTGACTCGTGTGAAAGCAGGTTGGGTGGAGCCTTGATGTAAGTAGTTTAGACTAAGCAGTCCTTGCTCCTTCTAGTCCATGTTTTAATGAAGAGCTGGATTTTACTGTTGATGATATAATACGAGTTGCTTTAGTGAGTTCCTTTGATGATTTATTTATTATATATTTTGGTGTGTCTAGCTATATTTTAGTGATAGGACATTTGTCTAGCTTTCCCCAAGATTTTGGGTTCAATCCCCAAACTACAAAAACTATTATCTTCTTTCATAGGAGTAATGGTATTCAACAATTTATTCTTGGTTTCTCCAGAGGCATCCAGGCTTTACTCATTAGAACAGAAACTGGCAAACATTAACACACACAATAACAACACGAGTGTCATTTGAGTTGTGAGAAGTGTGTCACTTCATTTGTTTGACTGAATTTGCTTCGAAGTGATTGTTAGGAAGCCATCTGGTTAATGTCACATACTTTAGTATCCGATCTCATTGCGTGACATTTTGTTCTGTGACATTTAGTTCCCACTTGGGACTTGGAGTTGGAAACCCAAAACTAAGTTCCATTCCCAGCTTAATAATAGGGAATTGTCTTCAGTAATGATGTTTGGGGTTCTTGGTAAGACATTTCAACACAGCACATTGGAAAACAATAATGGGAAATTGTTATCATCGACTTTCTTTACAAAAATGTGAGTACATGGACAAGTCTCTGCAACTATTTTCAGGGATAAAAGGAGGCTTTTTCTCAGCTTGGACAGTGTTACTCTTTCTGTTTTGTTCTCTCTTGCTGAAGTTGATGTATCTCCTCCACACCTCTCCTTTTCCTTTTATAGCACGTACATGTTTTGTAAGGCTGTGCTGGAGAATGTGGTTTTTGGAATGTCCAAGCATACATTTGGAAACTTGAGGTTTCTGCAACTCAACCAAGCTTATGACAGATCCTCTCTGACAGTTCCTCAATAAAAGAAAGAAGAAAGAAACTTGGAGGGCCCTTAGTTTTCCTTTTCAGAATATTAGCACATAAGCTTAAACATCCATCTTCTCTAATTCATTGGGCAAATCATTTTTCTCTTTATCCTTATGTTGCTACCTATTTCCAATTTAACCCTCAAGACTATCTATCCCCATTAACAATTGGCTCCAAGAAAATGCTGAGTGTCTCCAGTACACTTACTAAATGCACAGGCTATGTAAATCAAATGGAGACTAGCATTCACATGAGAGGGTAACTAGTTCTTTGATAAGGTTTTTTCTAATAGTCCTTGATACAACCCAAATTATTTTCTTTTCTTTATAAATCACCTTGCTTTAGTTATGTTCATGTATCAGCACGAAACAGGTTCATTTCCCACAATAAAAATAAACTAACTTTATTTATAGGGTTTAGGGATGTTTCTACAGAAAACCAATTGTTATCTAGAGACACATGTAGGAGCTTTATGGTGAGTGGCCACAAGGATGTGTATGACCAGGGAAAGAAAGCAATGTTGCAGAGTAGGGAAAGCTGACATGCTATGAAGTGTCAGTCACTGTTTCAGCTGATCAGAGGTGATAACCCTGTCAAGTTATTCTCAGTTTTGCGTACTTCACAGGGAGCCTTCACTAGATGTGGCTACCAGAGTGAACTTGCAAGGGGTCTTCAGCAGCTTTGGATAAATGGTCAGCATTCTGGCAAGAGAACAAATGTGACTTTGTAGAACCCTTCACATGTGCTCTCTATATACCCTCTCTTATGCTTGTAAGCATAAGGAAAAATTTAGGGCAGGATTCAGCATAATTTTACCACATCAGGAAAACTTCCATAAATATTCTTCCTTCAAATAAGGTGGTGTCATTCACAGTCACCAGGAACTTTAGCTTATAACCAAAAATTTAGGGGACTGTAGCATGTATTGAATGCCCACTGTTGGACAGCATTATACACAACTCTTAACAAGTATGTTATTTAATCCTAGGACTGAACCCAGTATTAGTAATTATTACCACCTTTGTGTTTATTCATGTTTACCTTACTAGAGTGTCTTTCCCAAATGTACTGCTAGAAATAGCAAGAATTGATATATTTGTTTCTCTAATTCACAAGTACATAGCATTCCGTGCAAAACAGTGTCAACAAAGCGGTACATCATTAAAATGACACAATTTGGTTGTCTTTAAAATTGCACTACCGAAAATTGGAAAGTAAGGTTATAAAAAACACAGTACTTGCTTTTCCTGTTGTAGAATATGTATATAAGAAGGAGAAGGATGTTTTGGAGTCACAAGACTTACTTCATCACCTATCACTGAGTTCAGGGGAGAAAATTCACACTTCAATCTTTTTTCTTATAAGCATTTTTGGCTATCACAATTGGTGGCACATAGTTATGATTCAAACACTATAAAGCAGTCCAACATGACATTTTTAAAGTGTAAAGGACAAAAACCCACTCCCTGAATAACCCCAAAAAATCAACAGAGAAAAGCCACTCATAACAACAACAACAATCACCTTTGGAAAAAAAGGATACTTAAAAAAGGAGTAATACTTTAGTCTGGCTCTGAGGATTTTAGTCAATGTATTACACTTAATTTTTATGCTCTGTAACACCAAACAGGGTCAGAATTTATTGTTCATCAAAAATAATGATGAACCAAAAGAGCCATGAAATACCAAGTTTTAAGAAAAACAAAAACAAAAACAAACAACAACAACAACAAAAAATAACTATGGTGTGGTATTCACACTTAAGTTGCTGCTTAATTTTCATTAACAGAAAAGAAAAATTTTAGGGTGACATTGAACTTATAATTTTTCTGCCTCATCCTTTCTACACTATCTTTCTGTCATGTTGGCCAATTAGGTCATACAGAGGCAAGCAATTACAGCCTATTACCAATATTCATGCTTATCCTTAAAAAGTAGATGGCAGAACACTATTGCTGAATATGACCCATCCTTGAATCATAAAACATAGAGAAATCAAACTGGTACTCAATTTGGAAACTTTATCCCTACCACCTAGCATTCCTGGTGCTGGAAGATGCTATCTATGTACACTGCTGGAGGAGAAAGGTTATTCTCAGTCTCACTTTCCTGTAAACCCTGCAATAACTAGCCTTAACAGACATGCTGCAATTGTGGCAGGAATGTTACAGGAGTAACCAACCACTTTCTGATTGCATCTAAGACCCACTTCATTAGATGGAACCAATGCCTGGCATTGTTAAAAGGGGAGAAAACTTGTGACTAGATAGGTTACAGACCCTAACTTATGGCCCAATACAATTATTTTGATAAATGGACATAGTATAAAAATCTTCTAATGATGTATTGCTGTATCCATAGATCAGAACCTCTCAACTCTCACCAGAGAAGCTTCCTTTTGCAGGAGATGGCAACTAACTCAGAGACTCCCAATTTGATAATGTGCATAGAATTAACAACTGTGGAGTTCTCAGTCCTAAATAGGATATCCATGTCATACTACTCCATCCTACAGAACTCAGGAATCTCAAGGAAGAGGGAAGAAAGATTGTAAGAGATAAAAGTACTTGATAATATCAAGGAAACAATATTTTCCAGACATAACAGGGCATTTGCACAGAAGAACTCATTAATTTTGATAACATTCATATGACCTGTGCAAGATCTAATCAGAGAAAATCCCAGCATAGAGGGAGTAGGATGGGCTCAAAATTCCACTACTAGCTGAGAAACTGTTGTCATTTGATGTCCCCTGGAGAAGAGTGAGTCAGATGATTTTTAGTGAATGATCCCTTGTAGGCTACCATGGTAGGCCCTACTTATAAGATTAGCTAGAAAACTCAACACAAGCTCGATGGGGAAAAGACAAACCTATGAGAAATCTCAAAGTTTGATGGGAAAGGATGAAAGGACATAAAGGATTTTATTGGAGGAGTTTGGAGATGGAATGAATATGTTCAAATATATTGTATAAAATTTCAAAATAATTAACAAAAACATTGTTAAGAATAAATTAGGAAAGAGACTAGGCAGAGATGACTATATTTACAAAAGATAATCATGTTTGGGGGATACAAACACAAGTAATTGTTTCATACACTGTTGTCTCAAGACATATTCAAAAAAGATTTAGAAAAGGAAGCATTATTTTTAATTTATAAGTCTAAAGAAGCAAGAAATTTTAAGATGAATTATTTAAAGCCAAAGTATCTATCTGTCGTTTAAATAGCTGTGAATAAGATGTGAAGTTACTTTTGAGGAGAGAAATTTTGAAGACTTGTGTAGTATAGGTGCTTCCTTTAAACTGAAACATTTCCTCTTGGGGAAAGTAGTGGGGTTCATGAGATTCACAAAATTGACATGTACAAAGTTTAGGAAGCACCTGAAATTTACAGGATTCACAAGGCCAGACCCTATATAAGCAGTGAGTGGTTGCAGAAAGACAGGAGACTTTCTGGAGAATCTGTCTTCAGGTTGGACAAAGTGCTCTGGGGTTTTTCAGTGACACTGCAGCTCCTGAGACATCAGATCTTTTATAGAAAATTGCAAAAAAATCTCAGTGGTTTATCAAAATAGACTTGGGTAAAATGGTTGCTTTGATATGTCATTAGTTCCCTTCCTGGGATGAATGGATGTTTCTTCACATCTTCCCAAGCAGTCACTCAACAGCATCTAATTCCTGTGATGATGTCTGCTAATGTGAACACAATCTTCTGTCTTCTGATATATTTTTTGAAATGGTCAATACTCACTTGAATATATAAATTATATTAGAGAACTCAATTATGTTTTACAATCATGTCTTTTTGATTGTGTACTTTCATATAATTTTATGCAAAAATGATTATTAAAACATATATCCAATTTGTTTGTCTACAGAACCCACTCAAGTTGTGGTTTGTTAGAGTAGCCTGAAGAGACTAAGGTGGTTTTGTTGTAAGTCTATGTCTAAATTGCTTTTATTCATTGTCCCTGAAATGACCTTTCTCCTAAATAGGAACATATTCTAGGGACTGACTGCATATTAAAAATTCAACCAGTAGTAGTCCCTGTGCTTAAAATTTGTTTTGTTTTCCCATTAGTACTGAGTTAGAACTGAATTATGTAAATGGTTGAGAACCATTACTTTAATAAGGTAAATAATTTAACAATAAGAAAAAAATAGAATAATCATCTTGCTAATTGCCACCAATAATCTCTATTTACAGCCTTATAGAGTTATTATTCATTGGAAGGAAGTGAGTAGATTATTGTTTCCAATAAAAGTAATCATTTTCTTGTGAGTCTAAAAGGGAAATGCATGACAGAGAGCTATTTAATATCATCTTTAATTAAAACAGAAGGCAAACGCACTGTCCCTGTGTAAATGGGCTGGCTTGACTATTTTCTAGAAATGTAAGGGGCAGAGTATAGAGTTCTCCCAGGTAAGTCAGCTTAAGACTACAGTTTAGTTTCATTTGATTTCTACATGAGTATAAACTCGATGTGTAACATGCATTTTGATTTCAGAACTCCATTTATCAGGAAACTCCATTTATCATCGCTTTACTCACATCCAATGGCATCATCCTTCAGTGCTTCCCACTGAAAAACTCCTTAATAACAAATATGTTTCTCATACAAATTATATAGATACTGGCTTAAATACCATTAATGTCTGAACATGTTGATTTATGTCACAGAAAAAAAATGTCTGTTAAGAATACTGGTTTAAATACCATATGTTAAAATATTTTAATGTTGAGTTGAATTGATAATTGACCCCTAACCCCAACGCTTCCTATAACCATAAAACACAGTCCTTTCTAAATCTATAATACCTCATGGAAAACTGGTTTTAATTTACTTCTCCTTGAAAGACCTCTTTGAGTGTATTTGCATTGTCAGCAGCTTAAATTGACCACAGAAATGATAACTAAATAATTTAGAAAATTGTAAGATGATTTAGGCATTTAAGATGTGTATAAGGTAATTAAAACCAAACTTTAGGATGGCTAAGGCCACACTGCAGTTGGTTATTCTGCAGCTGGGGTCACTGCCTACATTGTACTATGGCATATGTTCAATTTACCGTTGTAATGAAGAACATGGCTGTTTTGATTCTTCATTTGCTGTGCTCATCTCTAGAGGACGCAATTGCCTTCATGAAAAAAAAATGAATATAGGCTCTCTTGTGGGGGGTAATGAAAATGTGTAAAATAATACATGTCACATGCATGTATGGTTGGCATATGGCTCTTTTCAGAGTTTGGGATTGTTTCCTTTAACTGCTATCATGATGGAGACTCATGGAAATGTCTGTTATTATCCACTTAGAAATAAGACCAGCTCCTTTGATCCTGCTAGTTTGGTCATGATCACTCCATTTTAACTAATGCATGGTGTTTATAAATATGTTTCAGTAGATTGTTTACCTAGAAGAGAATTTTCTGATGTTTCCCCTAATCTACAAAAGAAAGAGAAATGCAGATTGTAAAGTTTTCTTTCTTTTGCCTCTTGACAATAGACAAGATTTGTTAAAAGATGTAATATAATTTTTTTCCATTTTTCTACATTCTTATTCTATAATTAAAACAAGAAATTATACATAGCTTTCTATTTTTTCTATGTTGATGACTCAAAAACATAAGCACAGGTTCATAGGAGAAGTTTAAAGAAGTATTTACAGCATCTTTATGATACTAGTTGATATTTACTAGAAGGGCAAGCTTCTTCTCATTGACAGCTTGTAATTCATTCAACTGATCTTTCTGTAAGGTGTGCAAAGCTACAGGGAGCCTGGCTGTATTCAGGGGCCCATTCTTGGCTTAAAGCAAAACAAATGTATTATTTTCATTTAAAAACTGCATAAAAAAGAAAGATCTTTGCATCTCTCTCACCTGGAAAAAAGTAAATGACAGATGATTGGAGCTGATTAAAAATATGTAGGAATAAGATAGTTTATTTTAAGCACATATGACTAGCAATTATTCAGTTTTTTATACCTGTCTCCCAACTGCTTTTTATTATTTTTATCACTTACTTTTTGTTTCCTTTCTTCCTCTCCTTGTCCTCCTTCAAGTGGCTGATTGTTCACTCTAGTGTGTGAGCTTCCAAAAACTATCCCTTGCCTCTCTCTGCTCACATGTATGAAGACTGGGCCTTCGTAATGCCTAGATCCCTGGCTAGCAGAATGCTCCTGAACAGTAGGAGTCAAACCCACAGTACTTCAATCTTTCTCCTTGAGAAAAGGAAGTTTAGAGGTTTGTAGTTGGAAAGAAACTACTTGGAAGCGAGCGACATGTAACCATCTACAGTCAGTGTGAGCTTACAGGAGTTGAAGGAGAATGACAAGTGCTTCCTGCTTTATTTTCCAATTCTGGAAGAACTCAGAGAGCCTACCCCCTACTTCAGCATTCTTCCAAGGTAAATTGTTTTTATAGCTTAGTTTAAATAGCAAAGGTACCATATGTCAAGGTAGGCAAAGCTCTTGTCTCCACATTTCTTTGAACTCATATATGCTGTTCTTAAGTACAGTTCATCATCTCTTAAATATTTTAAGTCCATGTACACACACATATATATACATATATATGTATATGTGTATGTGTGTTGTGTATAGCTAGCTACTCACTGATATAAAAATGTTAAGTTTACTTTATTGAATAATCAAACCAAAAATTAACAATGCTCTAAGTATCAGAACTGTGTCATAGAAGACTAATTCACTCAACTGTATCCACAAACTTACTTGGGCCCTGGAATCAACTTGCATTACTACAGTTTTTTATTCTTTCCTGCCTACGTTTCAAATCAAATTCATTGGTCTTTTGCATCCCCTGGAAGTCAGCTTTTGCAGCTCTTGGCTTTCCTCCAAAAGCCTCTCATTGTTGCACAAGCCATCCTTGTTCTCAATTCATTCTTCTTTATCCACTGTGTAAACTAGGTGGACCTGAATAGTCAGGAAAAACCCGAAAGCATTTGGTTGTTATTAGGGTAAGGATAGCCGGCTCACACATGTAAAACATTAAAGAAACCTTACAAATGTTTGAGTAATTTTTTTTCTGTTGTTGTTGTTTGGGGCTGTGGGGCATTTAACCACATCCTGCCATGCGTGCACACAGCCCTGCAGCGGATCTCGTTACCAGGTAGAGATTTAGGCTAATAAAAAAAAAAGAAAGAAAGAAAGAAAGAAAGAAAGAAAGAAAAGAAAGAAGGAAAGAAAAGAAAGAAAACAAGGACAGTACTTTTATTTTCTTTTCCCAGCATTTTTATTGCCTTTATTTAAATGTAACATAATATACATTGTTCAGCCTTTTAGGGGTTAGGAGGAGGGAAGCGATTCTGTATCTTTAAGGAGTCTGATGTCAACACTCATAAGCCCTGTATCCATGGCTAACACATTTTTGTATGGTGGACCAGTGCCCACACTTCCCACGGAGGCAGAACTCCCAAAATCTTGAGTTTTTTTTTTTTTTTTCTTTTTTTTAAGCACACAAAATTTAGGACTGAACTTCTTTCAGTAGTTGTAAAAAGGACCAGAATTCTCTATTAATATCAAACAAATATGCATTTATTAAATGCAAAAGAATCTCCTCTCTCCTTACCGGATTCTTTTTGTATTTATCTCTGTTAGGATGTATACAGGGGGAAATGTAGAGTGGGAGAGGGGGAAAGATGTTTTCTATTTTTGGACTCTGCAAGCTTTGATACATTTTGCTAGAAGCTGTTTAATGTCTTGAGTACTATAATGATGACTGTTTACACGTATTCTCTTTAGTAATCTAAATGGCAATGTGAAATAAGAATCCAACGTCTGCCCTATTTGCTGTTACTCTGGTCACTAAATACTATAGTTTGTCTCCCCAAACATTTAATTTTGGTTGTGGGTGGTCCATGTTCATGTGTCAGGTATAATTATTATTTTAAAATAAAAGCAAAAAAGATACCTAGTTTTTCTAGAGATGCATTACATTAGAGCTCTCAGACTCAGTTACCAATTAAACTCTAACATACAGAATCCAACCACAAGAAGTATACATTTTAAAAATCCCATTTGTCACAAAACAAGTTAAAAGAACACCCTGAAATGCAACCTATACCCATAAGCCAAAGCACTGTGCCTCTGTGCATTTCTCTTGAAATACCAGCTTTTCAAAGAAATCATAAATATGACCTATGGTGGATTACTCTGTGGGAACATTCTGGAAAAACAACTGATTTTTTTCAATAATTGATTAACCTTTAATAATAATATTTTAAGAAACTGATTTGCACTGGCCAAGCATCAGCACAAATAAGTTAGAAGAAGATCACAAATCACTAGCCTTTCTAGAGGTTAAACTTTAGTAAAAAAAGACACATTTGGTGAGTCTTTTCGTTGGTATCAAAATACTGTGTCCAAACAATAAAAATAAACAGACTTTTCCAAACAAGAAGACTGCAGCATCAATATAGTCTTAGAGTTATCCTCTAAAATTATTTAGAAGAAATAATGTTTTGTACATTTTTAAAATTACTACAGACACTGCAAAGAAGGCTTACGTGTTTATTCAGTGAACTACACAGTGAGGGTGCATGACACACGTACTGCTTTCTATACCTTCTCTAAGAAAATGAATTTCAATGTGATTATATTATGGAACCTTCTAGAACACTTTAAATTTACAGAAAACAAGGTTTATTTGGTTCTGTAAAGACTAGACCATACAGCTTGAACAGGTGTCAGTATATGGTTATACATATACCAGGATATATTTGCTCAGATTAAGCCCCAGGGAGAGTTGCACTTCATACCAAATTTCCTTTCTGTTTCCTTTGAGGGAGAAGGATTCTGTGGGACTTACAAAGGGCTCATGTATACGCAGATGACCTTTCCATCATTTGCCATTGTGACCTGTGGCAAGCCATCATCAGTATGAAAAAAAAGCCAACAGGGTTAGTCTTAAGTCTAACAATTCACTTTTCTTCTTTTAGTATATCTTGGAGATGAGATAAGGCAATGAAAGAGAATTTGGCCTTCTATATTTTGAGGTAAGGGTCCCTCCAGACTGATATATGTTGACAAATGATGGCGGGTAACTGTTACTTAAGCTATAGCAGAACTCTGCCATAATCATCATTGATGGTTTTTGTTGCAGAAGTGCAAATTAAGTCAACTGAGAGCACATGGGGCATTCATACTGCTTCCTTGATCTCATCTCCTATTTCTGAATTGTTTGCTAAGGTTTTAAAACACTTTGTCATGAATGTGTGTATGGTGCCAAAAGAGAGAGAGAGAGAAAGAGAGAAAGAGAGAGAGAAGGTAAATCAGAGGGCAGCGCTGAGGATACTCTTTAAAACCCCAAAAGATATTTAACATCCTATTAAATAAATAACTTAGAAGGAAGTAGAAAAGGATGAAGACAGAATGCACAAGCATACCATACTATTTGTATTGTTAGGACAGTTTCACACTACTATGTTTCTATTTGTAAATCTGATCCAATTCTTCCATGGTGCCACACCCAAAGCTCCTTTGGTTGTGCATATGATATGACCCAAGTGCTTTCCAGTAAATGCTTGCGTGTCTTACTGCTCATTGAATCATCAGGCTTGAATGAGCAATGAAAGTCTTTGATATGTGTTCATATTCCATAAATAACTTTCCCAAAGATCATTCAACAGAGTGTTCCGTGTTCTTTAAGTCCTATCTCAGAAGTTCAAAAAACAAAAACTTAAAAACAAAACAAAACAAAAACCCAGCCCCAGCCACAATATTGTTCACTTGAGGATAACTTTCATCCAAAGTTGATTTGCCTCTATCTTGGTTACAAGGCATGACACAATGACACAGAGCTAGTGAAAAAAACTTCGTATGTCAGCAGTGAGTACAAAAACATCCAAAGCCTTCCTTCCTTCCTTTAAACAAGCTGAACTCAGGGCTATGTCTTTGCCTTTTGAGCTACAGTCTTCAGTGAGGATACTATCTCTTTCTGGCCAAAGAGTCATTGGTTGTACTGCATCCACCAACAGTGCCTTCTTCTATGAGTGGACCACCATGGGGAGGAAGTGAGCCGACGTGTTTTTCCTTCTTGTTTTCTGTCCTCTCCTGGGAGCTCCTTTGCCATTCAATGCCACGTACATTTGCCTGCCGTTGTGCTGCCAGTTAAAAGATGCATAGGTGTTGTATCCATTTTCCTCTATTCTCTCTTTCAGCTTACAGTCGTTATTAAATTCTTTCTGCAAAGGAAACACAGTTATTTATTCAGATGGTGATCATACTTGATTCCATATGATACAAACCACCTAATGATGTACACTCCATTGTCTTGTTTATAGCTGCCATTTTTTATATAAATTGCTCACTTCGTATACAATGCAAACAACAGAAGAGTCAAAATCCTAGCCACAAAACAGATTCTGTGTTTGAAAACACATGAGTCATCTTCGATTAATCACCGCAGCCGTATTGTGTCTTCTGGCCCACTAAAAAGTTGCCATGCTTTGAAGATAACATGGTTTATGTGCCTAGGATAATTATCAGGAAGAAGACATCACAATACCAATATTTATGATGGTCCAGCTATAGAGGAGAGTGTGAAAAAAATTGCTTTTCATAGTGTTACCTGCAGATCCTGTAAGAAATAATGTTTATAAATGTGATAAGTTCACATTTCTGGTAATTCCATTTATTTCTTACGTCTACTTATATCTACTTAAAAATCAACTTCAGGAATGATTTAAAGCTAAAATATAGGAAATGCTTTATTTGGGGTCTGGGGGTGTTGCTTACTTGGTAGAGTCCATACACAGAAAGCAGAAGGCTTTGGGTGCTATCTGAGCATGGCAGCATATGCCTATAATCCAAATACTTGCGTGATGACTACTCCTGGTTGTCAAATTAACTACATCTGGAATGAATTACAATCCAAAAATCGAGGGTGCACCTGTGATCCAGACCTTGAGGCTGGAAGACACAGGCTTCTGATCTGGATCTTGACATGGAGATCTTGAGGCACAGTGGCCATGAAAAGCTTAGGCCCAGACAAGGTGGTACATGCCTTTAATCCCAGGAGATGAAGGCAAGCAGAACTCTGAGTTCAAGGCTAGCCTGTAACAAAGCAAGTTCCAAATCTAGGCACGGTGGTACCTACCTTTACTCTGGGCTACACCTTCTGCTGGAGGACAGAAGGACATTGGAAGAAAGAGAACTCACTCTTCTTTACTGCTTGCACTTACTTGCCAGCACATCTGTTGGAACCTACTTCTTCAGGATTCCAGCTTATACAGAAGGCCAGCTGAATGAACTAGCCTTGTGGGACTGAGAAACTACTGGACTATTAGACTTCCCATTCACAGCTGCTCATTGTTGGGTTAGTTGAACTGCTGAAGTGCAGACTGTAAGTCACTAAAATAAATTACCTTAATATATAGAGACATTCCATAAGTTTTGTGACTATAAAGAACCCTGACTAACGCAGCTTGAAATGAAGAGGTGAGTGGACTAGAAGTAAAGCTACAATAATAAATTCCAGGCTAGCCTTTGCTACATGAGGCCTTGTTTCAATTTTTAAGAAATTGCCTTATTTTGCCAGTCATCCTGTTAAAATAGTTATGAACCTTCTCACTAAGATATCCATCTATACCTGCAGAATTCTGGCCAATGGTTTTAGACAGTTTTGATGGATCGAGTATTTTTCTCTCATCTGCTCCTCGAATTCAAAATTTAGTATCTTATTCTGCAGTTAATTATAGGCACAAAAACTGAAGAATGTCCCTCTGCACTTGAAGAAAGCTAGAGTAGTTCAGAAACTAAGACCCCATAGGTTCTGAGTTTCTACTTTCTCCATCTACCAAAAAGTCATTATGGCACATTGTTGATTAAGAGTATGGATGCTGTAAGTCTACCATACTAATAGGTGACTCTACACCTAGGAATGTATAAACATCATAAAACTGAACCCATGAGTTATTTAAAAAGGAGGTGGTGCCAAAGTGGACAAAGATGGTAAGGAGGTGGAGGTGTATCTGGAAGGAGACAAGGCCAGAATTGGTGGTGAATATGATCAAGACACATTGTGAGTGATTCTTAAAGAATAAAAATACTTTAAAAGAATTAGGTAAAACAAGATCCCAAATTGAATTAGGGTGGATCAAAGAAAGGTTTTGGATTCCCTGTACTCATCTGGGACATTTATTTGATTCTCTAATCACGATGATTGAAGACCAGACTAACTCATCCTCAAGACTTGCTCAGTTCTATGATTCAACAGAAAACTTGGAACATAGGATAGTATTGCTCAAAGAATGACTACTGAAAATGAAAGAAAGGATAGACATCCCCCACAAATGAACAGAAGAAAATATTCAAAGAGGATAGATACAGAGAAAGTTTCACCAATCACTCATGTGTTTGCTCAGCAGATTCTTCCATGCAGGCTTATATAATCAATAGAAATCATTTTGGAAATAATAATAAAATATAAGAATCTCAAAGTGTTGTCTCATGGCACATAGATTTATACTAGTATGTAATCATGATTTTTAGCAGTATACTCGTTAGATAGTTAGTTCTTATATGAGCTAGAAGCAGAGAACATGTTTTCTAATGGAGCTACTGGGCAAGCAGATATGTTTGGGCATTTTAGTGCTCCAGAAACATAGTGGACCTAGATGCTGTGTGTCTAGTGAGAAAGATGAGTAACTCAGCCTTCTTGAAGGTCACAACCTGTTAGTAGAAGGTTGGCAGCAAACACACCAGTGATAGAAATACCAGGTGATGTTCGTTTCAAACACTGAGCCTATAATATCTAGGTAATATGGTGATATGGCAGAGTACTCAGGCAACAAGTTTAAACAAAGAAGATGAATGAAGAGACTTTTAGAGAATATTGCTCAAGAAGAGGCATCCACAAAGCCCAGGAGGTGTGTCAGTATAGAAGGGAATGGGAATCTGAGAAGAAAATGTCACAATTTTTTTTAATGTCACAGTTCATTTAAGAGTGGGTAATTGCTCTCTTCATACCACATTGTAAAATAGCATGTTTTACCATTAAAATTGGTTTCATCTTTCCTCACAATTTAAGTTATGTATATTTACTTTCCTTAATTTACATTAGATGGCTCTATATTATGTTGGCTTTGGATATGTGTATATTTAAGTACTCTGTAAAGAGCATATAGATACACTCTTACGTTCTGATATAGTGGAAGAAGAAGGGACCTGAACTAGTTGATATTTTTAAAAGACCAAGACCTTTTGCTTTGTTGATCAAAATAGCATTGAGCTCATGGGCTTAAGTTATCCTCCTGCCTCAGCCCTAAGTAGCTGGAAATGAATGTGAATATGTCTGGGATTCAGACATATTTTATTGTTGATTGTTTGCTTTGTTTTTTAGTTTAAAAGTGATTTGTTTTATGTGTATGGATGTTTAGCCTGTGTATTTTTCTGTATACTACCTGCATGTCTGGTACCAAAGGAGGCTAGCGGAATATTGTATGGCCTGGAACAGGCATTACCTATGGTTGTGAGCCATCATATGGGTACTGAGAACGGAATTTGGTTCCTCTGCAAGAGCAGCAAGTGCTCTTAATCACTGAGCCATCATCTCTCCATGCCTATGACATTTTTGAAAGAAAAGTTATAAGCAGATTTGTTATTTTGTTGTTGGTGGTGATGGTGGTAGTGTTGGTAGTGTGTATGTATCTGGGGGGGGGGGGGCGTGCATTTGTGTGTGTGTGTAAGCAGGAGGACAACTGGGGGAGTCATCATTGTTCTACTATATGAGATCTGGAGACTGAACCCAGGTTGTTAGATTTGGGAGAATGGTCATTTACTTGCTAGGCTATCTGGTAAGGCCCTAAACATTCTTAATAAAAACAAAAGCAAAAGCACTACTTTCTCAAAAGTGATAAGAATTTAAAGCCCTAAATAGAGCTATTTAAAAAAAAATGTTTTATTGCCTTTTTAGGCTTCTTGGGGAAATAATATACAATGAAAAAATTGAATTAAAATTCCTGTGGCTCTCATACCAGGATTAGTCCTGGTATGACTGGCTTGTCATTTAACAGTAGAGCTGATATGAATAAAAGACAAAGCTAGATTATTTCTAGACTTACGGTTCTCAACTCACCACCACCAACACAACCCAGACAGCAGCTGGCACGTCACTGAATGTGTAAGTCCTTAGTCCTTAGACCCTGAATCAGACAGTATGGAACCGGGTTCCGTCATTGTGTTGTTTAACAGATCCTCACGCTGATTTTGAAGCTTGCTCAGCTTTAGGAACTATTGACCACCCTCATCATAATTTAAAATTATTTTTTGATAGCTACAACAATGTAAATGTGCATAATATCTGGCTAGAAAAAGACGAACTTATTATTAAATACCCATCTCAGATGTTACTATATATCCTCCAAAAGTACAATTAGAAGTTTATGTATCTATATTCCATGTATCCCTCTATAGCGGAATTCAGAAAAATTTAAATTCATTTAGTAATTTTTGGTATAGCTCTAGGATCAAAACTACAAGACATATCCATAGTCATTAATTGTCCTGCTTGTATTATCCTTAAAATGGTGATCAAGTGATTGAAGCCGACTTCTGACGTCATCACTAGGCTACTGCACTACTAAGAGTCTTCTCTTACAGACTAGTTGTTCTGTACCTATTTCATATTTGTTGACATTTTCCCCTATATATTATAAAATGTGTGAAGACAAAGCTCTCTCTCTCTCTCTCTCTCTCTCTCTCTCTCTCTCTCTCTCTCT
>JANHMN010000014.1:40000223-40011987 GCA_030674055.1 Rhabdomys pumilio | reverse complement strand
CTCTCTCTCTCTCTCTCTCTCTCTCTCTCTCTCTCTCTCTCTCTCTGTGTGTGTGTGTGTGTGTGTGTGTGAATTCACATGAATGAAGGAGTTGTTTTTCTTTGTTTGGGAACAAGTTCTCCTACATGTCCACACTGGTATGGAATATGTGACCGTCTCGCCTCAGCCTTCCAAGTGCTGCGATCACAGTTGACCACCACCATACGTCATTCTATACTTCTTCCTTATACATCCTTGGGAGGTAGGTCAAACACTACCTGGCACACAGTAGCCAACCACATGTTTAACTAAGACATTTCTTCTAAAAGTTTAAATAGCATAATGGGTATACTGTGTATAATTCTGTTTTAATTATGACTGTGATTTTAATTCTAAATAATTATTATTTTTATGTGAGATTTCAGTCAAAAAGACTTTTTCTAAATAAATTGGACTTGAATGTGCAGAGGTCATATTCAAAGTACTTAACACTTCTCAGTCTACCCAAGGCAGCACGAGGACCAAACTAGAAGAGTGTCCTCTATTATTACATGTATAATATTTTGTAGAATTAGACCCTACTGTGAAGACAGTACTTTGTCTTTACATAATGTTTGTAATGTTCATGTATAATTAACTTAATTACTCTTACATAGGCATGTGCAATTCTTGGGTTCATAGAATAGCCTGGAAAATTATGAATCTCTTGACTTGTTTCATTGTTTATGATTTTAACAAAGTACACAGCATCTGAGCCATGTTTTTGTTTTCTTTAACTATAGCAGATACACATAGTGTATGATGTTCCATTCCACCCATGTTTTTTGTTTTAAGGGATTTTTCTCCAAGTTGTCATCTCTTGTCCCTGCACTATTTCATCCAGATGCTTCCGTGAAAGGCTGATTGGCTTGCAGTTCTGAACATTCACAAATGTCAGTAATGGCCTGTGTAGTAGACTCATTGGCCAACAAGTCGGGAGATTATAGAGTTGAACAAGCTGTTTGCCAGCCCTTGAGATGCTGTGAAGCCTATTAGTAGTGATCAAATGACAGCAAAGCCATTCAGTGTTTTCTCTAGGAAACCATCCAAATCTCTGGTACTAACTGTACAACGTGTTTTGAAAACGAAATCAGACTACTTACTGAGCCATAGAGTTTCCCCTTCTTGTTCATGGCTAAGTAGTAGTTGCTGTTGATGGCTTTGACAGCAACAACTCCAATTTCCACAGATGTTATCTCTAGGATACCTAAAACACACAATCACAAAGGTGAGATGTAAAGCGTCATCATGTTTAGTTGGGAGAAAGTAAAACTTTAAAAAAAATGATAAAGTACACTTTATATTATCCTCAAAGCAAAAGCCAAACAATGAGATAGCCAAACTGAGCCAAAAGTGTTGAATGTGTTGAAAACTCCAGCAAGTATAGGAAACCAGTAGTAAGGCTTTGAGGGCTTGTCCCTCTATTTGTACTCTGAGCATATACAGGCAAATGCTGTTTTAATTAAAATGCTTCCTTTGCAACCTCTGTATTTTCAACCCCATAAATATTGAAACTACTCTACTCATCTTAGCCTAGATTCTTACAAAAACTTATCAGAGCCTACATCTGTACTGTGGTATTAAATTAAATCCGTAGCATATGTCAATGATCTGTCAGATTTGCCTCAGTCTGTAAAAACAATGGTAAACTATTTCTCCTTTGTAGCACATTTAGATAAACTAAATCCCTTGGCTGCATTTAACTGATAAATTCATTTCTTTGACCAATGTGTTGACATTCCGAGGTACAGAGAGACTTGTCTCAGCATCCATACCATCTTACAAAAGCAGATACAATACTCCAAGTTAAGGGATTATCTTTTTCTTTCTAGAAAGAAGGGAAAATGGACAGAAGTAGTAATTAGCAAACAGAACCTCTTCCTCCAGTAAAAGGCTAAGTTTGGTGTGTGTAAAGATGATATTCTTTGAAAAGTTTGTAGGTATATGTGGGAAAAGGCATATGTGGGCATGCAAAAGCCCATTCGTCTTGCCTAAGAAGATCTCAGAATAAGAATGACTTCATTACTTTTAATAGAGCTTGCTCAAGCTGGATGAGCAGCACGGTAAAGAGAATGTGGCACTGGAAACAGGGGGACATGCATTTTTACTCCTGACTCTGTATCTATTGGGAAATGCCCACAGAAGTCAACAGACTACCCCATGTCTCAGCATTATTTGAAAAATGGTCAACATAACAATATTTCTTGCAGAATCTTGCTATGATGACTGCACCCAAACAATGATTAGAATTTGTCTAGATCTCAGGGCTTCAGTTAGTATTAGAGGCAAGTTTTCTCTTAGTAGTTCTGAAGTTTGGAAATTCTTCCTGAAGCTATATAACTTTTCCATACACCAGATAAACCCTCATTGGCTTAGCCAGATAACGTGGAAGGAAATCCTAAGTTCCCACATATTGTGTATCACCTAACATGACATACCATCTTCAATGTAGTATACAACTTGTGCCCTCAGATTTTTTTTTCCATGAGGGAACAAATGGCTTATATTCAGGACGTGAATGGTTTCTATCCTTTTCTTTTCCAGGTTAATCTACTGGAATCCAGAAGAAATGCTAGGACGGCAAAGTTGACATTAAAAGAGACTTGTGCAGGAAAATCTCCATCCATGTGTAGAGGAAGTGTTTAACCTCACACTGCACTATCTTCCTTAACATGACATTCCACAGTGCTTGCAAGGACAGATTTTGAGGTGTATTTGGGACATTTTTTACATCGTTAATATTTCTTACCTTATTACAGGGTATTTGAACTAGTTTTTAGTTAGGGTGTGGCTCAGCCCTTAGCACACATTTTTAATCCCTCTGGCTGGAATACAGACAAGCCCTTAGTATTTATCTTTAATCCCAAACAATGAAGGTAAAGTTAGTTTGTAGAAGGAACCACCCATGTTTGAAAGTGATATCAAACTGAGTGGACAAACAAGTGATGGATCAGAGAAAGATTTGACAGGATGGAAGGAATATGCTCAACTCTCATGAGAAGAGAGAAAAAGGAAGCAACTTACGGGAGAGTGAGAGAGAGAGAGAGAGAGAGAGAGAAAGAGAGAGAGAGAAGAGCAGCGTAGAGAGGGAGGTGGAGGTAGCTTTACTGGGAGAGTTTTATAGATACAGATTGAAGAGAAAAGAAACTAGACATGACAGAACAAGCAAGAGAAGTAGCCAGAAGATTAGAAAAGATTGCTAGAGTTAGTTTGAGGTCAAACAGAGCAATTCAGAGAGAAAAGCCAAATTGAATCAGTCACCTGGGAGAGGACTTTGAGCCAGAACTTCTGAGCTGAACCAGCCAGGTAGAGTTCTAGAAGCTTCCAGAACTAGGCCTGGCAGATGGAGGCAGTAAGTCTCCCAGACAACAATTACATCACGTGAATAAAATTTCCTTTTACATTACCCTGCGCTGGTTATTGCCCTCGGGGTAGTCACAAACATTCATTTGAATAATTTAAAAAGTACCCTCTTGCAGTTAGTTACTGTAATATCTATAACTGTTCATCAAGGAGGTATTGCCATTCTTGTTGTCAGTTATAGATTAGAAAATGAATGATAAAGGTACATAATATGGCTCGCATACAAGGTCAGGACAAGCCCAGTCCTGTGACTTCTTTTCTCTGTGTCTGGTTATTTTCCTTTATCCCTCTCTCCTTCCTACAATGGGTTTCTGTAGAAACCACTTAGCAATATAACTTATTATTAAATGACAACATGCTATTCTCCCAATGATATTGTGGTGCTGCTTTGGGAAAAATAACAGAGTTTCAGAGGGTGGGGGACCTTAATAAACTTGTGACAAGGAGAAGATACTAAGTAGACAGGAAGTGGCATTCCGATGTAATAAGCTGCTGTGCCTCCAAAAGAGAGATTGCAAAGTGTCAGTAAACTGTGAGCTATCCCACATGTATTCTCCTGAGACAGGAAACTGACAGAAAAGAGAGGCAGGAACAACGATTCTAACAAATAATAAAGCAGACTTTCTGAAGGCTAAGCAGTAGGCTGGAGCTATGGTAACGAGACCAAGCTTAACAGAGGAAACAACATGATATGAATAGCACCAAATCCCTGGCTGGCTGTTTGGAGACTCTGTGGCATACAACTTGTCAAAAGCATCTGCTAAGATATATTTGGAGCTGTCTGTGCTTTACCTCAAATGGGAACTCAATGTTTAAAGGACTGACCCCCCCCCCTTTTTTTTTGTTTACAGCTAGTTTGGGCCAACATATAGATGTTTACTTTTAAGCATTTTAAAATTGAGACATTAAAATGTACATATTTAGGGGTCATCACATGATGCTCTAGGATGTATGTGTATTGCTTGATGTTTCTTCTATCAGAATAAGTTTGTCTGTATCTTCAAAGGGGGTTTACTATTCTTTCAAAATAGAGAGAGGAAAGACTTAGGTGGTTTAATGCCCTTTTGAGTTCTGAAAGTAAGTCTGTGTTATACCACAGGTCACTAATTCATAATTTGAAAGCTTTGTAGGACACAGACGATGGCTGCATTTATTGCAAGCACCTGTGAATGTGGACGCCTCTTTGGGAGGAACCAAGCCTGCAGGTGTCTCTCATATATATAATCATTCTTGGACAGGAACTCTAGATTTTTTTTGAGGTTTTTTAGATCAGCTGCTATTATATTTGCATGTATCTACTTTGAAATTCAATGCCAGTTGAAAGCCTCCTGCTTAAGAGTGGGTGAGGGTATATGAGACCTCTCTACATTTTTGCAACCTATATGATGCTACAATTATTTCTATTAAAAACTTTGGAGACGCAGACACATGGTTCAGTGGTAAAGACATCTACTACCAAGCCCGAAGACAATTAAAATACTGGATACTTTAATAGTTTTAATCAATATTTTGAAATATGTCATGTTTAGTTTAACGGTATTAGAAGTTTTAAAGTTAAATCTCTCCCTCTTTTCCATTAATCGTTGAGTCTCAAACTGATCTAATATATGCTAACATGGGAGAACATCTTGGTCACCATGACTTTTCAATTGTGTGCATCAGAGCTTGAGTAGCCACACACCGTAGTATGAAGCGTAGTATGAAGCGTGGCTATGCATTTGGTCCTCTAAGAATCACATTGGGATTCATCTCCTCTATAATTCATTTTCATTAAAGAACCATAATAGATACATGTTGTTTATAATATACACTTGATATATAGTCAAGAATGCCAAGAGAATCAATGACTGTGCATGGCAAAA
Organism: Rhabdomys pumilio; assembly: GCA_030674055.1. Taxonomy (NCBI): domain Eukaryota; kingdom Metazoa; phylum Chordata; class Mammalia; order Rodentia; family Muridae; genus Rhabdomys; species Rhabdomys pumilio. The sequence continues at coordinate 40,006,744 of JANHMN010000014.1, read as the reverse complement.
TGAGGGCATTTCTGAAATCTAGAATTTTTGGTTTTGCTAGGAGTCTTATTTGTAAAATTATGAATCAAAAAGTTCACATCTCAATAAAACAAAAATGAAAATAAAACAAAACATCAAAATGAATTCAAAGAAAAAATAAATTCTAAGATGTATTTGTTATCAGGTATAGGTAAGTTGTTGCAAATCTAAAGGATTTTTATAAATTTTAAATATATGTTCGACTATTAGTTAATATAATTATAAGTAGAGAAATTTTGAACACAGTGTTGAAATGTTATTTTTTATGTAGGATCTTTGATTCAAGCAATATTCATTTTTTGGTCAATAAAAGGAAACAAAATAATATATTTGTCTGTAACCATTCAGCCATATCTCCAGCTTCCTTAAAGTAATTTTAAAATAATAGGTAGCACAAATAAAGCTGTTATAAAGGCGCTTATGGGCTTTGCACTTTTATATATGACTCAAATTTCCAATTAACTTAACAAAATATATCAGAGCTAAGCATTGTGCTATTGCATACTAGAAAAAATTTTGGCAAAATTACATAAAAGAGTGGACATATACTGTCTTGAATATAATTGATTTGATGTTTGGATCCAAAGCCTTTATTCTTTCTTTATTGTTAGGCCTTACTAAATAAAACTGCTATTAGTAGTATACCAAAGGCTTAGACAGAGTCATGAGGGTGATGTGGATTTATATGATGATATTTACGGCTAAATAGAGAACCAAGGTTGAGGTAGGTTTCTGTCGTGGCATTCATGGCTACATACACAGAGAGACCTAAGCTAATCTGTTCTTCTTCACCAAGTGATGCCTCAAAGAGACTTTGACAGATGTCCAAATCTTCATATTGAACTTTCTATCCTCTGGAATGGTGAATCAAATAAACTTTTACTCCTTACATGGTACACAGTTTTAGGTATTTTGTCATAGCAACAGAAAAGGTGCTAAGACAGTCTCTATCTGTTCTTTCTTTAAAAACCTCAGTTACCTTTGTCATAGGGTTGACCCCAGTTCCCATGATGCTTCTCTCCGTTACTGTGACTGTCCAAACAGCTGGCCTATTGTCTGGATTCAGTCTCTAGTGCTGTTGTTTTCCCTTTGATGATCATATGATAATAAAAGAAATTATTCAGAGCCTGTAGAGTAAAAAACTCTAACCAAAATCATGGATGTTATGTGTCACTAAAATATTCCATAAATATTTGATACCAAAAAAGATCAAAAGGATTACTGCAGTCTACCTAAGAAGGGGAGCTGGGCACGTTAGTGTCTGTTAGTTTATTACCAGTTTAAACCTGTCTGGGTTTTAATCAAAATAAAATATCATTTATCTTGGAGTCACATCTGTCATACTGGAGTACAAGCATTCTAGTTTATTCTGCATACAGTAGCAATGAGAACATGTTTTCGACCTGTCTGAGATTGGGTATTAGGCTAACTCAACAACTTAGCTTAATTTCTTTTCAAAGAATGGCTAAGTAATCACTATGTTGAGTGTATTTAAAAAATAATATAATATGTATATTAATTTTTGTCTTGTTTTGTTCTAGTTAGCTTCTCCTTCCCTTAATTCATATTTCTATGTACCACCTTTTAAAAAGGGAAGTGAATTAAGTAATAGCTGTGCAAAGGCAGAAGAACCAGGGTTTCCTTCTCTGGTACTGGGTAGCTAAACAATACAGGTAAGTCAGTTACACTCCTGGAGTCTTAGTTTTTTATTTGGTAATTGGGACAAACTGCTTAAAGCACACAGGGCTGCGGGCTGGTAAATCTGTGTCCTGTCAGCTGAATCACTATGGTGCCAAGTTAACTTACCATAGTGGTCCCCAAACTCACACCTGCCAAGCAATCGTCTGGACAGCGTATTTAACACAGATTGACAAGTTCTTCTACTCTAGATCTAGGCTGGGACCCGGGAATTATGTTTTCCAGCATGCGAATTTTCAGGCATTGTTAGCTCTGCTAGTGCAAGGACCACCCACTGCTCTGTGCATTACAACTCGGAGGCAGGGACAGCTTTGATGTACAAAAGCAAAGGCAAAACCATGTGGAGAGAAGTGGAACCATCACAGGAAGAGATACAAATAATAGCAGCATTTAACATCCCTGGAAATAGCTTTTGATAGTTGTGGATAGAAGAGGGTTTTCTTCTGAACAACAGGTATAAAATTCTTGATAGCTACATAACTGTCAAAATATGAATTTGGGATCAGGCACTATATATGTATTGTTTCTCTGGCCATGTTTGTTTTTTTTTTTTTTTTTTTTTTTAAAAACTTGGAGTAAGATTGTTATCAGGAGGTAGAGAACAGATCAGTGGTTAAAAGCATGCACTGCTCTTGCAGAGGACTGGGGGAAACAAATTCCTTCTGTCCTCCATCAGCACCAGACATGTACATGGTGCTTACATGTAGATGAAACATGCATACATATAAAATAAAATAAATCTTTTATTAAAGATTTTATTATCAGAGTTGTCTTACAAATTGTAGAACTGTTAAAGGGAAGTTAGAAGGCTTCAACAACTTTTATGGACATTCTCAAATGATGATCTGTATTGACAATCTACAGAGTAAAGATCTTAATGTTATGTTCATGGTTGTGAAGCTGGTTCAGTTCAATTGGAATTCATTTTATCCCCAGCCTTTCAAAACAGGGTTGAAAGAATATGCTTTTTCTAGAATGATCCTTTTTTTTCCCCAAAGAAGGACAGCACAGTGGGCCAATGATTAGTCTAAGTCTGGGCTATCTAGTACAGTTACAGACATGGGCTTCCTGTTCTGCATAATGCAGGCCAGCCATTTTGTTTTTCTATCTGCTGCAGTGCCTTCCAAGACACTTGACACTTGGAATTGCAAATAGAAATGAATCCCAAATGAGGAAAATCATTACCAATATTCCACGAGGCGATATATATTTCCTACCTTTCTAAAGACCAAATGGCCCTTTTATGTTCTCACTTAGTAACTCACGACATAGAAAAGAACTAAGCAATCGGCTTGATCTTATAGATCAGAATGGAGGCCAATCCTAAAAGAATTATAAATTTAAGACTTATTTAATTAACTGGTAATTAAAAGAAAAAGTTTAAGCATTTGGTCTGGGGAATCCAGTTCAGTGATAGAGAATTTACCTAGTATGTTCAAGGTCTTGTGCTCCATACATAGCATTGAACACACACACACACATAACTTTAAATAGTCAATCCACTGGCACTGACCTAGTATTTAATGTCAGAAATATTGTCGTGAAATCCAAACACAATTCTTTAAAATTTTGCTGACTTGTTGAATTCTGTTTAAAACATTTCTTACAAATAAAACTTGACTCCAAGTCTTTGATGCCCATCAGTAGTAAACAAATACTTGGAGTTAGTGATCTAATACGTCTTTTCACAGTCTCAGCTTGACATTTTTTCTAGCTATTTTGTCTCATTTGTTATTCTGCTTTTCCTTTTTGTTGCTGTGACAGATACTCTGATAGAAAGCGACTTTGGGGAAAAGGTTTTATTTGGCTTATGATTCCGGGTCATAGGCTGTGGTTTCAAGGAGGTCAGGGCAAGAACTCAATTAATCACATCACACCCACCCACAGTCAAGAGCAAAGAAATGACATAAATGTATCCTTGCTTGCTTTCTCTTTTCCTGCTCTCTCATCTCTTCTACTGTTCAGGAACCTCCTGTTTAGGGACCGGTGACCTTCCCAATAGCACAATAGAGTGGCTCTTCCCACATGTCCTTATAACCTTGTCTATAATCTCCTATAGCCTTGTCTATCGGAGAGCATGATCTAGGTAATACTTTATTAAGTCTCTTCTTAGTAAAGACCAAAACAACAACAAAACAAACAAACAAACACAAATAATCCTAAACATTCTTATCTGAATATGTCAAGAATCACTCTTTATGAATTTTTTAAGTATTATATTTTAAAACATTACCTTCCATTAGCATATATTCCTAAAAAGGCAGAGACGGTGTTTCCAGGCACAGGATTTATGGCAAAACATTACTCCCATTAACATATATTCTTAGAATGACAGATACGCTGTGTTACCAGGCCCTGGATTCACAGTGGGCTCTTTGTAACTGTCCGAGTAAGTTCTATTTACCTTACAAATGAAAAAAGGATTTGATGGCAAACTAGGGTAAAGAAAGTGCCTAGAAGTTCTTGCATCTGATTAACAGCTGGTCCCAGTTTGAAATAAGAGATCACATGGGATGTGGTGTGGTGGGGACAGTACAAAGCACAGGTGTTTAGAGCTGCAGATACTTCCAGAAGGGCCCATCCAAGTGCTGTCAATCAAAACTATGAATAGAGTTTCATTTGACTTTGTACAAAAATATTTTCTGATATTGAAGTAAATCCTTTCTAGAAAAATTATTGCCCAGTTTCTTCTAGTGGAGAAGACCCTGAGTGAATTCATACATAACTCAGGTCTTTATCAAATATGGAAAGAAAAAAGTCTGCTAGTCTGTGCAAGAAGTGTTTTCCTAAGCACAATTATCATAGCATTAATCCTTCTAGAGAAATCAATAAATCATGATATTATAGCTGAGTTATACATTAGTAGAACCGAAAGGATTCCTTAAGTTAGGTCTGCTGCGGTAAGGAGGCATTGGTAAACATTAATTTTTATTTAATTTTTATGTCATAAAACTAAGCTATAAATTACTTTCAGAAATCTGTATGGAATGAAAGCCTGTGATAAGTCTAAGGCATTGCTTTCATAGCCTCAAAATGAATAAGTTAAAAAAAATCACCAAGTTAAAAAAAAACCACTATTTTTGTTTTGTTTTGTTTTTTAAGTGAGAAGAACTGAAGGTATTTAAATCTCATGGAAGACTATGCTTTAGCACATTGTATAATCAGAGAAGAACTTGAAGAAATGTAGAGAATGTCTGCTTCATATCCCTTCCCTTGTACAAGAGATGACACCAGGGGATTCAGGGAGATTGAAGAGCTTATCCAAGCACCTGTAGAAAGGTCACTTAGGACCAGAAGTAAATCCTGAGTCTATATTCTTCCTGAGGCTCCTGTAAACATTTATAAACTGTCGGCAGCCAGGCAAACACTTTATATCGATTTTATGTTTTATAGACTAATTCATCTTATTCATTACACAGAAACAATTCAGTCTATTTGATTCTGACCATTGCTTTTTATTTATAAATGGAGAAAAAAATTAAAGTTAACACAGAGGGTTAGATGAATTACTTCATGGAATAGTCCAATAAATTATCATTATGGTAATACAGATATTTATCTTAAAGATAGCCTAATAAAATGTCTGCCATATTTATTACTTTTAAAGTAAATTTCCCTAATGTACCTAATTACAATGTAGCATTTTTCTCTTCTTGCCTTAATTAAAAGAAAAATGAATCATTGGCACACATATTGATTTCCCCCCCCCCAAGAAAATCTTATTTGTTCTGTTGAAGAGCTCATAAGTCAGGTAATATGGATGGTTCTAAGTAGTAAAATACTTAATATGGAACAAGCTTTAGGGGTTCAAACTCATGGCTCAAACACATATGTGCTATGAGTTTGACAAATCCTCACAACAATATAAATTAGCCTTAAATTCATTCCATGACTACTTAGAAATGTGAATTTTGATTTGACTGTGTAATGTATTAACAGATTTTTCAAATTATAACTGTAACTTGACAAACTATATTCTCCTGTCATTTATAATTAAATACTCAGTTTCATAATTCATGGTGTTGGCCATGAGACATTATGTCCCCATACTTAGGAAGTTCACATCTCCCCTAGAGACTAGCAGGAGTGAGTTTGACCAAGTGTAGACGTGATATTCCCAAAGTCCATGGAAATGGTTTGTATTTGTACAACCCACATGACAAAGAAAACAGGGCTCTCTAGACAGAACCATGGGTGCATTTCTTGTTACTACTCAAGTACAGGCAGTAAGCGTAGGCTGGAGTGGGTACTTTCATAAATTAATATAAAGTGCTTGCTTGGTTCTATAGTTTGAAATCATATAGAGACAAAAGTTAAAATAGTATGAATCAGACATTCTAGTCTAGACAGAGCAAGAGAGTAGTGCTGGGCTGGGAAAAGTTCTAGGAATAAACCCTGTTCCTTTAACCACACAGGAAGAGGGAGGACTGCTCCTTCTTCAAGAAGACTAGGTACCAGAGTACAAATTTATGACTCTGTTCAGTAATTGTATATGGGATATAGAGTGTTAGGGTGTTAGGTGAAAGTGTTAAGGTCTCAACTGAACACACTTTTGTTGTTGCCATTAAATCCTGGGTTAACAATCTGTAAAGAAATTCTTAGAAAGAGTGAATTCTACCTGATGCATTATGAGCTCATGTGGACAAAGAAAATAAATTGTCTTAGTATAACATTTTATCAGAAAACCAGTGCTAACATTGGTTGAAATCTGTTTGTTCTCAAGAAACACAGCTGCCCTTTTAGAACAATCCAAGATTTCAAATGGAAACTGATGGATAAGGAAACAGGTTTATGGCATGTTGGGT
>JANHMN010000014.1:39990223-39997723 GCA_030674055.1 Rhabdomys pumilio | reverse complement strand
GAGACACTATCCACTTCATACTCTAAGGAAATAAAAGATAAAAAAGAACTGAAAATCTAAATGAGAATTTCTGTACTTAGATTTTGTTTTGTTTTTTTTTTCTAAATCCACTTCTTTCACTCACAGGCACCAAGGACTACTTCTCTTTCTCTTTCGTGGCCATAGTGCGGAGTCCTGGGAACCTTTATAAAAGGAGAATTCTGAAAGAGGTCATCTAAGCACAAAAGGCCAGCGTCCCGGCCCTAGCCCTGGATGTTCTTTGTCTGAGAAGTTGGGCCAGGGAGGTGAAGGTAAGGAGGTCTGCTGCAAATATCCAAATATAAACAATTGTTTGTTGACCCTAAAACCCAGATGAGTGTTTTCTTCTTGAGTGCTTAACAGCTCTCTGACACGGTGGCAGATCCCATCTTTCTTCCTCCAGTGAACAAACACCCTTCTCATCCCTCTTTGCCTTCACAGTCATTCAACACTCTAACCCTGAAGAGGATGACAACATCTTTCCTTTAGGTAGACTTAAAAGACTCGAGGAAGAACAGCCGTTTAACACCTCTCTCCTTCATTATTGCCATCTCCTGTTCTTATTGTTTCTCCAACTTGCCAGTCCACAATGACAGCTGCTAATGCTTACGTTTGTGGTCCTGGGCTCTGTGATCTAATTGCCCAGGCTTCTGCAACATGTCTTGTCCAGCTACACAGACTTGATTTGTAGAAAGACAGCTTGAGAGACATTTCCTTAGATGTCTTCCAACTCAGTCTTCAAGGATTCCATACGCTATACTATTAGATTTGCTTTCACTTCAACTATCCTGAAAAATAGTGACCTCCGTAAGGAATGGAGAGTGTCCTGCTTGTGAAATCTGATAGTTTTTTTCTTTTCATTTCTCTCTGCTATCTGACTACTACATAAGCCACCCACACTGGAAAATCAGAGATATACTGACACCAAAACTCATGCTAGCAAAATCTGCTGGTATAGGAGTAAAATATAAAATCAGTTATTTTCTAACAAGATAACTTTCCCAGAAAGATTTTATATATTTCCCTTAGACCTTACCATACTCCTATCTGTGAGAACATAACCCTTAGTGACAAAGTTATCTGTGTACATAAAATAATTTTAAATTGAAGAATAGGGTACCCATAAGAAAACTTATTCAAATAGATCCCTATCTAAAATAATTGGTTGACATATTAGAAGATTTATGGATGTAGACTTTGGTCTTCTATTAGCAAAATGATGCAAATCATTGACTCCTCTTAGCTCTGTACAGTCTAGTTTCTTTATTATATCTGTCGAGGTAGATTTATCTCAAGTTTGGTTGACGTGTTTGATGCTAGCCTTTTAAGTTAGCACCATTTTTTTTTTTACCTCAACCAGAACCCATAGTCACATGATAATCTAAATGAAAATATCACCAAATGAATATGCTTGCAACACCAGCAACATTTGATTTAAAATTTATAGATTAGACTTAAGTGGTTCAGTAAAATGTACCAGTCTCCAATACAAAACAGCTGTTTTTAGTGGCATGCCAGGTGAAAGTTCCCGAGCCTTAAGGATTGTTAGACAGAAGAGTCTAGCTCCAATTCATCTTTAGAGCTCCTAAATCTGTGAGTTGGCACAATTTCTTTTCCTCCAATAGCCATCGTAGCTTCCCACTGAGACATAGGGTTCTCAGTGCTTGTCTATAATAAGCCACATTGATAGTAGTTTCCTCTTGTGTTTCATAAGTTGGCCTTTTACATGTATGAACTCATCTATGACTTACTTATTTTAAATATAGTTTTACTGCTTCACCCTTCATCTGGTAGTTGTTGCCGATCTCTAAATTGTTTAAGATGTCAGTAAATAACCTTTCAAAATTTCTAAAAGGGTTCCATTTTCAAAATCAAGTTACTTAGAGGAGTGATATAAACAAGGTATTAGGAGACACCGACAGGTGGTGCTTGTCTTTCTCATCAGTGGTCTTACGTTACAACTGAGACAGCCTACTCCTTTTATCTCTGTGGCTTCAGCTATTCCTAGGTCCGGGCTGTTTAATTAATCCTTACTTAAAATTCATCTAAGTAAGTTTAACATGGGTAGGAAATTGGGTTTTGTCCGCTATTCCACCTTCAACCCTACTGAACATCTGGGAAATATTCAGTTTTAGAACAGGTCCAAGCCTTTTGGCATTAACTACCTTTAAACATTAAGATATCACAAGGAATTTGCCTCTGTTTCAGAAAATGAAAAGCATATTTGAAATATAAACACAAATGTGCCCCTAACATTACTGGTAGTGATTGCAAGACACATTCCTTTATTACAAGAGGGTCACAGAAAAAAAACTCTTAGATGAAACTTGTAGAATCAGCCTAAATGATTTTTCTGAAGTATCTGCATATATACTTCTGTGAATTCAGCAAGCAACACACAGTGAATGATACTGTGCTTCAAGGTTATTGTACTGTTACTAAGAGAAATAAGTAGTCCTTATAATGGTATAAAATCTTATCTTACTCTTGGGAAAATATCTAAATAATAATTTAATTGCTAAAATTTTGTAAGCTATTAAAATTACATATTAGGAATTATTAACTCGACTGATTAAACAGTTTTCATTTTTTTTTGTAAAGATTTTCATTAGTTTAAATCCTTATTTGGCTGTTTTCTTTAGTCTCCAATCAAGGATAGTAATTAGATTTTACATTCCTGATGTTGATAATTAAAAGTGAGCTTGAGCGGAAACACATTGTATAACTGCTTCTTGGTCAAATTATGGCAGTGTAACTTCAGTCAAATGTTCAAATGATAGAAGGAGAAATGGACAAAAGGTAAGTGTGTGTTGTTGGTTGTTTTTAATTTGAAAAATAACTTAAAGATGCATCTGCGAGCTGAATTTACATTTTGGCCAGACCTCATCATCCCTTTGTAAGAATAGGAATTCAGGTAGACCAGATAGACCTTTAGGTTTTTAGATACATATTTGAAGAGTTGGTCTGTTGCTAGGATCATTCTGGAAGTACTTTTCTTCATCACAGTTTTCATTTTGGAGCATTACTCAAAAAATCTAGATCCTTAGAAAATGTTTGTAAAATATCTACTAACACCCAAGTGACTATGCTTATTCATCTTAAATAATTTACTCATTCATTAAAAAGTTGCCTTGGTAAAAAAAAAAAAAATTAAAAACAAATACACAAAAGAGAGGAAGAAGACATTAAAATGTGGGTCTGTGTGCTTTCAACCCAGAATTATTTTTTTCTCAAGCAATTTCCATTTTTTGTTCATTTATTTTTTTTTTTTCTAAAAACTACTGACATTAAAAAAACCAGTCTTTTTAAAGGTCACTTTGAAAACACCTACATTGTGCTAAGGGTGTTATATGTGCAATTAGGGTTCTTTTAAATGTGAAGCTTTGTCAGTTTCTCAGATGAATGAACATCTCGTAGCCCAATTTTCAACAACTTTTATGTCTATATGTCTGAAACAATGTTATTGACCCCAACTTGCTTATAAAACTCATGTGGAACTCAGGAGAAGTGGTTACTAGCCAAGCTACACAGAACCAAAGACCACCAAGAGTCACAGTCATGCAAGCATCATGCTAAAAGGAATGCAAATGAGTGCCATGTTATGGTTACCCAATCCTTAGTGATTGGTTAATGTTTACAAGTGAACACTTTTGGGCTTGATCTGGAAACATCCAAGCTGTGTTCTGAATGTAGGTGCAGATAAATATAAATAATGAAGAAAAGGGAAAAAAAGGTAAAGGAAGGAAGGAAGAAAAGAAGAAAGAAAGGAAAAAAAGAAAGAAAATCCTGCACATTCATTTGTAGTTTTACACCCTTCAAAACACCTACTGGAATTATGCCCGTGGCATGTATCCATTGTCCGTTTAAACCATGTTTCACCAATGGGATAATACAAAGAAAAGCTTAGTATATTTTTAAATACTTCTTTTTTCTTTTGGTTGGAACCCAATTGACAATAGTTTCAGCCTTGTCTTAGCAAACCGTAAAACTCTAGTTTTGGAAAAACTGGTTAACTTCTCATGGTCTGCTTTCTCATCTGTAAAATGAGAAGGTTGCCCCAGAGGTGAGTATCAAAGTTTTTCTTAGCTTTATAGTTCTGTGATCTAGGAACAAGAGCCAACGTTACAATTTAGGATTTGGCATCTGATTTTATCCGGCTAGTGCCGTGTGCTGCTTAGTTCATTAACCTCACGGGTTGAATTCCCCCATGCTAACCTAGTATGACTTTGTTGTTTCTCTTTTCAAGGAATTATGCTTACTCCCTTTGGCAACAAGAGGTGATTTTAAAAGAACTTTTAACCCTACTTTGGAAATTAAGGCAGTACTCGGTGGTACATATGTCCCACTGCCCTCTAGTGGGTGAAACCACATAAGGCTAAGATTGTTCATGAGTTTGGTTGTGTAGTTTCTCTCAAACATCTTCACAGATCACCTGAAATAAAGTCCCAATTTCTGCATCCCACACTTCCAGATGATTTAGTAATCACCAATAACCAGACATTTTGTTTTAACAACACAGGACAATGACTACTCTCTGTTTCTGAAAGTCCTTGTAGATTGTAAAAGCCCTTTAGACTTTCTATCAAATTACAATTCAAATTTAGTTGTGATTTTAGTCCCGTTCATACCTAGTGTCCTACTTAGCACCAATCTGAAAGTTACATTTATAAAACATCCTCTTAATAAGGATAGTTTAAGAAAGGTAAAGGAAAATTTACATTTAAGTCTTCCTGGGATTTGTATGATCACCAAACTACATGCCAAATATAATTATGTCATTCTAAAGTGTTCATTGATTTATGACTAGAACATTGTTCATGAGGATCAAGTAAGTTCTGTACAGTTAGGATATTATTTTAAGTTATGTTGTTATTATTTTTCACTACAATAAACCAATTATGGAAAGTAAGTAATCTAACACTACACTAATCTGCATTATATATGTTTCCTTGTCTGGCTTTAATTTACTATTTTCCGTATTAACCATGTATGTTGTTTAAAAAAAAAAGATTATTAAGAAAACTATTTTGTAAACTAACTTGGCAGACAATGCTATTTAATATGAGCACACTCATCTTAATAATCTATATAATTATTTATACTCTTGAATATGTAAACATCAGAATGTAATTTGTGACTGCTGCTTTATCAGAAACTATAAAAACAAGAACGAGTCTATGACTTCATGTTTTACTGATTAGAAGATGCAACACAATAATAAAGTGTGAATTATTTCTATGTGCATATTGGATACATTTGTAGAAGACATATTTTCATGTTTCTGTACCCATATGCTTTCCAACAGTTTTGCAATCATTTTATCAGCATTTCATTAATGTCCTCAGAAAGCTGTGATCCCATTGGTACTGATTGAGTTCCTTATATCTTATACCTTGCATTTGTTATTTGTGTTAATTTAAACATTTAATCATATATATATATATATATATACACATAAAATGTATGTGTACATATACATTATTTGTGTGCATACATATATGAGTACATATAGATACATATATACACGTATACATATGTATGTATACATGTATATTTGTATAATGTATATAAACTTATACTTTATGCTTCAGTATTTCTTATATACATTGTCTAAAGGTTATTTTATATACTATTTTTGGTATGCCAATGCTCTGACAGAATCTTGTTACTTGAAATCAAGTGTGAAGTTCTCTATTTCTGGTATTATATTAGCATCTGAGACTTCAGATTTTGCAGTACTTTTTGTTTCTAATCTTCACGTTAGGCATGTTCAATTTAAATTTCTTTTCTTTATTTTGATTCAAAAACATTAAAAATAATTAGTCCAAAATATTTAATAAGATAAAAATAGCACAGACTTCCAGATTCCATCATCTGTTGGAATGATGTGGAAACTTTGTCTCCCCAGGCACTCTGGCTCTAGAGAAAGGTGGCAGACAACTTCCTCCTGAGTTAAGTAATTGAGGAAGACTCTACTGAACAAATGAATCTTGGATTTGAAAGTTTCCAACTGGTTTGTGTTAAATCTTGTTATCCCCATGCATTGTCTCTGTGACTTTTGTGGATTATGTGATCTTGATAAATCTGAGCCTTTCAACCATAATCTTAGATAATAGGAGGACTTAGAACTCTGTCAGCAATTAAGTGCCATGATACCTCCAAAGCATGCGGATCCACGATGATACTTATGTGGCACAAATACTGTTTTACTTATTTCTGAAGATAAGATTTTTCATTTGAGTTATGGTTTTTCCAGTCTGAACTCTGGAGCAAAGAAGTAATATAGAAAAACAAAACAAAAATCACAAGTGCTTAATAACCAGTTTGCTGGGGAGAGAGCTAAGCAGGGTGGACATTTGCAAAATAATCAAGGTGTCCCTCTAATTTTCTCCCCCACTGCATTCCTTGGCACTTGACCCAAACAAGAAAACAACTGTCACAGATGCAGTAACGGCCTCATGACTGCACCAAGGCAAAGAGTTTTTTTGAATCTTTTCCAATGACAGAATTATGTTGGGATTTTGCTCATACATATTATTAAAGCTTCTAAAACTGGTAAATCCGTGCTCTCTCGGCCATCTCAACTAATGTAAAAATATCATGTGGCTGTGGTACTGAATATAATAAAGTTAATAAATACCTAAGGAAAGCTATTGTTGAATCTTAAGTAAAACTGTAGTCAACTGAACAGAGCAGAGTTGTAAAGGATAATCATTATGAGGAGTAAGATTTAGGCCCCTGAAATTACAATCGAGTTTACAATTAGATACGCTTTGTCAACTTACTCATCTAGTTTTAACATTAGCAAGATGTTCAGGCCTGTGCAATGCAACAGCCAACACAATTGTGGAGAGGCAATGCTACAGAGAGGAAGCCACGCTACCATTAGGAAGAAGAGATAGGTCAACCTGAAAAAGACAGGATAACCTACTGAAATCATTAAGAGTTCTTGAAATTTGTTCAGTACAATTTATTTTAAACCAGGAGTATTATTCTGGGTGCCAAAGACCATTGGAAAATAAATAGTAGGTGGCTAAAATAATAGAATTACTTATGAAGTAATGTCGAGATCATTATGAAGACTGGTGACAAAGTGAGACAATCTAAGTGTCCATTCAACCAAGCCTATGTGTTGTACAAGTTGTTCCAACATATGATCAGGGCATTGTGACTCATAGTCACAAAATTGAGAAAAGTATAGTAGTAATAGCATTAATGATTTCAATAATTACTCATAAGGTAAACTTTAAATATACTGCTAGCTATCAATGATTCTATCAAAAATAGAATCCAGCTTATGTGACACATGTGATTTTGATAAACTAGAAAGGAGGAAGTAGATCCAAAGTAATAGTGACTTCTGTGAGAGATGGCATTATTTCTATTTTCCTTCTTCCTTCCCTTCTTCCTCCTTCCTCCCTTCCTCCCTTTCTCCCTTTCTTTCTTTCTTTCTTTCTTTCTTTCTTTCTTTCTTTCTTTCTT
>JANHMN010000014.1:39899505-39990213 GCA_030674055.1 Rhabdomys pumilio | reverse complement strand
CTTTCTTTCTTTCTTTCTTTCTTTCTTTCTTTCTTTCTTTCTTTCTTTCTTTCTTCCTCCCTTCCTTCTCTCCTTCTTTTCTTTCTCTTTCTTTCTCTGTCTCTCTCTGTCTCTGTCTCTCTCTCTCTTTTCTTTTTTCTTGTGCTATTCAGGCTTTTTCTAGAGTTTGTATTTGTAACTTTTTTCCCATAATATAAAATTAATTTTGAGAAAAAAGATGACCTCATAATCAAAGTTGAAAAATACCAAAACAAAGAAAAATTTTGCCCTGTGTAGATCTTCTGATTCTGAGTCCTTTTAGTGACCAGAGCAGCTTTCTGGTATTAAGAGATAAACGGGTGTCTATACTAAAAGATGTCTCCCAGCTGATAAAAACATCCTTCTAGCCTCTAGCGCTTTGATGTGTTTTAAAGTTAGTCAGCGCTTTCCCTGTTCTTCTCGCTCTGCAGCAGAAGTTCAAAGAAACATTTATTACAACGAAGGGGTGAAACTTTAACAAAGGCCTCTTCCTGCTTTGATTTATGATGTAAAGTTTCTCTATAACTTTATCAGAAATTCACCAGAAATTAAGAGGACTTAACTAAAGTCCTCTGTCAATTTTCATTGACTGTTGCGATTAATGGCTTCTGATTCTAGTACCAAAGACAAAAGAATAGAGACATTGTTATTCAGTGATAGGATTAGTATAGGAAATCCAGCAATAACTACATGGAGATTATTCAGTAAGGTACTTAATAATGAATTTGAAGCATGTTAAAAATGTCAGTCAGAATGTGGATAAATGTTCCTGCAAAGCCAAAACAATGAATCTAATTTCCTGTTTATTTAGAATGAACTCTGTTTAATTTTAAAACAAAAGCAACTCTTTTCTCTTGTTATTTTTCTTTCTAAAGAAAAACTGTGTGATCTAAGCACACAACGAGTATGATTTAAAGAAAGACAGCTATGAAAATATTCAAAGTATCTAACCTCTCTAGAGAACATTTCTAAGTGGATTCAATAATTTTTATTTGTATATCTTAGGTTATCAGTGTTATAAAATGATCAGAACAAATTATTTTAAAATGCATTACACTCATTTAAGTGATATGAATGTTTAATCTATTGATACAAATAAGATTCATCTACCACCCAAAGATATTACCCATATTATAATTTCATTTATTTGAACTGTTAAACATACAATGATTTTTTAAAATGCTACCTTAAGAAGTTTTCAGAACTAAGAAGGCTGTTAAAAAAAAAAAAAAAAAAAAAACATGCACACACAAAGTTTAAAATCTAGATGATAAGGCAGTCAGGCTATTGAGGAAATTTTTTTGTTTGTTTGATAGAGTCAGCTTTGTTCTGTTATGCCAAGCTGATTTCGTTGTGTGTTTGCAAATTAACTGAGCCACAGTGACAGCCTCCCACCAACACTCTGTATGTGAGAACAGTAACCTATTAGGCCCATGCTGAGAACTATCCACTTACTTCTTTCTCCACTTGGAGATTCATTGACTGGAGTCTCCTTATCTTACAGGTTTCCTCCGGACATTTGACCCCTATCTGTAGTGTCAGACTTCCTGCTCTTTGCTCTTCAGTTCCTCACCTCAACTCTGGACTATACTCTTCTTCCCTTTCAGGCTCCTTGTTATCTCAAACAAAGGGTCATCACTTTAGGCCATCTGCCTTCATTCTTTTTATGTCCTATCAACACCAATCTGTCACATTGGAAGACTTGGGTCTCCATTTTTACACGCTGCTTTCAAATAAAGTACTGTTTTTTACTGTTTTATACGTTTCTCTTGCTTTCCATTTACTTTCTCTACTGTTTGTTGAGTGGAAGAGAAAATGGTTGGGCATTAGTATTTAGGGGAGGCCAAGAAGGAATTTGGGGATGCAGTTGTGTCTTTTGTTCTCACAGTAACAACCACTCCTATTCCACTGCATGTATCTGTACATCTCCAATTGTGGACAGTAAAGAAGAGAGGAATATGTAACAAGAGCACTAACAGGTAAGACAACAATAGTGAATGTAGATAGAAATGCAAATATTCGTATTACCAGAATTTGGAAGGTGAAATAAACAAGAGTAACAATGTTCTTTGGGCTTGCTTTTTCCTCAGGCTCAGAATACTCAAATTGTCCAGGTGTGGTGGGACACGTCTGTAGTCAGTATTTCTCAGTATGAGGCAGAAAAATGGCCATGAATTCAAGGGCAATCTTATTACATAGTCACCTAGAAATGTATCTGGACTATATCATTTTTAAGAAGCCAATCTGGACTATATAGTTTCTTCAGGAAAACAGAACAAATCAAAACAAAACAAAACAAAACAAAACAAGCCAAAGAATGTGGGAGTTGTAAACTCAAATGAGGATCAAAACCCTTTGCATCTATCTTGTATCTGTAAGGTGACAACTCTTGGATCTTTAGTGTTCTTCTTTGTTTGAGTTTTTAAGTCACATGACGTTGACTTATTAGGGTTTTCTTTTTTCTTGTGCTATTCAGGCTTTTTCTAGAGCTTGTATTTGTAACTTTTTCCCCATAATACACAGCATAATCAAAGTATGGAACTTTAAAAATAAGACATGCACGTATGTACTTCTATGTTAAAATCAGGCTCATCAAGATCAAAGCATAGTTCCAGGCTTTCTTGTCATAATGTGAAATACTACTTTTTATTATTATTTTGGTATTGACAAAATTAATTTATATTAATTCCTATCTCTCAGTTTTGGACTACACAGCATATACTATAATATGAACTTCTAAAGGAAACTGCCTTTTAAGAATTTAGGCTATAACACAAAACAAACTCAATGGTATTTTTGGAGACTTTTTCTTTCATACTGCTTTGCTTAGGTATTTACTACCTTACTTTTTTGTTTGTTTGTTTATCATAGTTTCCAATTTTTTGGTTTTATATTGGAGGATGTAGGTATGAATGTGTTTCTTTGCTTTGTTTGTTTGTTTATTTTGTTTTACTATCGTGTTTTTCCTGTTTGTTTTCTAAAAAGAATGAGAAAGAAATTCTGGAGTTGGAAGAGTCGGGGAGGATCTGCAAGAAGGAGAGAAATAAGCAGAATATACTGTATAAAAGAATTTAGGCTACACTGGAGTAGGTTTATATAGAGAGATATAGATACCTGAGAAATGAATGTGAAAAATACTCTAAGAATTAGTTAATGCTTTGACTTCAAATAAATTGTCCAACTAACCAGAAAAAAATTCTAATCAAGTCGTATTTGGTTGTTATTTTTCAGTTTGTGGGGGTGTATCTATTCTAAAACAAAAGTTTGCCAGGGAGTTCAAGGAAAAGTAAACAGCAAGAGATGCTTGTTGACCAAGCAACTATCCTTTGAGGCAGCCTATAGAAAATTTTGTTTCTTTCTCATTTACATTGTACAGATACAGTGACTATGTTTTCTTGGATATTTAATATATGAAATACATATTCAGTTTAATGAATGATTAGATTTAACTTAGTGAAGAACAAGATAAAATGACACCATTCAGTTCTACTCTGTTGAGACATGGGATCGGATTTACTGAATACAATGAATGGTAAATAGAATATAATTTGTTATTTTACATATTTGGGTCAATAGATAAAAACACGAACACATAGATGTTCAGACATTTATGTTCCTTGTTTTCTATTATGGATAGAACATAAAACTTAAAATTTTTCAAATAGAAGAAAACCTATTATGTGAGGAAGAATAATAGAAGGTGTGTAATGTCCATAATCCGCCAGTCTGATCACATGGAAACCATGGTAGAGGCTTTGCATCCATTATAGGAAGATCCACCTTAGCTAGAGAACTATCAGGGCCTCTCAACACTGCTCTTAGGCTGAAATGGGAGGGCAGAAGCATCCATGAGTATGATTTGAGGTGACTGAGAAACCATCTGTGATTCTAGATTCATGATGGAACTTACACTTAGAAGCCAGGTCTGATTTACACTCTTTGAATGATATTGAATAGCTCCAGGTTATAGACTATAAATAGGAAAAAAACAAGGGTATGGAAAGCTTTTAAAATGGTTATTCTTATCTTCATATTGCAACTATTCTAGTCGGTTTTACAAAATCTAGTAGGCTTTACATTTGACAGTGATAGATGAGAAAGACAAGTCATAAGGGTATTATTATATATTTTATAACTTTAAAAAATGTATTATATATATCTTAATAATTCTATTATATATTATAAATATTTGGGAATGTAAACCTATATGAAAATTAATGAGTATATGTTGAGTTCTGCCTCTTACTATATATTAAAAAATGAGTTGTTACTTCTAAAATTATATTATTTAATCCTAAATTTGATTTTATGAGCATCCAGACAAATTAATAACTATGGAACTGATTATTGATATACCTATATGATAATAATAACTGGTGGAAGGTTTGCATATTTTTCACTACAGAATATAGGAAACAACAACTAAACTTTACCTCTAATTCAAGCACTAATATTGCTAAATATTATGTATACTCATTTTATCAAGAGATGAAACAGTTTTCTAAAAACTTGAAAATAAATGTCCAAGCATCAATATAAATGTCAGAAACATGAACACAAATAAATGTTAGTTTATATGTCTGAAATTTATATATATGAATTGCCAAAGCCGGGAGGTGGTGGTGCACGCCTTTAATCCCAGCACTTGGGAGGCAGAGGCAGGCGGATTTCTGAGTTCGAGGCCAGCCTGGTCTACAGAGTGAGTTCCAGGACAGCCAGGACTACACAAAGAAATCCTGTCTCGAAAAGATGAAAAAAAAAAATTGCCAAATAACTCTGTATAAACAGCAACTTCAATAGCAGTTAAAAGGAGTTTTAGATAAAGAATTTACAGAAAGCTTGATGGAAAAAAGAGAATCCATTATCCAAAGTATTTACTGTCTATTCTAGACTTAGCCCTACAATAAATCTCAAGCAGAAATCTTTACCACAATCAGATAAAAACATGAAGGAAACTCTTTTGTAGGAAAGAGGTGGGTTAACCCAGGTCTCACCTAGTGCAGGTTGGACTGGAATTCCTTATGAAGCTGATAATGACCCTTGAACTCCTGATCTTCCTGCCTCCATGTCTCAGTTGCTTGAATTATATAGAACTGGACCACCACACCTGGCGGCAGGTTATTTACAACACTAAATCCTGCTACTAATACCAAAAGCCATGGATCTGAAAGGGACTGATAGGGAGGAATTTGGTAGGTTGAGAGATAAAAAAACATTGGAGGGTGAGAGGAAATTAGAAAACATTGTATATGTGTGAAATGGTCAAAGAACTCAATTAAATAAAATAACAAAACCCATCAATTAAATGCTTTGGGATTTTTCAGTAACTTAGGTAAAGGAATTGAATGATGACTTCTCCATATTTAAGGATGTCAATCTCCCTTGTAAATTGCTGAATGGAATGTGTAACACTGCAGTAATGCGAGTTTAAGACTCTGCCTTCCACCCTGACCCAGAGCATCTTCTTCTCAACTGTATCACAAAATTTGGTAAAATTGCCTTTTTTATAGTTTCATAAATGAAAACTATATTTACATCATTTCAATTCATTTTACCACATCCTAGTTCCTCCTCCCATGTGCCTCCATCTCATCTCAATTTCATGATCTCTACATTTATAATTATTATACACATATACACACACTCACACACACACTCACACACACACACACTCACACACATGCTTACTGACTTCATTTAATGTTGCTCTTATGTACATGTGTTTAGGGATGACCATTTGGGATAGGATTACTTACTAGGGTATGCATCCCTAGAGAAGACTGGCTCTTTATTTATCGGCCTCCTTATGAGCATTTTCTCATCATTCTGTAAATTTCTGAATTGCAGGGTTGAAAATGGTACAGATGTGTGTGTGTGTGTGTGTGTGTGTGTGTGTGTGTGTGTGTGTGTGTGGTGAGAGGTACATTCACATAAGCAAACACAATTAATCTGATCATTATAAGTACTACTATGATTATTCACTCTCAAGCTTAGATTATTCTGCAAAAACACACTATGTACGGTAGACATAATATCAAAGTTCTTTATATTTAATTATTACTTTTCTTTCATGTCAATAGATATTGGCTTATCTTTATGAGAATATATGAATGATAATTTCTTTTAAGAGTCATATTACACACAATAAATCAGTTTAAAGGAAGGATTTAGTAAGCAATAAGCAAGGGGTCTAATAGACATGGCCAAGTTTGTAGTCGTAGCATTTGAAAGAGCTGTCGAAGAAGCTATGCTAATGAGCTAATGATGATGTAACAACACAGCAATTGATCACTGACCACTGCATCTTACACACAACTAGAAAACGGGAGAGGTAGATGGAGGTGGAGTCAGCCACAGAGACTGAGAAGACAAGGCATGTTGAATGGTCAGAAATCTGCTCAGAAGAGTAAATGGAAGTGTGGCTGTCCACTGTGACAGTGGGCCATTTCTGACTAAAATGACAGGACAGACATTAGCCTCAAGGCCCCAGCTCACCATGCTCCCCACCCATGGTTAATGGCCCATGGCTGTTGCTCAGAAAATCCTGAATCCCACTGTACCACAGGGGTAAGTTCAGGCATAGATGGCACCAGCTTGCTTAGAGACAAGCGATTAGGATAATGGCATTGGTGCACTTGTATTTTTAAGTAGATTACTGTACAATCATAATAAATATAATTTGGAAATGTTTTAAATATTACATGAATGATTGCTTGTATTCTAAATTGTAAGCAGTAAAAAAAAATAAAAAAAAAATTGTCAGCTTTTAGCTGCACTGTAATTTAGGAAAAGTTTTAAGTTAGGCTTTCCTGACTTTTTCCCCCAAATTCTCTGGTCCACTTCTGCTTTCAGGGACAAATACTTTGTGTTTCCAGTACTTGAGATTGAAAGAGTGCTGGTCCCTTCAAGAGGGTTTTCCGTGGCCTAATGCTAATAATAACAGTGTTTCAACATTGTTCTGATTTTATGGTATGTACTGGGTCAGTGATCTCTATGGGTCAGTAAAAGAAAGGAAGTTTTTGGACTTTCAAAGGATTTCACTTGAAAGAATAACTTTGAATTTGGATAAAACTCATTTGTCTATTCCTAGTAACATCTCCAATTAGACTACATATAATAGACATTTTTTCAGGTTTTTTTTTCTTTTTATTGTATATGGACCATAGCTTTTTGGCTTTGAGTGTCAAAAGTTTTAGTTAATTTAATTCATAGTGATAGTATACATTGTGGTATGTGTATGTACTATTTTTTTTATTCAATTTGATGTTCCTAGCCACAAAATAATACAATTTATTTTAAAGAACAAAAACTAACTTCTTAACATGATGCAAATTTAATAATTCTACAGAAAGGGTGGAAAATGCCTTAATGTTAAAAGATAACTTTGCCAAACATGGTGGTACATGGATGTAATCTCAGCACTTGGGAAATGGAGGCAGGGAAGGCAGGAATTAAGAGCTGTGCATAGCATCATAATGAGATCCAGGCCTGGTTCTATTTTTAAAAATAATCTCCAAATACTATAGAATTTGTATTGGAGGATTGATCATGATATTTTGGTATCAACCAAGGAGGATTGATGATGATATTTTGTATTTTAAGATAAATGAAGAATATAATGAAAAAATAGAAGATTTTATTTTAGCAACCTCTGGAGGAAAGTATAAGCTTTAAATTGAAAATGCTATTTTTAATACATGTCAGATTCTATCAAATTTGTTTTCTTCTGTCCATAAGGATATTAGTGTAATTAAGGTTTCCATTATTACCCAACTTCTAATCACTTTTGACTATAAAAATGTTTATTTCCATCCATCATTAATGTCTGTCTATATGTGAGGCCATGACTAGCAACATGTCCTAATCACTCTCACATTAAGAACAACCTTTTTTTGACTGACCAGGTGTAATGCACATTTCTGTGCATTTTGGTTCCATGTTCCTTTCCTCAGGAGAACATGGGGTTTTTTGCAGATTAACACTTCACTATTTTACTCTTCCCTACCTGCCTCAGCTCAGTGAAGTTGGGTCTCTACTTGCTCTTGTCATCATCAGTGGTGCCTGTTACTCCAAAGGTCTTATATCAAGGTTTCCATGGAAACGGTTTTCTCACCTGTCATCTTCACGAATACTCTTGAACACTGGGGCATCCTTCGACACCACTTCTTTCTTTCTCTGTCTTTTCCCATTGCTCTCAACATGGAAATGCTTTGTTGACTTTGGACTCAGGCCCAGATGCTCTACATTGTTTCCACAGGGATCTGTTTCATGAGTTTAAATCCCAAACACATGTTGATGGTGCCCAAACAGACATCTTCCACTGTGACATCTTTTGTTAAGTTCATAAACCTCTACTTAACAGCCCTTGAAAGTTTAGCGATGATCTTGATAGCTCTGAAATTAAATGAATTGTCCTCCTGAAGTTGTTCCTTGACCCAAGGTATCTCTCAGTGTAAACAAGCACAGATTTACCCCTCACAATGCCTGCTTGCTCTGCTCCCATTTGCTGAAGACTGATAGGTTCTACCTCCAAGGTGTATCTACAGTCATCGCTTTCTTACAACTCTACTCTTACCATCTAAAGCCATCTTCTCGCTTGCATAGGGCCTTTTCTTTTTGCTCCTAGCTTCTCATCTCTAAAATTCACTCTCATTAACTCCTTCACTAGCTTCCAACGGTTAGAACAGATGTCAAGCACTTTAATGGGCTTCCTAACCACAATCTACCTCTTAACATCTTTGCTTTTCCTTTCAATCAGTCTCAAGTTTTATTCTTGCTTTTTCTTAAACTCAATAATTTTATTTCTCAAGGCTTCTGAGACTCATCTCCCTGCTGTTGATGCGGCACCGTATTTGCTTCTCAGTAGCTGGGATAAAAATACCGACCAAAAATAACTTGGAGAAGAAAGGGTTTACTTCATTTAACACTATTATGCCAAATAGTTTGTCATGATGGAAGCCAAGACACAGACTGAATCAGGAATCAGGAGGCAGAAACTTGAAACAGAAATCATGGAGAGTGCTGGTTACTGGCATGCTTTCCAAAGTTTGCTCAGCTTGCTTTCTTATACAACCTGATATTTTATTTAAATATATCATAAAATATTATTGTGTGGATACCTGCCACACCAGTATTAATCTCAAAAATAACCCAAAGGCTAATCATAGAGGGGCAATTCTTCAGCTAAAGTTCTTTCGTCTCAGCTGATTCTCGTTTGTGTCAAGTTGGCAAAACTAACCAGCACAGGCTTGCTCTTATCCCATCATCCAGATCTCACTGCAAACAGTATTCCCTCGTATTATGAAAATGACTATAAATCATACCTTCTGACACTCTATGTAGATATTTCTACAATAATACACATTTTTGATGACCTTTGCTATCTATTAAGTGACTTTTAAACATTTAAATTTTGTCTATTTGTATTGGGAAAATAAAACAGTTTTATTAAACGTCTTTCATTATGTTAATTAATTTAAATTAAAATAACTACCCATGTCTAGTTGCTACCATTATTGAATACCATTGTTCTAGCTCATCAGCTGCTTCCACTTTAAAATCATCCATATGCACTTTATATTTGTTTGCCTAGTTTGGAAAACCTTGATTTCTGTATGGTACACAGGAGAGGGATCGGTAGGGAAGGATGGAAGTCACCAAGACTGATGACCTGGGTTCCATCTCTGTGAGCACATTCACACAAAACAAATAAACAAAAATATTGAAACTAAAAAGCTCATTGGATTGGGTGGTTTTGTCAGATCAAGTCTTAACTCTTGCTTAGGCTGCCACTAGCAATACTTCCTCTTGTGTTTGGGCACGTTATAGTCATCTATCAGAAACCGGAAAAATCTGCTTTTATGTAGTATTCTTTCCTGCCAAGCCTTCTGCATCTTGCTAGGAATCACTTGTGCATTGAGACTTGGCCATACTCCAATTGTTGTGTGATTAAATTGCATCTGATGCAGAGACTATAGCTTGTTTAAGAAACTTAGCTTAGAGCAAGGGATCTAGACATAGCATATATTAGATGCTACACAGTTCACATCCATATAGCAGAAATCCACTGTTGTCTCCTAGTTAGTCTGTCTTGTATTATTACTACAAAAACAATGCTTTTCCTTTTTTTTTTTTTTTTTTTTTTTGAGATAGAATCTCACATTATAGCACAGGCTGGCCTACTACTTATTTCATAGTCCAGAGTGGCCTTGAATTATTAACAACTCTCTTGCCTCAGCCTTTTAAAAGCTATGATTGCAGGCATGAACCAATCAATAAGACTGGTTCTCCCATTTTTGCAATAAAGAAAAAAACACTTTTATTGTTTGGGTAATAGAATTTGATTTATGTTTGGATAATGATATGTCTTTATTTAATTTAGAAGGAAAATATAGAATCTTTCCAGAAAATCATTCTGCAGTGTAATGTTTTCCTTAAGAATGTCATAATTTGGCATAAACACAAATAGAAACTGTTAGAACAAAAATGCTTGACAGATAAGCGACTGGTCCAAAGAAGCCCCATGAAGACTATTCCTTCCTTCTAGCTATATCTTAGATGAACTGGGTAATGGCGTTAATGCAGCATTTTGTTTAAAAGACCTATGCATTGCAAGGAGGGACAGCAGTGAGTTATTAAATATCCATTTTTAAAACAATTGACAATAATAGAATAAAGTAATCTATAAGTATTAAACAAAGCTAATGCTAATAAAACTTACTAATGGAATAGTCTAGCCATAAATGGAAGCAGAACCAGGGACAGAAGAAAGGGCACATGACTTGGGATCTGGATTTCATAATCATTCTGACACTAATTGTGCATATTTGTGCTCACTCAGCCCTCAGAGCTGCAACAAAAGTTCAGCGCAATTTTCTATCACTCCCATCCCAGATAAGATGCAACCTGTGACCCTTCTCATTATTTCTTCCCAGGAGCAGGTTGCCAGGGTGAGTGAATGAAACATGCACTATTCAATTAAAGCTCAGCTATATGTAAACATTGTATGAACCTTTACTAACTTTATATGTATTCCATGTGAGGTTTTGCACATGTCTATTTACAGTCAAAGTCATTTGTTAACTAAAATCTTAGAATGTAATATTTCTTTAAGGAAAGGTGCACACTGATGGAAAAACTGATAATTCTGTGTGGGGAGGGTACCGGCAGGCAGTTAGTCATCTTATCCTTCCAGTAATATTGCATTCCTAATTTTCATGTCTATTTCATCTTTTGGGCAATGTGTCCGTTGCCTTGGGAAGCAGGACTGGTTTTCTGTAGTTTCCCCCAAAACTCATCTGAGACACTTGTGTATAAAGTGGACTTTATACAACTCAAAGATGTTGGCCAAACATCTTTGAGTAGAGTGGGACACTGCATTGTGCCAGTGTGAAGAGTAAGATGCTGTGCTTTTTTCCCCACAATACTTTGGTCCTACTCATTGCTTCTCTCTCTTTTTTTTTCTACAATTCATAAATTTTTCATTGCTCACTTTCCTCTAAAGCAGTTGTTCACATACTACTAATACTGTGAGACTTTAATACAGCTTCTCTTGTTGTGGTTACCACCGACCATAAAGTTATTTCATTGCTACCTCATAAGTAGAATTTTGAAATTGTTATGAATAGAACTCTACAGCATATAGTAATGGCTATAAGACATGTACAGATCAGAATATCTTAAATGTGTCAAACTAATACATGGATATGCTAATAATATGAAAAAAATCTAGGAGTAAATTTAATTACAACCACTATAGAATGTACTATGTACAGTATAATATGTATGTAGTATATCCATTTATTATATAATTACATAATTACATAAGTGAATGCTACACTGAGATTCCATCTCTAATAAGAATGGTTATAATTAAAAAAACAAACAACAGCAATTGTTGTTGAGGACACAGGAAAAAAAGAATACTTACATAGAACTGGTAATAATGTAAATTAGCTTGACCACTGTGAATATCAGTAGGAAGGTCACTCAAAAACAAAGAAAACTATCATATGGTCTAGGTACACTATTCCTAGAAGTCTACCCAAAGAAATCAAAGTCAATATGCTAGAGAGCTACATGCTAATCCATCTTTACCATAGCACCAGTTATGATAGCCACGTTGTGGAATCAGCTTTGGTGTCTACCAACAGATGACTTAGTAATAAATGTAAAAAATGCACACAGGAATATTTATTAAGCCATAAAATGAGAAAATTATATCACCTGTAGCAAATTGGAGGAAATAGCTGATTATATTACTGAGAAAATAATTCAGAGCTAGAACCACAAATAGACAAATATTGTATAATCTTCTACATATTTCATGTGTAATATACATATACATATGGCATGAAGTCAAGAAAAAGACTATTTATGGAGAGCAAGGAGACTAACAGGTTCAGGAAGTACGGGGCTAAATTGTGTGTGAGGATTTAATATAGTCATTACATGATATACTTAAAATACATTATGAAACCCTTCATTTGTGTAATAGATATATGAGAATAAAAATTATTAATTACATAATCATAGATGCAGAGTAAAAAGTAAAGAGAATTTTTAAAATATACCAAAAAAAGTAGATATTTTTATGTGGTAGAATTATGATTATTATTGTGCTATCTCTTTTATTTTACACACTTGTAAAAATGGACATGAATTAAAATTAGTGATAGAAAATAATTTATATATATGCATGTAAATGGTATATATATTTATACCACATATGGGTATACATATAATATATGCTCTTTAGTTATATAGAATATGTAATTTGTGCATATTATTTAATAAATGTATCCAGTTTTAAAGTTCCATGGGAACTTTTAGAAATGACATTTTTTTTTAATTTTATCTGCAATTTATTTCAAGAAGAAAATCATTCTTTGATGTTAGCAGCAACCTTATCAAATTACTATGGTACATTATTGGGTTTTGTTCCACGTATTTAATCACACCACAGTTTGGGTTCATTTTGTGCCTTAGTACATGATTTAAAAAAAACTTTTCCTCGAGTTTCCAAGTTGGAAAAGAAACCCTACTTTGATTTGCATCATTTGCTATCTTAGTTAGCAAGTCCTGATGTAAGCCATTTTATTGTTATTAAAATTATATCTAAGAAGTTTAAGAGTACCTAAAATTAACCTTCTTAAGTTGGTTTGCTTATTCTATATGTGTTAAGTGAAGAAAAATAGCTTGTTCAGTTCAGCCCACAATGTAATTTTTGTATTCATGGCTCCAAGAAACTCTCTCTACTTCTTAAGGGAAAAGATAACATCCATGTTGCAAACTTCTATTTCTCTCATTCAAAGTGAATAATTAACTACACTAGACCTGGTTTCATGAAGTGAGGGGTCTGTACATCTTCTCAGGGAAAGGAGAGACATTATCATCCCGCGATAGACAGATAATTGGAAAGTGTGTGGGTGATTCATTCTCAGAGTCCCCCTAAAGGTTGCACCAAGATGCCTCATAGTTGATATAGGCCAGGCCACATTTTTTGATGTATTCTTTTGGGAAGGATCAAACCTCAATTTTATCTGAAAAATTCCCGAGGAGTTCAGAACTATATATGAAAGCTTCATTCAAATGACTGCTCACTAGGGCTGGGAGATACCTCAGCAGTTAAGAGCACTGGCTGCTCTTCCAGAGGACCTGGGTTCAATTTCCAGCACCTACCTATCGACTCACAACTGTTTGTAATTCCAATTCCAGGGTATCTGACACCCTCACATAGACATACATGCAGGCAAAACACCAATGAATATAAAATAAAAATGATTTATGCCAATGACTGGCCACAAACACTATGTTTAATTAAATAAAAGGCCATCCACAGTAAAAATTTTCTCTCTATAACTAAGAGGAGCAGGTTTCTCAAGGCAGCTTCAACATTAGGATTTAAACTCTGCCAGGGAGGAAGCCTTCCAGGTTACCTATCACTAATTTTTGGATGAATATTTCTTTTTCTTTTTACTGTTGTTACTAGTTTAATGTTTGAAAGCATTATAGTAAATCATGGAAATTTCCACTTTTACACAGTAAACTTTGAGAAATATAGTCAATCATATGAGTTAAAGTAATAATTTGAATTAAAGGATATACATCATAGGTATTCAAGTGAAATATACACATGTACATGCATGTGTACATGTATTCTAGAAGTGACTGTATTTATAGATTTGTATTTATGAAGCACAAATGTATTTGTAGTTGGAATTTGTTTTCAATGTCTATATTTCTTTGCCAACTTAGAAATGTTTAACTTGAATATATTAGTAAAAGTTAGTAATAGAACCAGAGAATAAATTAGTTTTTCTACTACTGGTGATTACGTTGCAGCAGGCAAAAGTGAGCCAATGGTTAATTAGGAACTTACTTCACAAAAGAGGGACACTTTAGCCATTATAGATAACATTATCTCTCACACAGGATAGGAGAATGTATACTTAAAACTAAGTATTCTTTCAAATCATAAAATACACACAATGAGTTGCCTTGCATCTTCCCTGACTCCATCTATCCCATAACAAAAATAAAATTATGATGTATTTTAAGATAAGGAATTAACTCTTAATTTAAATATATACAGAGCTGTTGTAGAGCCAAATTCCAACATCTACATGTACAACACAATCCCTCTACGTAAGGCTTACATATCACTTGGGAATAGGAGATGTAATGACAGTCAGAAATCAAAGGAACAAGAAATTTGCTGTGAGATTGTGTCTCCTAGACATGTTGGAGAAGCTAAGCCCATGAAGTTACATGGCTGCATGAACAATACCTAAACATGCACACTAACATGTAAAGAGGCTTAAACATGCACATTAACATGCAAAGAGGCCTAAACACACTAACATGCAAAGAGGCCTAAACACGCACACTAACATGCAAAGAGACTCATGAGGCCTCAACCTTTGATTGAAGACCTACAGGCAGCTGTGAGATGCTGAGAGTGGGAGAAACACACTTCCCGATAGCATTGGTTAGCCAATACCAAATGGTTAGCCCTGAAAACGTACATACACGATACATTAAACAGATTGAACAGGCTACGTTTAGACATATATATATATGCATATCCATATATGCATGTAATGACAATTTAATTTAAAAAAAAAAGACCTGATTTTTGAAAGCAAGCAAGTGAATACACATGAAGGGTTATATAGGGGAAAAGAAAGGGGAGATGGTGTAATTATATTATAATTTCAAGAAATAAAAAAATAATAATAAAATTAGTTGCATATGAAGACCTGTAACTCTCAAATTTTACCTATTGTTATAGTACAATTGCAAATAGTATCATGGTATGTTCAAATTTCCATCCTACTAGAGAAAATGTCACACGGACATCAGTCCTCACATACATGTTAAAAAAATCTCTAAATGTGGTGTAATGTGACACTACATCGGCAGGTCATGTGTAGGAATTTGGTCCATTAGAAATCTGTAATGCAGCTGGAGTTTTAATACTAAATCTGTGATGGATAAAACCCAGGGCTACCAGTTCTAGCTACTGCCTGCCCTGAGTCACACAATCTCCTCTCCAAAACATATGTAACATATTAACAATCCGATAATTAGTGCACATTCCTGCCTGCTCCTTAAAACCTCACTCCCAGATGCTGCTTTGGTGGGATCTTGGTTTTATTAGCTTGCATGATTCACTACCATTCTAACACCAGTTTCTTTTCAACTCATTAGACTCTGTACACGACACAACAGTGTTGATGTGAGCTCAGGCCTTTGTAAATCAGCCAATCATTTTCATCCTCTTTGCATGGAACCAGTCTCTAAATGGTGTGCTCTTACAATTAGGACTGAAATCTAAGTGGCATCAAGGGGGAAGAGAACATAAAAGAATATTTGTTTTAAATGCATTTAGAGTTAGAAAAACTCAGTAGGAAAACAAACAAACAATTCACTGAGTAAGATCCATAATCTCCTGGCCTATTCAGAATGTGCAAAAGCCTCATCTTACCAAAATCCTCTGATAAAGGTGGCCTCATCTACATGCTACAGAAGCTATGTGAAATACAATTCTTTTATGGTAATATAAATTTTTGGCAACATGATAAATGATAGCTACAAGGAAAAGACAAAGTTACAAAGTTCTGATATGAAAATACTCAAGGGCATATTCCTTATATATGCATAGTTAATCTATATTTAATGTGGTTGTAGTGTTAGAGAATGAGCAACCACCTCAGATTTCTTACTATAAGATAAAGTACATGACATATAGAAACAAGGAAAACAGAATGAACGGCCCATATTTTCCACAATACTTTTGTAAAACTAAAGCATAAAAATAAAAGCACACCACAAGTAGAAAGTTCAGCTATCTGACTGCTGACTATGTTGAGGGCAGGATACATTATTTATACTTCAGGCATCATGATTCACTTCTCCTATTCTGTATTTGATAAGGAGCATAAAGTGAGATAAATTATCTTAAGTGATACTTGGGGCCAAAGATTAGGAGCACATCACTGCCTTTCTCAAGAGACTTGACTCATTAATACTTAAACAACAGATGCGGATCATAACACTCTCCATGTCAGGAAAGGGAGAAAGGTGAACTTGTTAACAAAATTTTTTCCCTAGGGAATCAACGATGGGAGTTGAAGGACTTAACTTCAATTCCATTCCTAATCTTTTACTAACTCCATCCTAGCTCACAAGGCCATAGTGTCAGTCAAAAGAGACAATACAGGGTATGCTTTGCCAACTACATTTTAACAAATTTGGGAATCAAAATCAATTAGGTGACCATTGGCAATACAGTTACTATTGGGCAACTTCGTCCATTTAAAGGGAATGGGTTCCATGGGTAAAATCTAGATAAAAGACTGCACTCCCTATTAACAATGCAATGTTGGGTGCTTTTCAGTTTATCACAAAATCAACTCTCTTTGTCCCTGATGGTGAATTAAACCCAAATTCAACTTAGATTGAAGTCTAAAATAAGTAATTTTATTAGCTGATCTACCTAACACTTTATTATACAATGAATCCAATGTCGTAAACATGCTTTTTGGCAATCTGTTACTTTAGTTCAGGAACAAACTTGGAAAACCCTGGACAACATTTGGATAATGACAATCTCATCTTGTCTGCTTCGCAGAGTAATAACATAAACAAAATGAAGTCTGTACTGGCAGCCAAATGCAACAGACTTTATCGACATCCCAGGCTCTTTTGTGAGTATGTTTCTGGGGGAAGAAAAAGACCCCGTGTCTTTATTCAGGGAAAGGATCCTAGACTGCACTATCAACTGTTTTCCTCAGCATGACGCTCTCTATGAGAAGTGTTACTCAAAAAAGTCATTAATTTCTCTGCTAGTTTAAAAAGCAATTCTAAAGTTCTCTGAAGCTTTAATGGAGGGAGTGTACATGAAAAGGTGTCTAGGATGGCTTTGGTTGTTAGGAGGAGTAAGGCAGTCTTATCAAACTGATGCAGTATTACCAAACTGCCATTCTGAAGGAGCAGGAATGAGGTGAGAGAGAAAAGAATTACACACTTTAGTCTAACCGGGTGACCCTGTATTCCCTTTCCTCCCCATATACTTTGCTCTTTAAAAAAAAAAAAATCTAATGTTTCACTTCCTCCTGTTTCAACTGCCAAAACTGCTGGTAAATAAAGATTGTTACAAAGAAAATATATGTCTGTGTAGGTAGGAGATACCACTTAGATCACTGGCACTACCTGAAGTTTCCTGGGATTATTAAAAAAAAAAAAAAAATCTGGAATTGAGACAAGTTATTTTGGCATGGACACAACAAAACTCTAAAGTTAAATAATTGTATGGGTTACTCAAAAAAAGCTGTTTGTAATCTGGGGAGACTTGAATCCTGAAAATTCAGGGAATTACACAAAGCCTCATCTTGCTAGTTCTGTGTTCAGGGCAAATTGTCTTTCGTCTGGTTAAACTTTTATTTTCTCACCACTTTGCAGATACAAAAATTGTTCTACATGTATAGACTACCCATGAATGTGTCATTAAAGGGTTGGGTGGAACTGAGAATTCTCAGTTGGGATGTTGTTTATTGCTTGCCAGGTAACACTTATACAGTCCCTGTAGTGGCCCTGAGTAGGATTCTATAGGCATTTCCATTTTATTGCAAGGTGGCAGACACATGATATTCAGTAATGTATATCATAAGTGGTACAACTCTCAACTCGAGTTCAAGTTAATTATCAGGTCTACAGTCCAGTTTATGCCAAAATACTCCTGTGGTTTTTTTTTTTTTTTTTCACTGTTTCAGTGAATTTTGTAGAATTAGTGAGTGCGTTTCAATTGCAAGGTTAACAGGACCCTAAAATCTTCCTGAATATGTTTGCCCTGGAAGTCATGGGTTCCCTGCAAGAACTGTATCTCCTTATCTCCTCTAACCTGGACCTCATTACAAGTCAGTGAAACTGCTTTCATGAGGAAAGATGGAGCTTGTAGACCCCTGGACTTAGGGCATCAGACCTGGACTTAGGGCATCAGACCTGGAGGCTTAATGAAAGGGAAGGTCTTTTTAGATCATCCTAGATTACCTGACTTCAATCTTTATATTTTCTTGTTTAAGAACAAAAATAGTGTTCCAGACATGAAGATTATGGTTTTTTGAGAATAAGATTTTACATGGCGGAAACTCAAACAGACACATGCAAGAGACTAGGTCTTTAATCTTATTGGGTAACTCCTGTATACAATTTTTTGCTGATTAATTTGTTTTCTGAAGTTATACCACATAATTTGAAATTTGGAGTAAATAATGTCATACTTTCCTAGGGTGCAATGCTTGGGAGGGGTGCTATACTGGTAACATATCATCTCCAGCTAAGAACTATTACTACATTTAGATGATTTAAATTCAAGATTTGATCTTCTTTGCTATTAATTATTTAATATTGCAAGCATACATTTGGTTAACTATACATCAAGTAAAACAGAATGACTGTTGGGGTCAGAAGATCTGAAAAATAAAAGAATGTAGAGCAAAGACAGCTAGCTGCTTTCTTGCTCTGCTAATAAAGGTCTCCCTCCAGACTGTTCATTTAGTATGCACAGTGTCAACTGATGTAGATTGTACTGGAACCATTCAGATATAATTAACCTCAGTAGTCTCGTAATGCAGTTTCACCTATAACATACAGCGAGCTCAATCCCAGAAAAATCTAACAGCTAGCTCATCCTACGATTGCAACACTTCATGTAGAATCTGTGATTAAATCCAGACATATAGACAGTAAAGAACCATGTGGTGTGTATTATCTCCATACATCAGTTTTAATGGTACATGCTCTACCCATGACAACACTAAAAGTCAGCATGTTGTATCTTAAATTGAGATATCTATTTTAAAGGCCAAGAAAAATGGAAATTATATAACTAATAGGATTAGTCTCCCAAAATAGAAATCACAGGATAACAGCTCCAAGACCAGTTCTGTCTCTGTGTTGTGTTTGTTCCTTGTGTGATGCAAAGCACACACACATGCTCAAATCCTCATGGGTACAAAGACTCAAAGCTTTCAGCAGTAGATTGTGTACAGACGTCTATCCCTCTGAGATCCTCCTAACAGGAGTAAGCCACATAGCATAGGAAACCATCTTGTACACATTTTGAATCATTCTTAGCACTTTTGCAGTGGACTGAATGAGATGATGAATGTTTGAGAGTTTTTTTCCTGCCCTTAGGTATGGTCTGAACTCTTACCTTTTGTATACAGGAGGTTTGTGAGAAAAATAATAGACTGAAACACACTGGATGGATATAAGATGCAAACATTAATGAACAGGCAGATAATGATATCATATAGCCCCCATAGAGAACATAGATGCTAATTTCTCTACCTGCCATGTATTGCTGTGAAGTTTTTAAAAGAGAAATTACTGTATCAGAAAACCATCCTTATTACCTGGAAGGTATTATTTTCAGGTCTGTCCTACAGTTTGAATCAGAGAGACAACATTATATGTTAGGTTTTCAAAGAAACAAGGGTGAGGGCTTAAATATATTAGTCTGAAGACTTCAGCAAACTGAGGAAGCATCTCAAAATCATGGGTTTTCTCATGGTAGAGTGGAGGTTATGACGTGCTTTCCCAACTGGTTTATTAGAGGGACATATCCAATATTATTTGTAAAATTTTATACACAGACAACTTTTTCCCTCTTGTAGCTTGAGATGTCTAAGTGGTTGATATAATTTGGTCTAGATATTTTTAATCCCCTACTAAAATATGTGCTGTAGACTCATCACCATGATTGCTTAGGAAATACCCCTTTCCTTGACTGAATCTCTTTCATGGAGGACCTATGTTCTTTTGTGAGCCTTAGAGCCACCCTTCACATGCATCTAGTCATCACAGTACTGAAAATGCACACAAAAAAAAGGACAATCGACTAGTATTCCTGTAATACTTCAGTGCTCTGTGACATATCATGACTTCATGGATGACTTTTGCCAAGATTCATTTGGATAATTTTTTTGAAAGCCAGATGATATCTAATCCCACAACAACTATCATTAAATTTTTTAAAAAATAGCATTTAATTGTTTAAGATCTATTCCACCAAGAAAAGTGATTTTTGAACTCTCCTATTTGTCATGTGTTTAAGATAGTAGCATAGCTTTCCAAATGTCAATCAAAATAGGAGTTCACCAAGTATCTCCAACACTATTTTCCCTGATGTCATTATTTCTTCAGCCACATGTTTTTGGCTTTTAATCTGTGAACATACAAACTACATTTCAAAATAGGACAGAGCTATTAGCATGAATTATCTTGTTTCTTCTCTAGAATATATGCATCCTTCGAAGAGCATTTCTCACTGTGTTTCTACCCCAGGATTCTATCATACCCACCACTATACTGACTATTCCATTTGCACTCAGAAATTATAGGTGTTTATAAATACCATTATACTGCCTTCCTTAAGTCCTACATTAGGTAATTGTAGAAATTTAAAGTATAGGGCTGAAGACTTTCACTTCATTGTTATTATAAATATGATTATTTCTGTGACAGTGTCTTCCTATATGGATTAAATGGGTCCAAAACTAAGTATTCTCTTAATCCAGCATCCAAAGTTACGTATTGAGATTTCAACACTATCAGATTGACACTACCATCTCTTTACTATGCCAACGGGTATTCATCAAAAATTTGTATTGTATGATGAAAGCCATCATTACTCTATTAAAAGAAGCAAGACATTTTTAGCAATACAATTACCAGCTGAATTACTGTCAACAATCGTAATGTCATTGTGTTGTTAATCATATATTTCAAGATTTGAATCTTTTAAGAAGGCCTATGGGGGTCTTCTGGTCTTTCCTACCTTAAACTTTTAACATTTGTGAATGAATGTTTTCTTAATTATCTCTCTGACTCCATATAGAACACAAGCTAAAGTATTCAGAAATATCTACGTTAAAAGCAACTCTTAACACAGCAACAATAATAAATTTTTAATGAGCAGTCACTTGCAAAAGCAGCTCCATGTCAAGATCATTCTTCAGCATTGAAATCTTGACTAGAAGGGTTATAATCAGAGGGTTTGCTCATTCCGCTTTATGCAGCTTCTGTTGCCTTACAGAAGCTCCCTGAGTCTTTTTTTGCTGGTAGTTTATTGCCAAAAAAAAAAAAAAAAGAAGAAGAAGGAGAAATATAACAGCTGAGATTTTTCAGACACTCATGGGAGCCTGCTAGGCAGAGGCATATGAAGGCCACTTCAAGGGTATTCTTGTTTTTTCCCCAGGGGCAATGACACAGATTTGAGGATCTGACAGTTTGACCTGAAAGAACTACTTGGTGCATGGGGATGACCCACAATGTTAATTAGGAGAGCAAGCCTAGGTGCATCACTCTGAAAACTCAACAGGGAGTCAGAGCTCCACTCCAGATGACTGATCATCGAATAAGAATTTGGAAGGGGTCAGAACATCTGGAATTATCTCTCCAGATAAAAGCCTTGTTTAGGAGCTGAGCCAGGGAGGCAAGAGAAATCTGCCTCGCACAGTCTGGCAAGGCTTAGACGCACTGGACTTCTTCAGACTTGTTGTGCCTGACAAACTCATTATTATGCTGCACTTAATAAATCTGCATTTGGTACTGTGTATAGGTTGCTTTGAGTTTTGATTTTTTTTTATACTTATTGATTTTGTCTGCTCAGCACTTTCGTAGTCACAATTTTTATAGGACCTAGGTACCACTTCTTGTGCCATTTGTCTGCATTCATAAAGTCCCTGAAATACACAAGTACCTAAAGCCATTGCTCACCTCTCCCCTATTGCTACATTTCCTGGAACCGTGATCTTGATCACTTTGCTAAAAGTATGTCCACCTCACTTCTTCTTTCTGCTTCAACACTGAGGATCTTTTGAAGGAACCTTTTGATTGAATTGATTAGGGCACATAAACAGCTCTTATACTTTAGCATGTGTTTCTGCGTTTCCCCACATTTGACAGAACTACTGTTCCTCACAGAGATTCATGCGATGAGTCACGTATGTACTGCACTACTCCGTCACATAGAGATTTCATATGGTACAAATAGATCCTATCTGTTAAATGATAAACAATTTGATTTCTTCTGTTACCCTTCCATGATAGGTTTGTTTTAATTGTCTCTGCTATAATATGTGCTGCTGTTCTGGATTGACCACCTCTCTAATGCCTTGAAGATAATACACAGATCCTTTATCTCCGGACAAAGAGAAGTCCTCCCTGAAGAAACTTGAGCTGGTATCATTTATCTTAACCCAAACACTTAGACGCCCTTAGGCTTGCATTTTATTCTTCTTTATCCTCTTCCTTCTCTATGATTTGGGCAATAATGCACCTGTGTGAATACTTAACTTTTTTTTTTCTGCTTCCAGGTGGTGAGTAGTACATAAAAACTAACAACTACTTCACAAAGTATGAGTACTTAGCATGTGTTGCTGAATGATGAACATACTTCTGAATGAGAGGCACTGGAGCTTCCCCAATATTCCACAATACTATTTTCACTTATATATTTTTTGTAGTTTAATTTGGGTTAAACAACAGAAGAGTCTAATTGACCTAAAAGCATGCCATTTAAAAATGTATTGCTAAATGTAAGCTCTAAATTTCTAATATTTAATCCACTGGGAATATTGTTTCCAACTTTCAGTTAAAAGGACAATGTTCTTTGTGAGAAAATCTGTAGCTGAGGAATTGGAGAATCCCAAGTGATGCTTTCTTAATGATGGTCTGTTATTACCTGGATATTCTGGTAAACAAAAGCAATGAAAATGGAACATGAAAGCTGCAGAAAAGAATGATTGTACCAGCAGGGCACCAGCCAGACTCAGATTTTGGACATTCTTAAAATGAGTAGCAATTTAAAAACTTTAAGTTGGAAAATCTAAAAACCATTCAGAGGATAATGTTCAACTGTTCTAAGATTTCTATGAATCCTTTGAAGCAACTGTCAGTTTGTGGTGGTGCCTGAATTGCCTTATTTACCTCAAGGAAATAAAAAAAAAAGATGGTGGATGCTGTCAAATGCATCTTGAAAAGTAGAATCAGAGAATGAAATATTCAACCACTTTTAATGAAACATTTCCATTATGTTATTGACAGTATCTTTCCCCATTGAAAGATTCTCTTTACCTTGTGGACAAAATATTCTTAGTAACTTTGTACTTAATATTGTATCATTAAGAAAAGTCTGTTTAAGTTAGTGGGACAACAATGACCATATACTGTACTTGAAATCATTTACACTTTTGCATAGACTTTTGGTTTATAGAGATCCTCATTCTTTCTTTCCTCTAGCTCTTTTCTTATTTGTCTGAGACATATTTTCTTTAGACTTTATATAGCACAAAGTACCTGAATAAAATTACCCATCCAGTAAAGCAGCAAATCAGAGTCTGTAGTAAACGTGACACTTTATACTTAATGTGCATTGTATAGTTCAAATGTATTTCAGAAAGTTACAACTCCAGGAAGTATAGTAAAAAGTAAAAAGGTATAAATCCTAATTACACACCAAGGTTTACTGGCTAAGAGACTCTCAAAAACATCTAAGTTATATATTTTCTTTTGCAATTTAAATTTTATACATATGTGTGATGTATGCATATGTGTTCACATATATGTGTGTCTATGGATGTGCAAAGTTGAGTATGTGCTATAAAGTCTAGTGGTTGACATTAGTTGTCTTTGTTGATTCCTTTCCATTTTAGCTTTAGAGATAATGTTTGTCACTGAACCCAGAGCTCAGCAATTCTGCTGCACTGAGTGGCCAGAGAGCTCAAGAGACCTATCTTCCTCTACATCATGCCTACCCTTTTAAAACCCCAGAAATCTGAACTCAGATCAGGTCTATATGCTGTGGTAGAAAAGCTCTTTGAACACTTTACCAGTTGAGCCATCATCCCAGGCTCCTCAATTCACACTACAAAAATAATCATAGTTTATTACTGAGAATAATCAGGCTCGTGTGTGTATGTGTGTGTGTGTGTGTGTGTGTGTGTGTGTGAGAGAGAGAGAGAGAGAGAGAGAGAGAGAGAGAGAGAGAGAGATGACATAAACTGCCTTATTTATTCCAAGAAGGGGTAAATTTAGACATGCATGCTGAAAAGAGAAAATAAATAATACAATATGTGTAAATAAGAAATGTATTCATTAATATATATTACATATATCCAGATATTTAGCCATTTAGCCAAATACTAAACCTGGCTATTAACAAACACAGTAGAATCTCTCCCATTGTGATTATCATTGTTAAGAGTGGGAAAGAGATGTCAGGATGATGAGTATGGTGTGTGAAACAAGCATGGAGTGACCTAAATGACCTCTGGAAGCCTCATCTGTACCTCAGAACCTCCACTCTGACTTTATACTCCAAGATTAGCTGTCAGCACACTTTAGCAGGGTATCTTGTAGGATTCTAGACATTGCTACATTCAGTTCTTTAATCAGTGTCTCTTTGGGTCTCTTCACACCTCATTCCTGATGCTCAGTGCCATCCTCAAGTCATGTGACAACTGCAAAATCTTTCTCTTTATTGTTTTTCCCTTCTTCCTAGATCCTGATTCTGAAATGTTATTTAAAAATACATTTGGAAGGAAATTCAATACCTTCCTTCCCCTCCCCCTTCTTACTCCATAAAATTCCTACACCACTCTGAGCCATGACTAACATATACAGTATGCTTGCAATGAAAACTTTTCCCTCCTAAATGTCCTAACTGCAGATATTCACTTTTTATGACTCTAAGTTTTGATTAAGACATACATTGAAAGCACAAATCGGTTTTCATCCCAGTGCCAGGTTTCTCCCTTTGTCATTAAGACACTTGTGAGGGTGACCTCACTCAACTATATTTAGTTGCCACAAATAGCCAATGCTACTAAAAAGGAAAAACACACAAAGTCAAAATAAAGATCCAACTACGGGCACAGTGGCCACAAGTGTTAGAACATTTGACATGTCTTTCAAAGTACAAAAATAAATGTATATACAAGAAACATTAAAATTAGTATAGCCTGGGCACAATACATGAAGAATAGATAATTATTGAATGCAAAAAATAGGGATAAGTCATTTCTTCTTCTCCTTTAGGATTATGCATTTTATCATCGATTTTCTTGAAACTTCTTATCATCAGGATTTGAAAACTCTGGGATTTTAGCTAAGCCAATGTGGAACATTTACTTCCTCGGCTTTACATTAATTAATCCCTATTTCATGGCATTTTATACTTCCCACCCTCTCTCTGATGGAAACCAATTACAATAATGAGGGCAAAAGGTTATATATACATCTGGCCCTCGCATTTAACATCCTGATTTATCTTGTATGCTTTGTGGAAAAGAATGGTAAATGTGTGAAGGGGGACCCTTCTACTTATTTTTGACACAAGGAAAACATGAACTGTTCTCTTTTCCCACATATGTGACATCTGAAAGGACTCAGACATGGCAACATTAAGGAAATCGCTGTGTCTTAATTCTATGTTTAATTGTGAGAGCCAGGAGGAAGAAGGAGGTGAAGAGAGAAGGCGGTGCCTCCATGGGCTGATGCTTCTTGAGGGGCTGGGCTGAGAGGCATGGCTTTCATTATATGTAAGTGAATTAGTCTGTTTCCTTTAAACAGGGGAGATTAACAAGCCACCAAGGGCCTGCTGTGGGATTCTGACACTTTTAGTGGCTTGTGACATATGATTTGTGAATATCAATTCTCCTTCAAAAGCAGAGAGCAATGTTACCGTTAGCATGGAGGATGCCAAAAGCTGATTGTGGATTCACTTAGTTGAAATTGATTAGAAAAGCCATTTCCTAAAATGGTGAATAAATCTGTCATTTAATCCAGAGTTCTGATAATTTTTCAATTATCCTTTGGATTTAGAAATGGCTATATGTAGATTTGGGGATTTACTAAGAATGAGTATGTTTTATAAAGAGAATTGTTTGGGGTCTTGAACTAAAGAACTCTGGGGAACTTAAATTAAAGGGAGAATATCAGCACTGCCAAAAGAATTTCAAATAATTGAGATATATATGGCCTGTAATATATGTATGTAACATATATGTGCAGGGGTCTCACTATGTAGCTCTGGCTTTCCTGAACTCACTATGTGGATAAGTCTGGTCTCAAACTGAGAGATTTCCCTGCCTCTGCCTCTCAAGAGCTGCTTCTGGCCATTAAAATTTGCTTTCTTTTTTTTTTTTATTTTAACATTTTTTTTATTGGATGTTTTATTTACATTTCAGATTCCATCCCCTTTCCCCATTTTCCCTCTCTAGAAAACCCCATGACCCCTTTTCCTTTTTGCTTTTATACAGTTTTTTAAAATGTTAATCAAAGGCTTTATAAGTATGATAATGCTCAATCAGAAGTGTAACCCAATACCCAACCTAGATATGTAAACTATCTTTGACTTGTGGAGACACGTGAACATCTGCCTCCATGCCCCCCTCTTTCTCTCTCTCATCACCTTGCTTCTCCTCTCCTTCATCTTCTCCTCTCCTTACTCCATCTCTTCCTCTTGGTACTTCTTCCCCCTTAGCATATCACCCTTCCTGTTAAAATAAAACTTTTCTTTCAAAATACAATTAGAGCATAATTATTCCTGTTTGTACCAGTGAGGTACAAGATAGTCCTAATACCCAGTTTTGATGACTAACCAGAACCTCTGTCGTCTCTCCTAACTAGAACACTTAGTTTTGAACCTGGCTTTTTTCTTGGCTTTAGAATGAATGTCAGCTGAACACCATCCACTCAGATCTTTTCTCTCAAGGTAAATAGCCAGGAATGGTTATGAGACTATAGGTCTTCAACCCCGTCAGAAATCCAGAATGACTGAGTTAACTGAAATTATGGAAAGCACTAAGCATAGTTTCTAAAACTTAGCCAAATATTTGCTTTCTTAGTGATAGAACACGTCTTCAGGCAGTATGGCACCAGAATAAAAATTTCATAAGTGGAAAACAGCAAATAAATATTTTCCTCATATGTAAATAAGTAAAACATATGTTGATAGTAGAGGATATATATATATATACAAGCTAAAAGAACTTATATTGGAAAAGAATTTACAGTATAAAGCTCTCTTCTAAAATATCATGTTTATCACGCTTTGAAAAGGATATTATGTGAGAAATACAGACCTTTTCTTTTCAACTGTTTCCTCTTTGAGAATACAAAGACAAAAACAGGAGATAGATTTTTGTCACTGCAGGTAAAAAAAATCTTTAGACAGTAGGAAGAGATATTATGGAAACTTTATGTAAGAAAAATTGACTACAGAAAACTGAGTACAGCTTAAGTTT
The DNA here is from genome assembly GCA_030674055.1 of Rhabdomys pumilio. Classification (NCBI taxonomy): domain Eukaryota; kingdom Metazoa; phylum Chordata; class Mammalia; order Rodentia; family Muridae; genus Rhabdomys; species Rhabdomys pumilio. Next base: position 39,962,380 of record JANHMN010000014.1, on the reverse strand, counting down.
CAGTAGCTATAGAGCTTAATTTATGGATGTATGCTTATACACTGGGCTGATGTGTGGATGAAGGGTTTTAAAAATACTAGTTGAGGACAACACAGTGATTAAATGCATAGAAACAAGAACCACACTAACAGGGCTCAAGTCGTAGGGCCTCCATTGATAACTATAAAATTTCAACGACATTAATCAGTGATCATGAATTTTTTTTCCCTCTCTAAAATATCTATAAAGTGGGTTTTCCAGGTATCTACACCTTTTATCTTTTTATTTATTTTTCTGAAATGAGTTCAATGATGAAGTAAGGGGACCTGAATATCAAAGACAATACCTATTTTTATTATTTTATGCAAGTCCAAAAACAGCTCAGGGAACATTTAAAACTGGGAGAGAGATGGGTATCAGTATCCTTCAACCAGTTTGCATTGACCATTCAGTGTTGCCTAAATAAAATCATATACACATATGTTCTCAAAATTGACCTGCTTAACAAACTGATTCTGCAGATAGCCACAAAGATAACACAAAAAGATCGAATGACACATGAAGACAGCGTGTGCTGCTTAAAACTGATGTGATAATCAGAGCCTGTACATTGTTCCATGACAGGCTTACAGAAGCCAGGATTTTCTGTCAGATCTAAGTGAACATGGGTATCTTACTGAATTGTTCATTTGCTTTACAGCAAAATAAGAATTGAATAATTTATTACAAGTTCTGATTCTTGTACCCCTTATTCCAGTTCACCAAAAAGTCACTATTTCATTAAATCTCACTATCTTATTACTATAATTATTGTATGTGTGAATGCATGTAAAATATGGGAGAGGCGTATGTGCTATAGCATATATGTGTAAGTCAGAGGATAACTTTGTGGAGTTGGTTCTCTTTTGCTTTTACTTGGCAAGTCATCTTACTAGCTACCTCCTGTAAAGTTTAACTTAATTAAATTTATTATTATTGTGTATGCATGTATGAGTGTGTGTGTATACCTGCAGAGGTCAGAGGACAACTTTCAGGAGTAGATTTCCTCCTTTCCACCAGGGGTCTCAGGGATCAATGTCAGGTCACCAGGCTTGTGGTGACCTGACACAGTAGAGCCATCTCTTTGGCCAAAATTATTTCTGCTGGGTATCTAGTTCAGCTGGTAAGGTCCTTGTTTACCATAAAGGAAGCTCTGGGTTTGATCCTTAAGACCAGATAAGTTCAGCTCGGAGATATTTGCATGTAATCCCAACACTAGGAAAATAGAGACAAGAGCATCAGACGTTCAAGGTCACACTTGGCTACATGGTGAGTTGGAAGTTAGGCTGGTTTACTTGTAAAACCCTGGCATATGCATGTGAAGTCACTCTCATGGGGATGTTAAATTTTTAGCGTGTCAATAAACAGAAGCATATACAGTTAAGATGGTTAAGGACAAAGACAGCAAGGTTTGAGTCTATAGTCATTGTTTCCAGAAGGTGAAGCAATATTCACCATGACAATCAACAGATGGAGTTTTTCTGATAATTAAAATTAGTGGTTGCAATCTTGGTTTTTTTTTTTTTAAATAGGAGAAACAATTTTGTGCTTTCTTTGAATCACAAAGGTTATGGTACAAACATGTTTGGCCAAGTGTCTCACAAGCCCACACAACAAGCTATAACAAATAATGAAAAGCTCAAGCCCTTTACTTTAGATTTGAGACTAATGAATTCTGGTCAGTGTCACTAGCTCTGTAATGCTAGCTCAGATGAACAGTCTAAGTATCCTTATTAAATTATTTTACAGCTGAAGATAAAGAGAAAAAAAGTGTTTGTAAACACATAAAGAAAACCAAAAAGGTGCACCTTAGGTATGCAACATGTCGTTAATTCTTTATTAGCTATCTCAGAGTCATGTTTGTTGTGACTTTACCAAAGTTATTCCCATGAGGAACACTGATCCACTGGCCTAAGTCTTGTATGAGGCTGCCTTTATCAGTGTAAAAGAAATGCCATATATATTAAAAGTGAAGCTATTGCTTACACGCAAAAAATCAAAACAAGACAAAATAAAAAAACAAAGTGGACAGAGTAATCTATTTGCTTATTTACTTATTTAATTAGTTAGTTAGTTAGTTAGTTAGTTAGTTAGTTTAGTTTAACCACATTACCAATCTCATTTGTTTGAGGAAGAAAAATATTGCATTCAGGAAGTAAACCTCAATTCTAACAATGAAAAGAAAGAATTTCTCACAGCACAGAGGCATGCTCTAAACAGCCTAAGGAATGACTAAGTTCCAAAGATAGCACACAAAGAAGCTCTCTCTGGTATTTCTTTTTAATACTACCAGCTTTGGAAGTTTTACTTCAGTCTCAGATGGTCGCTTGGAGAGCTAAGGTCCTGGTAGAAGTTTTAGGGTCAGAGGCACATGCACCGAAATTCCTGTGGCTTCTAAATCAACGCAGGGAAAAGCCCCCAAAACTCTGAAGTTTGTTTACACAGTGTCATCTGGTGTAGCATCTCCAGGTCTCGCTCATAAAGAGCAGTGGCAGAACACACCACACCGACATAGCAAGGAAACAGCCAGTTCCAGGAGAGGATCACATTTTCTCCTCCCTCCTCCCAGCTTTAGCACATGCGCACTCAGAGAGTGAACTGAAAACTGACCCAATCTCAGCTCTATCAGAAAACCCCTGTCAGTAAGCAAGGGGCGGCGGAACGCAAGCATCTGTTTTAACTTATGCTAAAAATGACTTCCCTTTTTATAGAACATACTGGCACTTTCTCCCTTTCCAGAATATATGTAGAAATGGAAAGCGTGCCAGCCTGGGAAGTGTGCATGAAGATTTTTCTGCCAATTTTTCAAGTTATCCTACACCCAAAACAACTTGGCCACTCCTGGTGTTACCTTTCTTAAGGATTGATTGACATAATAAAATCAAATGGAGCTGTTTATCACAGTTCAGATTACTGTCTTTGAATCTGTTCTGTCCCCCACCCCACTCCATAAATTATCTCTGGATTAAGATTCATAATTTGCATTTGGGTAATCACACCGATACTTTCTGGTCATGTGGTCTAGTCTATAAACATAAGTTTGAGAAATACCAATTATTGCCCATTATTATAATAATAATCTGGCTTCCTTCTCCTGCTTTAAAGTCCTTCTGTTAAATACTTATTGGAAAAAAATCTTATGTATTATTAAGAGTAATGAGTAGGGACTATATCCAACGGACTCTTGTAGCCATTTTACCACTAAAAACAATTTAGAAAATGCCCTGAAGACTTGAAGTACCTCATGTTATATGACTGGTTTTAGAGCACAAAACTGAAATGTTCAGTTAAAAGCAATTCGGCGCTGCGTATCTTACCTAATTCTTTTGCACCACAATGTTCATAATTGTAGTTGCCCAGGTATCTCTATCATTATCTTTTTTTTTTTTTTTTTTTTTTAAATTCCTGTAGGTCTAGCCCGACTTAAAAAGAAGGGTTAATGAGAAGAAGTAGAAGCTGGGTCCATCAGCCACAGCTTGGCAAAAGTCCTGTGTCTTCAGGACAGAAACAACAAAATGTTTCTCTTCTATCTGTAACTTCTATAATTCTATATCTTTTACTGTAATGGGAGAACCTATTATCTTTAAGAAGGAGCGTTAATTGTAGAACTATACTGCTACTCTAGACCGTAAAATTTCAAGCGATCACTATAGTACTAGGAAAATATCTTGAGGAAGGACAGGTTCGAATGCAGTCTATCGTTTGAATTTTATTCATCTTCACATATAGAGAAAGAGAGATACTATAGTTAATTTTAAAAAAAAGAACAAACACGCAGTAACTTCAGGCAACTCTTTTAACATTGAAGGCATCCTTTAAAAAGCAGTACTGACTAACTGCATCAATTTAAACTACTTTAAAAACACCTTTATTTTATGTGCATGGGTGTTTTGCTGGCCTGGGTTGTTGCCCTTATGTTTATGCACCATATATGAACCATGTACACAGGAGGCCTTAAGTCAGCATCCAGTCCATTGGAACTGGAGTTATAGATGATTGTGTGCCACCATTCAAGTGCTGGGTATTGAACCCAGCTCTTATAATAGAGAAACAAGTGTTCCTAACTGCTAAGCTATTTCTTTAGCCCCAGTTACCTACTTTTATAATTCAGTCTTCAGTCACCTCCAGTTACAAAGGGGACTTTTTCAATACGAAGGGTTTCCATGGAATTAGCAAGAGTCTCAAGAGAATTGATCTTGGAACCACACAAGAGAATCCTTTCAACTCAGTCAAAGTGAGTTCACATCACTGCAAAAACAGACCATCTGGGTAGTCAAATTCTATATTGAATAAGCAATGCTCTTTAAAATTGTAACATAAAGACCCAGTGAGCATAAAAAGAAAAGAACAAAAACAGTATTTTAAACAATGTCCTAGAAACAGGTAAGCATTGACCCTTATCCATTTATATTTAGGTAGGTCTAGGGTACCACTCTGAGCCTTGTGCTTTGCCAGGTATTTTTGCATCTATTATCCCACTGCATCTTTACAGAAGAGCTGAGAAAGCAGGTGCATCCAGGCATCTCCCTCATCCAGTTAAGAAGTAAATGAAATACTCTAACACACATGTATTGGACTCTATTCGTAGTGTTGTCTACCATAAGATATGACTTTGTTTGTTCTTAATTTGGTCCATATGAGGATACCGTCATTGACTTTAACATACTGGTAGCTTAAGACAGCAGCAATCTGTTATCTCACAGTTTGGGAATCTGTACATTCAGTATCAGTTTCCCTGGGCTGAAATTAAGGTGTTAGGGGGCTATATACTTGCTCTAAGTCCTTCAGGGGAGGTTCTAACCCATGCTTTTTTCAGCTTCTGGATCCACAACTGGTTTTTCCCTTCTGGCCCACCTGCTGCATTGAAAGTCAGCAGTGCATAAACTTCAAATCTCTGCATTCACTAGTGAATCACACTCTGCCTTGCATACATATAGCTAATCTCCTTTTGCCTTCTCATTTAAGGTTATTTCTGATGACATAATTTAGGGACTATCTGGATAATCATAATAATCTCATCTTAATATTTTAATTGTGTCAACAAAACTTCATCATGTAAGGTAATATCCACACTTACCAAAACGACAATCTTTTATCTTTGGCCATCTACTGTTTCACCTTTTTAAGACTTCTGGATGCCCCCAATTTACATGCATTCCATAGTATGCTTTAAAAAGATAATATCCTTCCAAAGTTTCCATCAATTATAGCATAATATTTCAAAATCAAATAGTAGTAGTTCAAATATCTCCAATTTCATATTTAAATAATGTGATCTATCTGAAAACAAAATTATTCTTCACCAGTGATTCTACAGGACCAGAATATAAGGAATGCATTCTCAAATGTAGTGGTAAAAAGTGCAGGAAATAGCAGCTATAGGTAGTACAGTTCCCCAAAGAGGCCCACATATGGAGGAAAGGGTCCCCTATAGCCCCAAGCAATTCCAGACCCAATAGAGCATATATTTTTGGTTTGGGAACAGTTCTCTTAACTTGCAAGTCTGGCATCTGGCCACAAAAATTGGAAGATTTTTGCCTCTCTACTCAAAGAATTGAGTCTGTACACAAGACTCTGTGGTCACAGTGACCTTTGTTTTGTTTTTGAAGATAGAATGTGTTTGTGGCTGAAAAGTTTTAGTCCCCTGACTATCCATAAAGTTTGTGGGGCACTTGGCAATTCTGCATTGTCTCGCCTATTTTTATCTCAAAGTGGCATTTTTGCCGATTTAACATTTTCACCATCATTGTGGATCGTTTACATACATCATGGGGAATCCTCACCAATGTACCCTGGTTAGTTTTATTGCTATTTCTAGCTACTATTGAAATAGCACAAGGGTCACTTCTTGGGTCTACTCTTTGTAAAAACAAGTCTCTTAGTTTAAAAATATTTAAAAATATTTTTTCACAAGTCATCTAATGCTTTCTCTACTTAACAGGTCTGTTTTTCATGTTTCCCCTTTCTCCAGAATTTTATTATAGCAATAAGAAACAGGCTGTCTGTCAACATTAGCATGGGGGATGTTTCCAGATTGTCACATGTACCACTTACAAATTGAGTCTCCAGCTCAACAATCACCTATCCTCCAGGTTCGAATAGCACACCTGTCATTTCCCCCCACGTTCACCAAAAGCAATGTTAATAATTATATTTTCAGCAACACCAGTTTATTAAGGGATGGACATTCCTAGGTGACTTAGGTTTTCCTATACTCAAGAGTCTTCCATATTCTAATCAGAATATCTTTAATGCTCACCTTTCTACCAGGTATCTCTTTTGGGAAAAAAAAAAAATCTTGGCATTTTTAAATACGTCTAAAAAGTCTTCCCTTCTATGCTCAGTGACCAATTCCAAAATCACTTTTACACTTCTGGTCATTTCTTACAAGTACCTCATTCTTTGCACATCAAAAAACTATGGCTTCTGTAACAAAAGACTATAAAGATGGCTGTTTTTTAGTACAAATGCATTATTTAGTTACCCTGGAGAGCAGATGTCCAATATCAATATCAGTTTCAGAGGATCTACATCAAGGGACCAGAGGGACCGAGCTCCTTTGTGGGCTCTAGAAGGAAAATCTGATCTTCTCCTAGTCCAGCTACAGGATCCACACTTCTTGCTTTGTGGCTCTTTCAGTCATACTTAGAATAAACACTGTATCATTGTACCTTTTTACTTCTCATTAAATCATCTTCTACATTTAATATTCCTCTGCATTTTAAACTAAGAATATTGGTGATAGCCTAATAGGTCCACATAGCAAGAGATATGTCTGTCTTTTGTAAAAATATCATGGAAACTATACAGTTTAACATTGCATCCACAGGACTGAAGGGGTGGACCCTGATGTCTATAAATGATAACTGTTAAGCAGTTTAGCATATTCTATCTACTACTTCTCAGTAGAGGTATGATCTGAAATCAGTTCTGTAATTCATGGGATGAGTTTAACCAAACTTGAATAGTTTATGATGATTTAGCTCAATTCGGTGGCACTCATTTTGGAGATAAGTCTCTGAGGCCAAGATAAAGTAAATGACCTGTTTAAGATCTCACAGTAAATGTTTTGACAAAACCAGGACTACATGCCACATCCCTTTACTCCCACCATTTGCAGTACATTTTTCTTATCCTCTAAAGGAATTACTAAGAATTTCTAATTTCTTAACAGCCACCATATTATCCAGGAATAAAAATAAATAACTGAAATCAGAAACAACTCTCATCAGAAGCATTAATAGTGAAAGAGAGGAAAGCCATTATTCATTTCCATATGATATAATCAAAAATGATCTTGTAAAAGTAAGAGATATGTAGGAATTATGAAACATGATTGATTTCATACTAATACAATTTTAATTCAAAGGTTTGGGCGAACTTAAGTATTTCAGAGTCAGATAACTCACAATGACCCTTCTAAAGTATTTTCCCATTTCTCAGAATTGGAGAATAGAAGCCGAATGGAATTTTATGAGACCCATTTATATCAATCCCTTCCCTACAAATACACGGGATATTAATCATGCTTTTCAGAACATATGACTGACCCCAGAAAAGTCTCAATGCCTCGACTAAGGCTATAAAGTTAGGATGATTAATTTGTTTAATAATAAATGTGGAGAAAACTGATCACATATGCCAGGTACTGAATTAAGTGCTTATATCCGAGCTCAGTGAGACATAGAGTACACCTACAGAAACTTTCTCAATTAGGATGAAGCTTGAAGTAAGCAGAGGCTAGTCAAATGTAAAACTGTATTATGATACATGGGAGAGGGTTTTGTAGGCATCAAACATTGACTCCTATCATCAACTTAGACACAACTTTCAGGCTTAATTTTCTCTTCCAGAAGTAGCACAGAGTAACAATGACTATCTTACTTTTACACTGTTATTTTTTTGAGAATCCACTGATGAAAACATTAAATGTATCGTAAACTATAAAGCAAAGTTATGTAGTGTGTTATCAATGTTATACCTACTTTAAAAATGTTACCCGATCCAAGGCTGGTCCTAGATAATGGGGTAATTTGTAACAATACAACTTGGTTACAGCATCAAAGACTGATGACAGCCAACACCTCTGGGTTCTGCGCAGGGTCTGATATTTACAGTTTACATTTTCAGTCACAGTTGCAAATCTACAAGCACATCAATGTATCAGTAACAAAGTAGATTATTAGTAACATATTTTTCTCAGGTGCAGAACAAAGCCTTGGATAGTATAACTTGGCCAAGATCACACTGTCATGACATTTCAGAATTCAGATTTTTTTTTTCCCCAAAAAGTCTGACTACAAAGCACCCAGCTTCATTGCTGGATATCATTATATACATGTTGTCAGCACCACAACCCATGTTTGTTTAAAAAATACTGAAGTATTTCATTTTCCAGATAATGACTTTGTTATTTCCTATGATCATCTATGTCTAGTAAGCCTAAGACAATATAGGAGAAGAACAAATGGACAGCCTGGCAGTATAGCACAGCACCCCAAAAGTGCTACTGGGAACTTGCTGCTATGTATACAACTCTTCCCAGTGATCCATACATTAAGAACATTTAAAGCTGGCCACATTTTAAACTTTAAACTAATGACCATATCAAGATTTGCTCCATGTCCTTACTTTAAAAAGATGTTCTGAAATTTCTTTTTAATCCAGCTTGAAATTTTGCTACTAATTATATATTTTCATTATACTATAACCCCACAGAATGACTTTTTCCAAATATTTCTGTTTGCTTGCTTTCTGTGTTTTTCTGTATTTCATAAAGTAAATGAGGGGACTGGAGAGATGGCTCAGAGGTTAGCAGCACTTGTTGATCTTTCAGGTGATCTGGCTTTAGTTCCTACCCTCCACATGGTGGCTCACTATAACTCAAGTGACAGGAAATAGAACACCTTCTGACCTCTTTGGGGATCAGTACATGGTACACATATACATGCAAGCAAGACACACACACACACACACACACACACACACTAAACCAAAAGATAAAATTAACTAGGGAAAATGTTAAAAATGAAGAATGTAAGCTTTAAATCAAAACCATGTCCAGATGATGCTGTGACCTAAAAACAGTAGTCTTAAAACATAGGGACATATACACAATTGCTTCTTACGTGTCAGCAAGTTCTAAGGTTGAATTGTGTGCCCACCAGCCTGTAAGCCATTCACTCTATCGCTACACTATCTCCTGAATGCCATGGGGGGGGGGGTTGTTTTGTTTTTTCACTGTGAATGTGCATGCTCCAGTGTCCTCTTCTGGGGTATTCTTACTCTTGTCTGTTCTGTCATGTCCTGCTAGAATCTCTTCCTACTGGGATCTTATGTCATCAATCTCTCCTTGAGTTAGTACTTGCTCCTTACATAATTCTACTCTGCTTCTCAGCCTTGAGCATATACTGCATTCTATTATCTTTCAGCTCTTGTCTCAAGAATGAAAACTTGTAAAAGAGTGACCCAAAAGGTTGAAGCAAAAGGATAGGAAATGAATGCAAAGAGCACAATATCTTGATAATCCCAGGACAAAGCCAGATCTGTGACTTAAGATATTTAATAGAAGAAATTGTTACTTTTCTTTTCCTGCCTTTCATCCTGTAATCTTTCTTTATTTTTCTGTGCTACCTGTCCTTCATTACTCTTAGTTTTCTTTCTTTGTCAGTCTTCGATGCTCAATGTTCAAATATCTGTTACCAGTCTCTTGAAGAGCCTCTATTCTTTCTTCAAACTTAAGAATATTAGGAGCGTCATAATTCAAATCAAATTCCAAGTGATTTGTATGGTGCCTCAAATGATATTTCTTTAATGTTAGTGGGTTAATTTAACAAATAACAAATTTATTGTTTTTCCTTGAAAAAAATGAAAGTATTATATTCATTTTAAAATACTATATCTACTTGATAAAGATGTAATATATGGCACATAGTATTAAGTTGTCCATGTATTAACTCCCATTTCTGTGAACTTTGCTCCAGCCTCAGCTCAGGGTGCCTTCTAGCTTGCTGCACTCCCCTTACCCCCACATCTCCAGGACCTTCACTAGCCACAAGGATCAGAATAGTTGCTGTGTTTCCAGTCCTAGTACATACTCATTTCTCCCTTAGTTTTCACTGTAGCATTCTCAATATTGTCCAGTTTCTATTAAGCAAGTTAATTAATGAAGGGTTTCTCTATTTACATCTTTATTATGTAGGTAAGAGGAAGAAAAATTATTATGGTTCTTTTACTCATGACACCTTGCACAAAGCTATACACTCTTGTCTTACAATTTGCAATCAAACCTGTGACTTCTAAGTCCGCTTTCGCCCTACAGTCGTATTTAATTACATGGAATCAAAGCCCATGCTTTTTTTAAACTCCATCGTTAAGGTATAGTTTCTTTAGCAAGACTTGGGTCTGAGCTTTCTTTCTGCTGATACACAGGCTATTGGTGACCTCTGTGGGATTTCTCTTATATCACAGGGTCTCATTTCAGCTAATTTAACATCGAGTTGAATGCCAGGAGTTGGGTTATATTTTCCTGTCAGGTCAGCCCTTTTGTAGTGCAGTGCTTCTCATTTGCCTGAACTCTATCCAGGGAATTAAAACTCTTGCCTTCATCGCTCCAGAAAAACCTCTACCCTTTTCTTGGAGTATATACCTGCATGCTTTGGGTCCTCTAGTTGTATTTTTCTGCCAACTCCTAGAATTTTTGTCCCCTGTTTTACAACAGCTTTCTGGCTGGTTGGATGTCCCCTGCATCTTTGTTCATCAGGCTTTTATAGTGTAATATGATTGGCAACTTCGTCACTCTCCTTCTACATCTATGCAATGTACCCTTCTAGAAATACATTCTAAAAGTGCGGAGAAAAATTCAGTGAATATTGTTACTAGTATTGTTACAAAAATACCTCCCTGTAGATGTATATGTCATGTATTGCCACATTTGCCATATTACAGAGTATTAATACTTGTTTCTTTAATTCTACTGGCAAATCAGAAACAATTTAAAAAGTTTAACTATTAGTTACTATTTCAGTAACATAGAAACGTGCTGCATATAAATAGCCAGACTCTGTTTATAGAACAAATAATTCTAATTTAGCAGGTAGATCCCAGAGGTGCTTTCTTAGGAGAAGAATATGAATACACTTCTATATGGCTGGGGATTGTAACTACTATGCAGTGTTTCAAAATTTTCCTAATCGAGATATACTTCTCTGTATTTGCTTAAACTGAAGTACATGTGTACATATATCTGTATATGTATTTTCTCACCAATAACCAGAATTAACGAGGGTATAGATTTAGTTGTTTTAAAAGCCAAATACATTTGGCAAAGCTACACAAAGGTGTTTGATAATCTTTGTGATGTTAGGAAAGTTGGGAGTATCAAATAGCTCCAAACCAGTATTTATGTCCTCCTATATAGAGAGAAAACATTCATTCTTAAATTATCTTTGTTTTCCTTTATGTACGTTTAGAAGAAGTTATGAAGGTAAGAAAGGTAGCAGAGGGTCGGTCGAGGGAGTAGTGCACATGCGAAAAATTGTTAAAAGAGTTGAAACCAAAATGTTAGAAATGGGTGTTTGGTAAGGAGTTTCTCGTGCAAATCAAACATAAAATGATGTTCCAGTAAGGGTCTTTCCCCCTTTAGTGTAGGCAGAGCTTAGAAGAACCTGGCCTGGAGGCTGGGATAAGGAGGAATTAGCTGGAAATTCAACATAATGAGGCTATTGGTAACTGTACAACTTAACCTGATGGAGTTCTTATCCATTAAATATAAACTGTCTAACACCCAAGGTATCTGTCTGGGTTTCTGATCCTGGATACCACCTTGGGTGCTAAGTGGTGATTTGTTTGACTTTGAAGATATGCAGTAGGTTTAAGGACCTGGAAAAAAATAAATTAAAAACAAACAAGCAAAACTGGAAAAAAAAATAGTGGGAGAAGTGATAAACTAATCAGGGATTCACAGTGTTTCTAAAATAGAGTTGTCATAGGATTCCTCAAAACAGGACTACTAGCAAGTAACTGAGCCTTGCGTCTAGTTGCAATATCACAGACAGCAACTCAGTCTCAACACAATCGTGAAACCTTAAGAAAAATTAAGAGTAAAACAACAATTATGCTTATCAAGAAAGTGAGTGTTCTAAAAGGTCCCTGAAAGAAAAAAATACATTTTTTTTTGTAGTATAATACTGATTCTAAATAAGGCTTTTATTTTTCAGTTAACTAATACTACAGAATTGGGTTATAATTGTAATGGAATTATTATTAAGTTTGTCTAGTTAATTTAATTATTTAAGGTTTAGGGTACATCAGCTTAATCAAGACATTACCTTCTATTAAGCTTAGTTGGGTAATAAATTAACATTTCCATCACATCATTCACTGCAGGAAGCATGCCAAACATCTGAAAGTTCCTCATTAATGATAATACACATAGTGACAGGTTAGGTATAGGTAAAGGTAGACAGATTTAGGCAGAAGAATTATTAGGTGAGCTATACAATGAGGTAATGCTGTACTGCCAGCACTATGAATCTATCAAATGGTAATTGGATGCACGTGTTAGCAGCAGTAAAAAGTCACTGTCCAGTTATCCACCTTACATGAGAATCTACTCTGAGTGTCTTCTTTGATTTATTGTTCCAATTAGAACACAATGTTCAAAGAAAGAACACAAGTGACCTGATTTAAAGGCAAGGATCCCTGATGGTCATTATTTTGTAGGTTATCTGGCTCCCCCTTAGATACTGTGAACGTGTCTATTAATTTAAAAAAAGCAGTTAAAATTAAGTTCTTAGTTTGAAGAATACACTATATATAATATCAAAATTTTGTATCCATCAATTCAGAATCAGAGTATAACTGATGGATCTTAAAACTCAGATATATTCCCTCCTTCTAATTTTAAAGGCACAATTCTATGATATTTTTGGTTGTATGTATCCGCTGCTGGTTCAGGTAAAAATGACATTGGGAGAAGATGTGTTGATATTAAAAAGTCAACACCTTAAATCTGAAATTAAATGTTTGAAAATTTTGTCAAGTGGTAAATAAAAAAGATCTTAAGTAATTGTAATATACCTTGCAATGTGTAGACACATTGGTAAAATAGTACTTGAAACAAAATGAAACTTGTTATATCTTTGAACTGTTAGGAAAAAAAGCTGTATTAAAATGAAAGGAACAGCAATCTGTAGTTCATCTCACCATAAAATAACAAGAGGTTTTTAACTACTTCAAGGGAAATGCTAATATTTTACTAACTTATATTAAGCAAACATCAACTATTAATGTTGACAAATGTTGGAACAGTCATAGTAAAACTGTCATTTGAATTACTATTCATTGCAAAGTTCAGAGAATTAATGTTAAGATAGATTAAAATCATCTTGAATACCATGTATTCTTGTCCTTTGGAAGGATAATAAATATAATTTGGACTATAATTTTTGATAAGCATATGGACATTAAGACTTGGGAAAGATGCAGATAGATATCCATAGGCAGGTCATAAATGTGGGGACATAAGTTCCATTTTAAATAAGCTGCCAAACCATTCCCCTACATTTTAGTTTGTGGAAAGCTAGACATTTGGATAATAAATGGGTTTTTCCTCTGAACATTAAGGTAATTGTATAGGGATTTAAAGTATCTATTCATGATCATTGCAAGATATTTAGTTTCTAAAGAAACGTATTAGAATGAGAGCTTATGTGTAAGGTGAATAGTGACAGTGTAGGAAAAATGTTCAGACAGTGGGCTTTGATTGAATGGAAGCCTTCTTTTTCAAAAACTATGTGTTTAAATATCATTTTGGAAACATGTGCTTTTAAAGAATGCTCTGTACCTTTAGGTACCAGGTTACTGAACTTGCCAAGACCTAGGGACTGGGGCCTAAATTCTCCTCCTCCTATATCAGCATGTTATTCCAGCCAACTGGTTTGTTGGGTTCTTCTAGTAGTGGTTATAAATCAGGTTTATGAAGAGGAAACTCTCAAATTGTGCATTTTAATGGATTTATGATAAAGCCATCAAAGTGGAGGGTCCACATGGTACGAATGCAGTAAAGGTAATAAGACAGTGTCATGTAAACATTAAATACAGTGCCTTCTACCTTCATAAATCCTCCATGCTGATGATTAAATGTTTCTGGTTATAAATTTTGCAAGCAAATTCTATAAAGGACCACAACTGTAAATAAGACACCAGCGGAAGCCATAAATTGCTCATAGGATTCCCGCCTCCTCCCCCCCCACACACACACACAATCCAGAAAAATCTTGAGTATTTATTGAGTATTTAATACTGTAGTTCCTTCTTTCCTCAGCACTTTTAAAAACTTCATTCAATAATAAACTCCATTCCTGACTGAAGAGTAATAATAAAAGCCTTTAAGGTGTTTTTTTTGTTGTTGTTGTTGTTGTTTTTTGCATCACAACCTATCATTTTTAAGGCAAAATATCCATTTGATTTGCAGATTCACTTCACAGCACTTTTACTATCTCCAGCTAAGTCTCTATAATGTCACTCTTTGCAGAGTCAGTCCTCTGTTAGAGGTTCCTGCAACAGCCTAAGCTCCCATAGGTATTTACAATCAAATTATTTTATCGCACATGGGAACAATTAAGCATTCGGCCCTCAGCTGTAAACAATTACTATATTCAATGACATTCATGAGTTTTCTTAAATAGTCATGTATTCCTAATGACCTCTGTTAACATAAGTGAGATTGATGTATGTGTGCTTTGTGTGTGTCCATGAGCAATTATATTCTCAAACATAATATCAAGACAGAACCCTGACCTGAAGGATACAGTGACAGTGTCTGGTACCACTTGGCCGTCTGCAATGATTATCTTTTAAATTCACTTCATCCCCATGGTCCTTTTACTTCTCTTCCAATGAAGTTGGAAATGTGTTAGCGTTCACAGTGAAAGCAATATGAATTTTAGATGATTCGTTTGTGGGAGACGTGTAGTGTCTTGGTCTAATAAACTGAGAGCTATAGCATCCAAGGAAGGATAATTAGATAGTAGTGGATTCCTGTTATGCTTTCATCAGTTTGTAGCTGGGTGATTTGAAAGTCCACTTATTCCAACCTTAGTTTTCATCCTTACCAATGTGCATAATTTTTATCAAAGTCATGAACTATTGTAAGGATTGAGTGTCATGAAAAGATGGATTGCATGCTATATATTCCTTGTTCGTCTCTTTTTCTCTTTCTCTCAAAAAGGCCCATCAGCTTTGGGACTCTGTATTGGGAATATCTATTTAGTTGTCTCTAGTTTCAGGATATATTTTCCTTTTGCTGGATTCTTCTTTCCTTCAAGTGACAACCATGGGGGAAACTCACAGCTGTTTTACTCATGTTCAGAAATAAGTCAACCAGTCTCGTTTGCAAAGGGACCTAACAGCTGTATCCAGCCTTTCTAGGAGGTCAGAACTAGAGCTGAGTGGTAATGTTTCAAGGGCAAAGCTCTCGATGTAAGGAATGATAAAACAAGACCTAAATGAGCCTGCACGTATCTAATGACAGACACGCCATAGCCATTCTCAATTATTCAAGCTTTCTCAGCCTTACAGCAGGAGAAATATAATTCACCCCTACTCTCTTTATTCTACTTCCATACAATAGCAAAGAGCAAAGAAAATATACACCCCTACAAACTTCCTAAAGAAAAAAAAAAAGCTATAGTAATCACTCAATTGGAGAAGAGTTTCTTTAACTCGTGTCAAAACTTCAGAACTATTCAAAACACGGTGTTAGCCTGGGGGGGTGGGGGTGGCAAGAAGTTAAAAAAATCATTTTGCAATATTGTGAGTTCCTTTTTTTTTCTTTGTTAGCATTTTGCTGGCGGTGAGCCAGTGAAACAGCTGTTCAACTATCCAAGGCATCACAAACATATAAGCCCTTAGGTAAGCTGTGATGGTATTCTAACCACAATGACACCGGGGGTCAAATGTAACAACAACAACAACAACAAAAAAATTAGTCTTAAAATAAGCAAACCCCAAAAGAACAGCTTTGTGTACTGAGACTAATTAGTATCTTCTTTAGGGAAATGGTATTGAAATGTGGTTTTAGACAAGAAACTAACACTCTTCAGAGATTAGATATCCGAATATTTAACAGGCTTCTGTTTGGTGGGTTGGCTGGCTGGCTACCCTGTGGGTGTGGCAAATGATCCTTATGTACAATTATGGAATATTTAAACTATATCTTAATGATATCACGCATTTCATATGAATCAGCCCAGCTAGAAATGATAGCAGCAGTCTAGTTCCTGGGCCACATGTGAAACTAAGGCCTCTTCAATCTGTATTTTTCACTTGCTATGCTTTGATACACATGTTCTTGGAAAGCTTAAATTAGTTATGGTCTGGCAATATTTAGCAATATAACGTCCCTCCTTCCCTTTTAAGCTATTAAGACAGTCATCTTATTATTTAACTTATCATTTGCAAAGAGAGTATTAGTAATTAGTATATGTTATTCCACAAGAAAAAGATAATGCCTATTTAAAAAAAAAAATGTTAGGGTGAAAATTTGCTGCCCTTGTTTATGCAATAAAAGTTGCATAATTTTCTCATTTGGGATAGTTCATATTGTAAAAATAAAACTCAATGTGTTCTCCGGGAGTCATTTTGCTAAGTAGTTCATGACACAGGAATCATTATTTTACAAAATAGTCATCTAAGTATCACAAACTTAAATAGCTGCAGGTTGATCATTACATCACATAAAAAACACTTAAAGCAACGATAAGATCAAGTTACCATCAAGAGATCAAAAAGAGGAAAGTAACCTAAAGATTAAAACTTAGAAATTTTACTCGATTTCTTCATGTTTTCCATATGAACTAAAAGAAGTCAGCCCATGGGTGGGGGGGGGGGAACCTGCAACCCCAAGGTTAGTTCTTCCTTTAACTGGGTACCACCACCACTTTAGAAGTATAAAATTAGGTAATCAAACCATAAAGACTATCTATAGGATCTGTGGCATTCAGATGGCGACAGACTTTCAAGGAGGGGTAATCATCCTTACTAATACCATTTCAGCTACTTTCTAAGCATCAGAATGAGATACATATGTGTGAGTAATAAGGTATTTAATATTTCCAATACTAAACTTAACATAGATTACTTTCAAATGCTTCTGCAAATGTATTGCTCGTAAACACACTGCTAATTTTAACAAGCCATTAGGATAAAAGCAAGTGAAGACTAGCAAAAGTTAATGTTGGTTGTTGGTAAGTTCTCTGAGAAGAAAACTTAAGTCTTAATTCCTGTAATCTTTACTGAAAAAGAAAATGCTTAATTCTGGTCATTTGTCACTTTCGTCAGGACCTGATACTCTGAGTCTAAACTTATGAAATGGATGACTCATATATTTAAGTTTGCTGGCCAACGTATACTCAGAATTCCCAAAGAACTAACACAAAAAGTTCCCCTTGAAAGGTGACTTGGAATTTACCAAAGCGATAATGCCAAGTGGTCATTAAAGATGTTTAAATGTCATTGTCTACTGTTTTCAGTGTGCCATTACACAGCCTTGGGATTCTTTCAAATAACAATCAATGGAGGATGACTAAGTCTCAGCACTTGAAAGTAACCAGGAAAGGAAACCAACAGAATAATCTGCCTTGGCTGGTTTGATTCAAGAAGAGACATGGTATCCACCCCTTCTCTCCCCATTCTTCCTCCCCTTTCAGCCCCCACTCCCCACCCCCGACCTCCCAACCCCCACTCTCACAGGTCAGAACGGAAAGAAAGACCAGAGAGAAAGGAAAAAGGAGAGAAAGAGATCCAAGGATTCCCCACAGAATGTGTGCTGGGGAGACCAATCTTGCCCTATGGGATACAGCCTTGGAAACAGACTTGGGCTTTTACTTTGAAACTAAAAGGATGACAATGAAATTTGTGTGAGGTCTGCGTGAATCCAGTGCCAGATGTTTACAATGCTGTAGTACTATGCCTCTGCAATATGAGAGGTTTCAGAAGAAACAGTACAACAAGACACCACAAAGCAGCGCATATGCTCTTGACAATGCACACATGAGCATCATGTTACCAAGAGAAGGCAGGCAGGAGACAAATAGCAGCGGTGCTGCCCGAAAAACTAACTTCATGGACTGCAATCACTCAAACCGAAATGAAGGACCCAAAAGGAGGGGTTAAAAAAAAAAATCAAAACCAGGGAAAATAAACTCCTTGGCTTCTATCTAGAAATGGTGGAGCTTTTGCTGGAGACCAGGGGACAGTGGAAGTGACTTTTCTCCCTTAAAGTTCCCATAAAGCTCCTATAATTGACACTGGATAATTATTTTCAGCTTGAGGAGTCTATCCCAAAACTCTTAAGATTGCCAGCGAAAAGAAACAAAATGTGTTTACTTGAGCCATTTCCAGAAGGGAGGGAAGGGAGACCTCTGGGTGAGATGGGGGGAAGGCATTGGAGACAGAATGGGGCATCTCCTTAGCAGCAACAACTCTAGAGCACCAGGAGTGATCCTGTGAGTGACAAACTAGAGAGATCAGGAATGGGGCTGCAAGAGATGTGGAGGAGGCTTACACGGTTGAGGGAGTGCTGCGTACAATGTATACTCAGGAGGGGGCTGATTTAGTGTGAAAGTATTCCACTTCATCATTTTACAGGGGTTGGGGACATAAATATTTAGCTGGCCACATCTGGAACAGATTCTGCCCCCCCTCCCCGCGTGGGATGGGGGTGGATAATTGGAAGGAGAGGAGCACGCATTTGTTACTTACTGTACGGACAGTTTTCCTTCTTGGTCCCGCTGACCTTGCCGTTCTTCTCAATCTTGAGAAAGTACTTGGTGAAGGAGAACAGCTTTCTCCAGCGGACATCTCCTTGGAGGTGATTGTAGCTCCGCACATGCCTCCCCGCACTGGAAGGAGAGGAGAAGGAAGAGGACGAGGAGGAGGAGGAAGAGGAGGAGGAAGAGGAGTTGGTGGCCTCCGGTGACACCATGTCCTGACCAAGAGCTTGGCAGGTGACAGGGACGGAAGACACCAAGAAGAGCAACAAGAAGCAGCAACAGCAGCCCGGCAGGTGGGGAAAGGCTGAGGCACAATGTGTCAGTATCCATTTCCACATTGTACTGAAACTCTCGGCACTGGAAATTGTCTCATCAGAAGGAACATACTGGAAGGGTAAGACCTGGTGCGAGGCAAAGAGACAGCTGGAGGTGGTGGCTACTGGTTAGCTCCCTCTGGGTACGGATCTGGCCAGAAGCGAGTGCACCAACATCCATAACTCCTCGGAAGGGCCGGCTGCCTGTCCTCGCTCCGTTCTCGGATCCGCGTCTGCCTGCGTCTCTGTCTCTCCAGTCTCGGGGTGAACAGTGGACGTGGGTGGCCGCGGCAGTAGGAACTGGTGGTGTCGGTCACCAGAGCTCTTCGCTCTCCCCGGGGGTTACTTTGTTCTCTTCTTCACTCCTTTCTTCACCATGTTAGATGCAAAAGAGGTCTGAAAAACAGATGACAGGACGGTGAACAAAACCCAAAGTGGGTGGGGTGGGGGTGCAGGAAGACATCTGCGCCCCTCTGCGGTTGGCACCTTCTGGTCCTTCTCTGCAGAGTCCCAGCCTGCTGGCCACTTAAAAAGTGTGTCTCTTTGGAGTTGTCAGAACTGGAGGCAGCTGCCCAGGCGCTGTTGTTTTCTTCTCCTTCCTTTCTCTTTTTGGTGGTGCCTGTTGATGTGAAGTCTCCCGAAAGCCACTTCTTGTTTGGGGGGCGGCTGGCGGCTGGTGTTTTGTTTGGCCCTTCCCTCCACCTCCAAGTCCCTTGGAAAGCCGCTTGTAAACAGGTTGAAGCCTGGAGTCTAAATGTCAGTGCTTTTCAGCCAGAGGTGGGCTCTGCCTCTGCTGGTCAAACCTCATTTGCAGGGGTGGAGAAGGGGGGGAGGGGGTCAAACGGCGGTGGGACATCTGAAACCCTAAGCTGCTGGGAACGCCAGAGAAAAGGGAGGGGGAAGGGGCGGGGGGGGCGGGGGGAGCCTGGGCGAGAGGAGTGCGCGATGCCTTTGCTCTGAGCTGGGGGCTGCGGGTCCCTTCCTCGCTGCCTCGGTGGGCGCAGCCGCCCCGCAGCCTGCAGCTCCGGCTAATTGCGACTCCTGCGTCCTGGGCTCACAGCGCTGGCCACCAACGCGAGCTGTCCGCGTGCTTTCCGAATTTTGCTGCCCTCCGGCGGGAACCACTCCCCTCCCCTACAGGGAGCCCCTTGCTCACTTGTTTTCCAGTGTTTCCTTTCTTTCTTTCTTTCTTTCTTTCTTTCTTTCTTTCTTTCTTTCTCTTTTTTTTTCCCCTTTTGGCTGTGAAAATAGTTTGGAGCTTGGCTTTTGTGTGTGGATGTGTTTCTGCCTTCCAGATCCCAGAAGCAGGGAAGAGGGCTAAGAAGGCAGAAGAGGATGCTCAGGGCAAACTCTCCCCAAGAGCAGATTATAAACTGATAGGAGCTAAAGTCGAGAAGGGAGACATAATGAGCTAGCTTCGTTTCCTCTTCTCCTGCCAGCTTCCAAGGAGGTCTCGGGTTTTAATGAATCATTGATTTCTCGCTTCCGTTGCTGAAGTAAAAAGTTCACACTTTGGCCCTCTCTGTCTTTTTAAGCTCAGGGAGATTTATCGTCACCCTTAAACATCGCCTCTCTCTTGGCGCAAATGAAATCAGGGACCCAAGTTACTGATTTCTAATTGGTAACACGAGTCCTTTACAGAATCACGCATGGACTTCAAAGCCTACGCACTTTCCTGCGATCGCAGATTTTATCACACAGTTCGACCAAATCCCCTGCTGCCTGTTTTTTTGCTCTATGCAATTTCCTTTGCATTTTACCATAAACAGGAGGTCCCCGCCCATCTTCAAACTTAACATTTAAAGGGCTCTACTTTTTACAATGCAGCCCCACTACCTACCAATCTTCCACAAGCACTCTTGAGCACACCAACCCCCAACTCTACCTCTACTCTCAGAAACGAGCTCTCAACCCAGACACAGACAGAAGTCAGCACCAGACCAGGAAGCTATTGCCCAGAACCAAAAGGCACAAAGAAGGAGCTATTGTAATAACCCATTCCTACCTGAGTATGCTACAGTTCTGAGTCCCAGAAGATCATTTCCTTAAAAAAATATCTAAACTAGGGAACGACTGGTTAGAATTGAATGAGCATACACTACTCTGTCGTGGGAGGCAGTTAGACATGTGTTCCGGCTAAGTAAAACAAACGGTCAGTATCATATGGTGGTGGCGATTTCACATGATTTAACCTAAATGGCTGAGGAAGATGCAGGCGTTTCAAGGTGAACTTGAGAGTTAGCAACTGGCGCAGTGATTCAGACAGAATTTACAAAAGGAGCTTGCACACAAAAGTCAGGAACCCTGTCATGTGCACTGGGTTTCAGTCCTCATTGGGAACTGGAGAAAGACAATCGAAATTTAAAAGTCCTAGAGATAGACGTTGTTAATGATTCCCCAAATACATTTTAGTGACTTGAAGAATGGCTTGAAGGCATAAAGCACGCTCTTCCATTTATTTTCTGTGTGTTCACTGCCTTTGAAATAGAACTACTTAATTCCAGAAGCGGGATTCTTAACTGCATTATTTATAACTCACTGCAACGCTCATTCAAAAGATTTCAACAACGTGACGAACATCACAGCAGATTTCTAACTTTAATATGATTAGCTGATTTCTGTAGCTATTAATTGAAAAGTTAAGCAAATAAAGAGCATGCGTCAAAGTCTTGCTTCTTTAATTAAAACATGAATATTGAAAAATGAGCCTACAGTGATAATTTCAATTTCCCATTTCACAGTTTTATACCTGAGCAGACAAACAAGTGAAGGCGGAGGGAGTTCCTAAGGAGTTCTAAGGATTTCTAAGTCGCATTCTCAAAGAATGGGGAATTCAAATGTTTGGACTGACAACTCATTGAAATTACATTTAAAAAATATGTTTGATGGAACCATACAATAAAGATTCTTTTGTGAAAAATTATGAAACACAGGAAGTAATTAGTTTGGGGTTTCTTTACACTGGATACCAACATTTCTGATGCCAACTTGAGTGTTTTTTTTTTTTTTTTAATTCACACCAGGCACTCCTGCAGCCCAATGCCCCCACTCCTCCAGACACTTCCCCACCCCCAGCCAAAGCTCTTCAGATTTTCTAACTTGAAGTTTGACTTGAATTCTACCTACAAATGAGGTAAAGGGCATTCTCAAATCTTTCCTATTAAAACTTGCCAGCAGCAGGTGCAATGTTTGAGAGTCCCAGAGTCTGTTTGCCTCTCGTCTGTACAGCGTGATGGCAGGGAGGGGCGTTTACTAAACTGCCCAAAGGAAAAGCTGACATAGCTTTTTAGATTATATCTCATTCTTCTTTCTCTTCTCTGTACTGCCTTTCTTCTGAGGCACAGTGGAATCCCTAAATCCCCCCACCACTTTGTATTGTGAAGTCACCTCTTAGCTTAGCCCCAGAAAGCCTGAGAAAAGTTCCACAGGAAAGATGCGCTATTTAACGGAATCCAATCTCTCCCAATAGATTTGAATCACTAACATAAATGTAGGAATGTAGATTATATCTCTGTAATGAGGCCTGAATCATTCTCAGTTACTTCAAAGGACTGAAATTCTACCTTCTTTTTTTTTTTTCTTTCTTTTTTTTTTTTAGCTGCAATAATCAGGTCTTAATGGGTTCCTTTATTAATTGTTTCTCTGTTAAGATTGAAAGGGCAGAACAAGCTGCAGATTAGAATGGTACCCACTATTCAAAAACGGCTGTCTGTCTCTTTCATCCGATCCTTGCAAGGAGTGCTCTGTTTCTATGGCCTAAGCATATCCAGTGATATTAGTCTAAATCTTTATTGAAAGAAAGAGAGGTAAGCTGTTGTTAAATGTGGTGATTTGGAGAGTTATAAACTTTTAAAGGCAAGACTGTGAGAAGAAAGCACTAAAGACCTCTCAGATGTGGCGCTTCCATGTTAAAGAGGCCCCATGAAGGCCTTCTTCCAGATGCCTTAGTAGCTATGCTCTTTGAGCAGTTTATATATGAGACATGTCTTTCCTGGGCTCTTGATGCTGCCCAGCACAGTCTGTGGTTCAGTTACAAAATGTGTGCTCTATTATGTCAGATGGCATTGAGAGTGTTAGTAAGCTGCTTCATGTGATGCTAAATCAGGTCAAAAGTCAGCCAGGCTGTTTGACAATTACAGCATGTGCAGGCCTCCTTTATTTTATTTTATTTTATTTTATTTTATTTTATTTTATTTTATTTTATAAGACCTATGGTGCAGCCCTTAGGAGCATGTGCCTGTTTTCTTATTCACATGTAGGAAATGCCAGTAGGAAGGCATTGTTTTCTGCTCATTCTCTTCCAAAGCTATAAGGGTACAAAGCTATTGTGGCTACAAAGGGTAGCCACAATCAATGATGTTTGAGCTAAGTACAGAAGCAGTAGTTTTGAATTATTGCTTTCAAGTTAAGAGCTTCGAGTGAAATGAAAAGAGGTTTTTAGCTTACAGAGAGTATGAACTGAACACTTGCAAACCAGTAGAAAGCCTGGCAATAGGAACCTCATGAGCATCGCTCACTGAAATAACCAGGACCAGAAGTGTTTTAGTTTTCAGAGTTGTTGATTTTTTTTTTTTAACATCTGCATATACACAGCGAGGTCACAAACAGTCTGAATCCAAGTCTGTGAGAGTGACATTTATGTTTCAAATATAAATGTCATGCATGTAGTCTAAAGGACTTTTTGCTTGATATTTTAGGAAAATGGGGAGGTAGCTAAGAGGGTCAGAGTGCTTACTATGTAAGCATGAGGGCCTGAGTTTGAATTTCTGGCATCCATACACAGGCAAAGAAAGGCGTCGATCTGGATACCAGCAATCCTGTTGTTGTGGGGTATCACTGGGGTTTGCTGGCTAGGAGAATGAGGTCCAGTTGGGTGTCACAGGACAGGTCTTCCCCTAACCTATGTACAGCTCGTTATTTACTGCACTCGATATAGCCCGCTCATGCGTTCATGTATGAGCACACACAAACCAGATTACTTACTTTAGTATGTGTCTGTTTCAATTGCAACATAGCTTTGGAGGTCAGATTTAGAATTTTTCTTTTGTGGTGTCATGGTGACCCTTGCAAAGTTTGGATGATTAAAATATCTTTTGGACTTTTCTGAAGTAAGGATAGTCAGCCTGAAACTGAATGTAACTCTTGGACTTTATAGAATGACTGGAGTCATGCAGGACAGACCAGTTAGGAGTGCCTGCCACAGGTCTTACTTGTGACCTTCACCACACCCATTACCTTCTTCCTCCTTTCTCTGCTTTTCTCCTTATCATCCCCTACTCACTCCGATAGGGCTGGGTTGCCAGAAGGGAAGTGATAAGGAATCTCAGGAGGCTTTAGTTATGGAAAACCAGCATATCTTTGCTACAATTGATTAGCCAGAGAAATGCAATAAAATAGCTTTGGGTTGAATTATTAACTATCACTTGATTAGGCAAAATAAAATGAGGGTTTTTTGGTTTGGGTAAAGCAGACTCTTTCAAATGAAATGAACACATTTAAAGGTCACATATAGTGTCCATTTTCAGGATAACCATAGGTTCTTTGAAATTTAATTAAAAACAGTTTTTAAGTTGCTCCCTCAAGCAATTCATGATACTATTTAGAGAAGTAATCTATAAATTTGAGTTAATTTTTTACACCATCATGTTAAATTTTCCTTGAACAGAGAGGTATTTCAAAGCATATATATTCATATAAACTTTTTTTTTTTAAAGTTTGGAACTAAGGTGAATTTTCTGTTCTCTTGTTTTTAATGTTCAAGTGGTCAACTCTTGAAATGGAAATGTGTCCAAGGTAGAAAGGAATGAGATCCTTGTAAGGGAAGTATCTATACTGGAATATTGGAAATGCGCTCACACAAATCAGCACATTTCCAGAAAGTTGAGCTCTTTATCTTGAAACTAAACATAGTGAACACAAAGCTCCTATCTTTTGCCTTTGAGATGCTCACAGATAGCCTTTCCTTGACAAAGTTGTGAGATCTTTGAAGAGCTTGGTTTGGTGTTTCCTGCTCTCCCTTTGCAGATCTGTGTCTCCTGCAAAGTCAAAGCCTCTAGTTCTTTTTTTTTTTTTTTTCCCGAGACAGGGTTTGTCCTGGAACTCACTCTGTGGACCAGGCTGACCTCGAACTCAGAAATCCGCCTGCCTCTGCCTCCCAAGTGCTGGGATTAAAGGCGTGCACCACCACTGCCCGGCAAGGCCTCTAGTTCTTAATTATGTGACACTTGTAATATTTTGTTTGGAAAATAATTTATATTTATTTAATGTACAAATATATATTTAAATACATAATATATATATATATATAATTTGGTTCATTGACATGAAGATATATACAGTGTGTTCATTTTTCAAATATTTTCTTAATTGTTTTTTAATTCAAGTGATTTTTTAGTGAATACCTACTATGCACTACTAGGCTATAGTAGGCTATTTTCAATAGTTTAGATCTAACAAAGGAGTTACGGAAATTTAACTCTTAAAGAGTATGCAGACATGTGAATCTTTGATTTTTGTTGTTGTTGTTTTTGATATTAGTGATGGGAAATCCAGAATTGTCTCAGAACCTAGAAAGGACTTAGAGAGATTTGGATCCTGCCAATTATTTATGCTGTCTTTCTCTACCAAGGAGCCAAGGGAGACTGTTATGTCTGCTCTCTGGCTTCATGAAGGATTAAGATTTGATAATCACCTACTCTGTGATTATGGCACAATCCTTTGATCCAGATTTCTCCTACACACTTTGAGTTTGAGCTAAGTCTCTGTCAGGTAACCATGATGTTCTCTCCTTTTTTTCTACTTTCAGAATCATGGATAAATAGTATCTGTGTTCTAAATGATTACATTAACTATTTTCTAATAAAAATCCCCTAACCTGACTGCTGCACTCTCATTTTTTTAAATCAGATTTATTTGTTATTCTTTATTTAAGTGTGTCGCATGGGAGAGAGACTGCCTAGAGTATATAATACTACATGTGTGCAAGAACCCAGGGAGGGCAGAAGAGCATCCCCTGGAAATGGAATGACAGGAAGGTGTGAGCTGCCATGAGAGGGCTGGGAACTGGACAGAGCCCTTTACAGGAGCAATAGGTGGTTTTTGTTTTGTTTTTGTCGTTTTTTGTTTGTTTGTTTTTCAAGACAGGGTTTCTCTGTGTAGTCCTGGCTGTCCTGGAACTTACTCTGTAGACCAGGCTGGCCTCGAACTCAGAAATCCGCCTGCCTCTGCCTCCCAAGTGCTGGGATCAAAGGCGTGTGCCACCACCGCCCGGCCACAATAGGTGTTCTTAACCACTGAGCCATCTCTCTAGGCCCATGTGCCTAGTGATAAAACATACATCTTGTGAAATTTGTTTCGACCTAGTATCCACTTAGTGTGACAAGTTAGGTTCAGAAGATGTGCTGTCTATGAATCACTGGTAACAGAAAAGCCACTGTGTTGTGGTAAAAGCAATCTTCCTTCGTTGTGCCCAGTTTTCTTGGATCATTCCTAGGAATCTATTCTCTTCCTTTGTCTGCCCCAGCTCTGTCCTGACATCTGTACCTCGCTGATGTTCCTTGACAGATGACTTGCATTTGGCTTTCTCGGTCTGTAAATCAACATATGTGATGTTTCTTCCTATACTTGGTTTTATTTCAGTGTCATGATGCTGATAGGAGATTTATTCTTCCAGGTTTATACATTTCCTTAAGGGCTCTTCCTCCAGGTCTCTAGCTATTCATTGAGCCCCTAGGATAATATCTCCTCCTCCCTAGTTAAACTCTAAGAGATGTGTAAGTTCCTAATCTTTTCTGTTTGTCAGCATAGCACCTTATTATTCAATTGTATTACAGCCCTGTGAGTGGTAACTTGGTCTAAAGTTCTCTTTCTGTGAATCATCTGAGATCAGTCTTGTCTTTGTTAGAATGGTGCAGACTTTAGACTGGAATACACATCTTCCACAGTAAGTAATCAGTTTGTGATAATGTGTTTTTTGTGTTTATTCGAGATTATAAGGAAGTGCAATTTAACACAAAGCCAATGGTAAAACATTTAGTGTTTGCTCGGGGATGTGCTGAATTCTTTAATTGTAAAAGGAGATAATGATAATAGGACATTTGCACTACTGAAATATAAAGTCTAGATTTAGATGTGGATTGAAGACTACCAACCTTTTTACTTAGCTAATGAATTTTGAGGTCCAAAGAATCAATTATTTGATTCTCACAGGCTTGATAAAATACTTTCATAAATAATAAAAGCTTAGTAAAGTTGAAATTATGTCTATAAATGAAGTACTTTTTTTTCAAAAGCTATAATTGAAACCTCCATATTAAAAGTACCTTTTGTAAGGCAATCAGGATTAAAAGAATTACAATTCAGTCTACATATGTATGAAACTATCAAAGAATAAAAATATTAATTTAACAATTAGTTTTCTTTCAAGTTAACTATGCAACTTTTAATTATTTGCTAGGTAAATCTTTACAAATCTTTAAAATAATCGTTTTTTCAAATTAAAGTATTTTATTAACATATATTTACAGCTTATTTTAGAACATTAGGATAGGAATTAATTATGTCATTTTTTCTGGGACGTTATTGGTGTCACTGTTTTGTTTTCAACTAAAGACAATTATTTTAAAATGGAGAAGTAGTCACATATACATTTTAAGAATAGGAATAGAGCTGTTTCACATGGAAAAGACATCTCAAAAAGAAATGCACATGAAGATGACTGTTGAGGTGGCCATTGTCTTTCAATGAATTCCATAAGCCCATTGACTTTCCGGACTTTTGTAGAAACTGAAACAGCACAGAGCAAACAATGCTTTCTCATTTGCTCTATCATTTGACCATCCTAGGCAGTGATACAGCTTGATAAGACTGGGCTTCCTGCTATCCTTACTTTACAAGTAAAAAACAGGTGGGTCTGGGAAGGGTGAATGGAATTTCGTAGGCTGTCAGGATGGTGACAGTCTCCTTTGTGTATTCCAGATAAGCGAACAGAAAAGGTTTCAGCCCTTCCACACACCAAGGACAGAATCACTTCCAGGATAGCCGACACCCTTTCCTGGCTCTGAGGCTGACAGGAAAAAAAGGACACATGTCTTAATTCAGTGTCTCAAACATAAGAAGATTGAATACTTCTTTCTCAGCACTTACTGCCTCAGATGCCTTTAGAAGACAGTGTGTTGTGTGACTGAGTATGTACTAAAACAAATTACCTCTATATCTGGGACATCTTGATGAGGCCCTTGAATCCCAAGTAAGGCCAGCAATTCTCAACTGTGGCATCTTACAAGCCACTTTTGTCTAAGAATCTTTCCAATGGCTCCTTAGTGCTTTCAGGACCAGGTACAAGTCCTTGTTTTACATCCCCATAGTTAGTGGAGGCTAGAATAGCCTGATTGTAAGTTTTTAGAAATCTTTTTTTTTTTTTTTTTTTTGGTTTTTTCAAGACAGGGTTTCTCTGTGTAGCCCTGGCTGTCCTGGAACTCACTCTGTAGACCAGGCTGGCCTCGAACTCAGAAATCCACCTGCGTCTGCCTCCCAAGTGTTCCCATTGCAGTTAGTAGAAGTTGGGATACTCTGATACTAAATTTCTACTACTAGAGGGAAAATAGCCTTGGTCCCTCTGGCTAATCTGTGAGAAAGCCGGTCTGCCTTTCACCAGTGAAACCATGCTCATTTTTAAGTGAATTGGTGTAGAATTTGTCTCACTGCTATTTTTTTTTTGTTTGTTTGTTTTTACTACTTCAACTATATTTTCTTTCTTTCTTTCTTTCTTTTTTTTGTTTTTTTGTTTTTTGTTTTTTTTTTTTTTTTTTTGTTTTTTTTTTTTTTTTTGTTTTTGGAGACAGGGTTTCTGTGTGTAGCTCTGGCTGTCCTGGAACTCACTCTGTAGACCAGGCTGGGCTCGAACTCAGAAATTCACCTGCCTCTGCCTCCCAAGTGCTGGGATTAAAGGCGTGCACCACCACCGCCCGGCTTTCAACTATATTTTCTATAGCTAAAAATACATGAGAACTATTTTATTTCTATTTTTGATCTTAAAAGCTTATTGTTGGAATTTCCCTTTACTTATTACAGTTATCGATGCACTAATAAGCATCCTCAGACGCCCCCACCCCCACCCCCACAATCTTTCAGTGACCTCTAGCTAGACATCTAGTCCTACATCACAAGGCAGATAGAAACCAGCCAACAGATCCCTAGGTCATGGTGGAAAATCAATGCGGGCTGAAGGCTCAGTTCAATGATGGACTACTTATTTAGTGTGGACAAGGCCCTGATTCAATCTTCAGCACCACTGAGAAATATATTTTTAAAGGAAAACTGCTAAAGACTTAAACAGCTTTTCCACTAGTAAATATTAATATATACCACATATAACCAACTGGGAATGGCATGGCCTTCTGATACTTCAAAGTCCAACTGTAGTGACACAGGTGCCACAAGACCACACCTAATCTTTCCCAACATTTCCACCAACTGAGGACCAGATTTCCAAATACATAGGAGCCCGTGAAGATTCTTTTGTCTGTTTTTGTTGTTATTTGTTTGCTTTTAGTCAGGGCCTTATGTATTCTGCTGCTCTTGAACTAATCTGCAGTCAGTCACAAATAACCTTGAACTTCTCATCCTGCTAAGTATACCTCCAGTTGCTGGTGTTGCCGGCCTTTGCCACCATGTCTGGTTTATGTGGTTTATGCGGTGTTGGCTAGCTCCCCATCAGCTGAGCTATATTCTTGGCCGTTTGCTCTCTGAATTCTTCAACAACACAGTTCTTATTCCCCCCCTTTACTCAGTTTCACCATCTGATGGGGTCGTATCTGATCTCTCACTTCATATATTTCTCCACTTTTATAAAATTATCTAGTAATTAATTTTAGCAGCAGCGCATTGCACAATTGCGGGGCCCACAATCCCTGTGTTAGTTGGTGTGAAAAGCGTCTCCTGGAATTTTGCAATGCAGAAGTTTCTGTAGCAGGCACGATTGGCTGTCTATCTCAGACCCATTACGAGCTTTTTCCTTTGTGGTAGAGCCACTGACTTATTTGGAAAGCCCACTCTCCTTCCCATGCCATTAAACTCACTAAGCCAAACATAACACGCCATTGTCTTTATTGGTGATTGGTTTTCAGTTGGACATATGACACAGGTCTGGCATAAGGGAAGGTTTCTGGCAACCTCACTGATAAATAAAAAGACATGTCTGTTTTCTTATGCCAGCCATTGTCATATGCAGATGTGGTCCCTGGATCTGGGGAGAGTTTGTGGCTATAAAGGGAGAAGCCTGAGGGCAAGCTACAGAGAGTGGCCATGTGGCATGGCAAATCTGTGATGAAATACCACAGTTTTCTAGTCTAAAACCCACAATGACAGAATGACAACACAGAATACTTTAAAGTAAGGGGGGCTATGATACATGAAGGCAGGCAGAGTGAGCTCTCCCGTGTCTCCCTTACATGCTAGACTATTATCTGCCTAAGCACTGAGACATGGATGTGTGGAAACAAACCTCAGCTGTAAAGGACAGGACTGAGCTGAGATTGTAGCTAATGCAAAGTTGATGATGTGAGTTCAGTCAAACTAAAGAGCTATAAGACTACGTTTAACATGCCATTCACCAATGTCCAGAATGCAACTGAAAGTCTCCCAACAATATATAAATAATAGAAAATGAAACAAAACAAAAACTGTGGGCCAGCATTGGCATGGCCCCAATATCATAATGAGCATGAAAAGACTGGGCTCATTGGGAAATATTGAGGTAAAGGTTTAAAAAAAAAACATATTCATACTATCTATAGAGCTGAGATGAAACTATTAAAAATGAAGGCAGAACACTAAAAAATAGTGTTCTTAAATGTTCCACTTAAAGAAGGAAGCATTCAAAGGAAAGAGCCTTAAACTGAACTTAACTCAACAGCAATTATACATTTTAGCAATAGAAAAGGTTTCTAATAATGAAAGGGGAATTTAAGAGGAATGGCATAATAGAATAATTCACAATAATAGACAGGAGAAAATGCCAATCTGTGACAGTAACAAGAATAAATGATAAAGTTTCCCCAACAAGGTAAGAGACAAAATTTGTAGACATATCTGAGTATAATAATTCCTAAACCCGTGTAAATAACGGTCTTGCATCTCTTTAAGAATTCCAACTTGCTATAGAAAGCTTTACCAGAAGCAAGCTGTTGTCCCATTGGTGTCGCTGATGAATTCTATCACTGAAGAGGAAACAACCCAGTGCTGTACATTGCAAAATGAAGAGGACAGAGCTGTTCCCAGTTTATGTTATGAAGCGAAGAGAAAGCCTGAAAAAGATGTTGCAAAAATATTAAAGAGCAATATCTTTTCTCAGTACAAAATGACTTACGAATTGCCATATGTAGCCAAAACAGTATACTAAAGAATCACATGAAGGTTATTAAGTATGACTAAGCATATTTTATCTCAGAAATACCTTTGCATTTTTTGCAATTTCTTTCTTCTTCCCCTCTCTTTATCTCTTCATTCCTCCTTTCTTCCTCCACTCCTCCAACCCTCCAAATCCCTCCCCCCAACACACACACACACTTTCTTTCCTTCTTTTTAGTCTGCAAATCGAACTCAGAGCCTCCTGTGTGTAGAACATTTGTTATGCCACTGCCTGAGGGGAAGGGGAAGTTACTGGGCAGTCTTCAAGGTAAGCTTATGATGCACAAAGACATGAGCTAATAAGCTATGTTGAGCCTGGGAAAGACATCATGAATAGGCAGAAATTCTCTGAGTCCGAGACCAACCATATCTACAGAGCAAGTTACAAGATGGCCCAGACTCCATAGAGAAACCCTATCTCACAAATCCAAATTTAAAGAGGAGTTGAATGCTCATTATATGTCATTATTCATATGTAAACATCCACAGAAAACTTTTAAATTTGATTCTGGTTGCTTCTGGTTTTGCATTGAAATAGAAAACTGGAGCATCAACTACATTTTATTTTACCTTCTTAACTTTAAAATATACACATTTACCCCAGAAACTCAACTTCTAGGAACACTGACAGCCAGATGTGGTGGCTTATACCTTCCCAGCACTTGGAAGGCTGAGGTAGGAGGACAGCCATAAATTTGAGGACAATTTGTTCTATGGATGGAACTCTCTCCCTGGTTAATAAAATTTACTAGGAGTGGAAAGAAATAAAACACTGAGAAAAAAAGGGCATAGGTACATATTTTAATATATTTTAGTATAGTAATTATGTACAAATGTTTACATAAATATGGTAGAGATAGTAGACATAAAGATTACTAATTTTAAATTGTTTATTTGAAACTATAGGAAAGAAATTTATTAATGGCAGGAATAATTTTCTTTTCTTCTTTTCTTTTATTACACTATTTCAATTATGTAAAGAAATGAACATTGCTTTTGAATACTCACCTAAAGAAAATTATTTTTTTTTAAGTTCTGGCCTAAATATTTCCTGTGTTCAGATCTTACATGCATATCTGTTGTTATGTTCTAGAAGTATTAATTGATCTCATTAATTTCTACTTAATTCCTATTTGGTTACAGGTCTTAGTAAATGTAGTTTCACTTTATAGGTCATGACTATTAACTACCTCTTGAAAATCTTCCATGTTTGCATCAGATTTTAAAAGCTTTTTATTTTTAAATTATCAACAGAATTTATGAGATATTTTCATTAATGCCATTTTACAACAATTTTACAAATAAAATATCATTTATTTAATAATTTTAATAGAGAACATTTTATAAAAATCTGCTTTATTACTACCGGTGTCAAAAATTTCTTTGAATTATTATTTTAATTTACCTCATGCCACCGTTTCCCAAAATGAATCGGTAAGTTTGTGTTCTTTTCATCTTTATATGGTGAGGACACTCAATGGCCATTCCAGATAATTTTTTGTTGTCATATTTCTCTTTCACTACATCTCTAATATAATGATGAGGTTGGTTACAATTAAGAAGCGAACTCTCTGATTTCTAATTTTTGTTGCAATTGACAAGTATTTTCTCATATTACTTTTAAATATAATATATATTTCCATTTTTAAAATATATGAGTACTTTGTTTCCAGGTACGTATGTGCCTCTCATGTGTGCCTGATGCCTGCGGAGTCCCAAAGGTGTGTCCCCTGGGATTGGTTACAGACCATTCTGAGCCACCATGTGGTTTCTGGGCTGCTAATCCAGGTCCTCCAAACCACTGAGCCATCTCTCTGGAACCCCAAGATAGTTTTTCTACAGCATAAATTTCCTACAAAAGACCGTTTGACCTCATTAAAAGATTTTCCTTTAACAGATCAGAGTTTAGATTAGTGGAGTTAGGATCATGTCAGAATCTGTATGTTGGTTTCTAAAGCCCATTAGAATAGTATTTCAATGGCATTTGAGCGAGTCCTTAAGCCATGAAGACTCCCCCTTCATGAGTGAGATTAGAACCCTCATAAAGCTCAGGAATACTCCTTCAGTCTTTTCTACTTGCAAGTATGAAGCCAGGAGGGTCCATGCATGAAGCCAAGTAAATGTTTAGCAGGGACTTTACTGATGACTCAGTTTTGGGCTTCTCAGCCCATAGAAGTGTGATCAGTACTATGGATCTCAGGCTTCTTTGATTTGACAGCACATTTGGACACATTTCTGCAAACTGACCCTTTATATCTCTTCTTGGGACACACCTTGGTATTCAAGCTCTGGCATTGTGCATAAAAGATGCAAACAAGAAATACTTCCACCTTGTGAGACAGCTCTCAGAGCCAGTAGGGAAGCCAGATAATCCAGCTTTCCTGCAGATCAGAGCATTGGAGAACTGCCTCTTACTGACTCTCCCAAATGTCATTACTAAGGAGTGTTCTAAAGAGCATGCTTTAGGAACACTGGATTCTTTCCTATAGTCACAATCCTCTTTTAGGATTAAAATTTTCATGCAATATATTTTGATCATGATTTTCCCTCTCCCCATATTTCTTGTACTTTTTAAGGTAAGATTAAAATTTAAATCAATAAACTTTTAATAATGTAAATGAGAATCATCCAATCTGCTGAAGAATCTATGGGAAGAAGGAAATCTCTTGGGAAGAATTCTGCCTCCAGACAGACATTAGACTCAAACTAAAATTTCCTAGGTCTTCAGCCTACTGGTCTACCTTGAAGCATTTGAGCATGCCAGTTCTCACAATCACAAATCTCCCCTCTCTGAATAGACTTACACATACATACATACACACACACACACACACACACACACACACACACACTGGGAGGGAGGATTCTGTTATTTAGAAAACCCTCGAATACATGTAGTTATAAATGTTAGGATCTAATCTGAACTTGTATCCGTACCCTTCTTAAACATGTGAATGTGTGATCTAAACTAGTATAAACTCTTCAATAATAGCTGACTGAATTGCCTTTGATATAAGTTTTCAAATTAGTAGCCTGTTCCTGGCCATTACTGATTAGCTTTTAAAAGGGCGAACAAATAATTTACATGTGACATACTCAAATGTATTTCATTATATCAGAGCTTTTCAACTTTGGCAGCAATATTACCCAAAGAACTGCTTCAAAGATATCCATTCCATGAGAACCACCCAAGACAATTTTACCCAATTTTGGGGGGAGAAGTCTGAGTTAGAATTTGCTCTTATTTATGTAGTCAATATACATTGTGACTAGTGACCAGAAACAACAATGAAGACTAAAAGTTCCAATATGGCAACCTCAGAACCAAATGAAACTGGCTTGTCTGGTCCAGTCATGCTGGTTCAGCTACAGCTTTGTTTTCAGTAAAATTGACTAGACTGCTTTAAGGTAGGTATCTACTTGTGAGTTCACCACAGGTCTCCTTCCTTTCTGTTCCTGCTCAGGTGGCATTTCACAAATTAGCATCTTTCTATTGGTCTCTGATAGTTCTTGAGATAATGGTCTCTGAGTTCTAGACTATAAAATACTACCATCAAATATGCATTGTGACCCTAGGTGGAGGGGATAAAAGTAAAGACATGAAAGTTGGAGATGACATTTGGCGTCTCAGGCATAATAGACCCCAGTTTGAAAAGTATTTAGGAAAACACTCATTGTAAGGACTTCAGAAGTATATGAAACAATTTCATTGTTTTTAGTTTTTAAATGATGGCTTAACTGTGTTCAAATGTATATGCTGAAAGAATATTCTTGCCAATACTAATGTGCTGTATTAGTTAATAATATCTTAGTTTTTTTTATTTGATGTATCGTAAAGCTCTGCAATCCTGTTTCCACTTTAAATATATCTATGCTAACCATTTTTTAAAGAGAAAGAATAGTTTTGGCTTTACAATTATAACATTTTATTTAAACGCTCTAGTAACAATGCCCAGAGAGCTTAGGTAATTGCTTGATTTGAGCAATGATGTCATTTATATTTTACTGCTCAAGATTAAAAAAACAAAAAACAAAACAAAACAAAAAAACCTTTTAACTTTAAGAATCATCTTTTATTGAGAAAGTAGAAGTATAAAAGATGCAAAATTCATCTCCAATTTCAGTTCAACAACTTCGAACGAAGTACTACCAGCTATGGATTTGAAAAATGAAGATCCACATGGGTGTTTTTGCTGCACTGGGCAATTGGCTCAGATCGTTTGCTTACTAGGCTTAAGTTGATTCAAGCAAAAAAAAAAAAAAAAAAAAAAAAAAAAGTATTTGTGGATCTATACTGAGTGACTCTATCTCACTCTATCTCATTAGACTCTATCTCCTTCTCTCTCATTAGCCATCAATTTCCATCTAACTATCATCTCCCTTGTAAAGGAAATATATGATTTGGAATAGCATTATCTTACAAGTAAGTATATCAACTGAACTTAATTAAAATATAAGGGATCAAATGTAGGTTATGCTTATTCAAGGCAAAAACTTTTCAATGGTGTTCTACTTTGTTTTGTTTATTATCCTTTGAGAATTTAATACATGTATACAATAAATGTATTTTGATCACGTATACTCCTTTACTCCCCAAATTAAATAAGTACAACAAAGGTCATGGTTTTATGATGAAGTAGGAAGTAAAGACTGTTCCAAAACAAGACTGTGTCTGTTACTAGTTTATCCCCAATCCACTATGTAAATTAAGTCTAACAGAGTTGGGTTTAAATAAAATTACTTTTGTTAATTCTATTGTCTAAGCAAAAAATACACTTTTTAGGCATATATAATTATAAGCCTTTCTGCTTAGAGTTTAATGGGACTCAGGAACATTGATAAAATGGCATAATGCAAAAAATATAAAATCTTGGATAGTGAAAAATCTCAAGGTTGCTTCATTTGAGTGTTTGTTGTCATTTAGCAGTAAATTCGATGGAACGGCTTTTAATTCTCAAAGAGCCCTGGATTCCCTGCAGCTGGAGTTACAGGCAGTTGTGAGTCATCTGACTTAAGTGCTGGGAAAGGAACTTGGGTCCTCTGCAAGAGCAGCATGCCCTCTTAGCCCCTGAGCCATGGCACTAGTCTCTGGATACACTAAACATTGTTTGCAGATTTATGTATCCAACGTAGCTGTGAGACAGATTGATACATGTTTGTAACAATGTTTGTAACATGGATACAAGCTTGTAACTTGGTACCACCTTCTGTCTCTGTAGCAACACTTTATTTTGATGAGAGTGGTGGTTATTCTTAGAGGCTCATCCTTGGTTGTGATGGTCCTAGAAATGTTTATCAACTTTTAGAAACATTTTGATGCTAACTTCAAATAATCCATGTGATACTGTTAATATCTATGATATCTGCTGCATATGGCCCATTTAGTACAGAGAGATGGGCCAAATAGAACAGTCTTCATTTGGAACCATTTTAATTGTCCTGGAATTTGATGAGCTAGGCATGTGAGCTCAATCAACAGCAGTCAGAACTTTGCTTTAGGTTGCTAATGGTACCAAGTAATGTTGTGGCTGCAATTCTTGGTATCAGGTTTGTTCTTAGATCTAACGTTGGCAAAAGTCCTATCTGCTGTGTTTCATTCCAAACAGAAAGCACATGGGAATTCTTCAAGGATTTGTTTTCTGCTATAGTTCCGTAATCCATATAGAATGAGTCATTGAAATTCTGAGACATTTTGTGTTGGCTCTTCAATGCACGCTGTTTTGTTTTCTAGTCAATGCCTTCCTTTCATGGTTAAGTACCTCTCAAATGCTATCATCAGGTTCTGGAACTTCACCATTCTCTTGGCCTCCAACTGCTATTATATACAGTTCAAAACAAACAAAAATACATAATTCATAAACTGACAAATAGGTTCATGCATAATTTAATTATTTACTTATGTTTGAATAGATACTAGGAATATGTATGAAATATGACTCAGAGGTGAAGTCAGTTATTAGAGTTGGGGACACAACATCTATAAAAAAGGATGTTCCCTTACATAGTCTGACAATTTGGCTCCAAAACAACATCAGACTTTATCTGTTTAATCATGATGCATGGGTTACCAAATTTTCTGATCTTTATTAATATTAAAATGTATAATTGAAAGCTCAAAAAAAGAGTGTCTTCTGTCTAGCATTATTTAAAATGTATACAATCTGTTTGGGATTAAGAAACCATGTCTGTAGTACAGTTATATATTCTAATTTACTTAAGCTGCAAGTTATTTTTATAAAGTATATGAATAAACACTGATCATTACAATCCAAATGAATACAACTTTTCATCACATTACAAGTTATTACTAATGGTTAAACTCATTTGCATAGCTGTCCCTTTT
Source organism: Rhabdomys pumilio (assembly GCA_030674055.1). Lineage (NCBI taxonomy): Eukaryota > Metazoa > Chordata > Mammalia > Rodentia > Muridae > Rhabdomys > Rhabdomys pumilio. The sequence goes on along the minus strand of JANHMN010000014.1, from coordinate 39,924,521 downwards.
CACCAAGCAGAATTCATATGAAAATAAACAAGCAAATACCTAGTATTTAATGAGCAAAGAACTTTAATGCAGAAGACAGAGTGCTGCACAGGCAGACTCCCAGCATTGCACCAGTGTCATTCATCAGAGAATAAGACTTTCCAAGCAGTTATTTCCAGGTACAAAGTGATGTGCCAGAATATAAACATATAAGACTGACATGGACTCACTTCTGAATTGCAACGCTTTTCTTTATTGTGTGTGTAGATTCATTTCAGTATTTTGAAGTGATAATAAAGCACAAGGTATATTAATAGATCAGTGAATTGTTTTTCATTGTAATGAAAGGGGGAGAAATTCACACGTGACCATCAGAATACCTTACAAAGCTTATTCAAAATGTAGTTTCAAGTTTCCAACCACAGAATATTCTTTTTTCATAGAGTGTGGCAGGACAACCATATTTCTAAAATGCTGCAGAGCCAAGGTTGAGAGCTACAGATCAAATTGCGTAGGGTATGGATAAGTAAAAGGAGGTAGAGCTCTTTTTCGTTACGCCTCCTAGCGGTCGGCGGTGTCAAGACGAAGCTGAATATCTCCTTCCCTGCCACTGGCTGTCTGAAACTCAACGAAGTAGATGAGGAACACAAGCTGCATACGTTCTGTGAGAAGCACATGGCCACAGAAGTAGCTGCTGATGCTCTTGGTGAAGAGTGGAAGGGTTATGTGGTCTGGATCAGTTGAGGGAACGACAAACAAGGTTTTCCCATGAAGCAAGGTGTTTTGACCCATGGCAGAGTGCACCTACTATTGAGTAAGATGCATTCTTGTTACAGACCAAGGAGAACTAGAGAGAGGAAGCCCAATTCTGTTCGTGGCTGCATTGTGGATGCCAATCTGAGTGTTCTCAACTTGGTTATTGTGAAGAAAGGAGAGAAGGATATTCCTGGACTGACAGATACCACTGTGCCTCGTGTGTTGGGACCTAAAAGAGCTAGTAGAATCCGAAAGCTTTTGAATCTCTCCAAAGAAGATGATGTCCGCCAATATGTTGTCAGAAAGCCCTTAAACAAAGAAGGTAAGAAGCCCGGGACCAAAGCACCCAAGATTCAGCGTCTTGTTATTCCACTTGTCCTGTAACACAAACGCCGACCTATTCCTCTGAAGAAAAAAACGCACAAAGAAAAACAAGGAGGAAGCTGAAAAAATACGCTAAACTTTTGGCCAAGAGAATGAAGGAAGCCAAAGAAAAGTACCAAGAACAGATTGCCAAGAGACAGAGACTGTCCCCGCTGAGAGCTTCTACTTCTAAATCTGAGTCCAGTCAAAAATAAGTCTTATTTAAGAGTAACAAATAAATAATCAGACCTTGTGGGGGGAGGGGGAAGAGGTAGAGAGGCATTGAGTTACAGTAATTTTTTTTTCAATAGCAAATATCTTGATTCTCTGATTTGGTCTTTATGTATTCCTTCTCTTCTATCTTTTCTACCTTCTCTTATAGGCGGGATCTGATAAAGTAGCTCCTGCTGGATTTGAACATGAAATGCCTCTGCCCCAGTCTCCCTAGTGATGGGCTTTCAGGAAGTGTGTGGTCCATGATAGTAAGATGTGAGATGTTTGTGTGAGATGCTGAAGGATGGGGGTGAAGATTAGAACTTTACTTATACTGTGCTCACACTGTGCTGTTGAGCTACAGCCCAAGAATGGAAAACACTTTCTTAGCAGTAAAAAAAAAGTATTTTAAACGTTAATGAGGTCTATTTACATATACATTACATAAACAAATTGTAAGGTAGATAAATGGAGTAAAATTGGTGAAACCGTGTGTGGCTCACCACCCGTGGATTCCAGGAAACATTAAGGAGACTATGCAATACTGGTTTCTGTCTGGTATGGGAGATGATCTCATCAGAAACTTATGTTGCCACATCAAGAAAGCTCAGTCACGAATAACTTTGTAACTTTAATAGGAAAACGGGACTGGGAAGATTGTAATAGAACAGTAGGGAAAGTGCTTGTTACGCATGCTCAAATACCTAAATTTGAAACCCCAGAACAACATAAAAGTCAGACATGGTAACCTTTGCCTATAATCCAAGCACGCCTTAAGTAAGACAGAAGACTGATACAGGAGAATCTCTATATACCAGGCCAGCTATACTAGCCTATGCAGTAACAAAAACAACAAAGGGACTTATCCTCAAAGAAGAAGGAGGCAAAGACTAACATCAGGTTGTCCTATGAACTTCATATATGGGCCTTGGCATTCATGTGACCCATTCACTAGAACAGTGGTTCTCAACCTTCCTAATGCTGGGACCCTTCCATACATGTTCACCTGACTACCATCAACCACAAAATTATTTCCATTGCTATTTCATAACTGTAATATTGCTAGTGTTATAAACTGTAATGTAAATATCTGATGTACAGGATATCTGATAGTGACCCCAAAAGGGTTGGGACCCACAGGTTGAGAACTCTAGAACACACACACACACACACACACACACACACACGTGAAAACAATTATGGAAGATGATTCAGGATATCAATTTTGGAAATATTAGGAAGGAGACCACATGACACAGTCTTATGTCAACTACAAGTACTGACACAGTTCTGGTCTAAAAGAGCTGAGAGATAAAATAGGTGTAGAAATAGCTTATTATGTTGGGTATGTTGAGTATTCACAGCCCAAACTATTTACTAAACATCTATCAGTTGAGTCTATTTAAACAACACATGATAGGCGATTCTAATATAGTTTCTACATAGTGAATGTATTACAAAGCACCTTACTCTGTGTTGGCTAGACCTAGCTTTTAAAGGTTGGTCAGCTTGCACAGTAATTTAGCATTTTCAATGGACAGAATTTGAATGCAAAAACAGCTAAAACAATTAAATCGCAATGAACATTTATTTATTTATTTATTTATTTATTTATTTATTTATTTTGTTTTTCTGAGACAGGGTTTCTCTGTGTAGCCCTGGCTGTCCCGGAACTCACTCTGTAGACCAGGGTGGCTGCCTCCCAAGTGCTGGGATTAAAAGCATGCACCACCACTGCCTGGTACAATGAACTTGTAGAATAAAAGGAAAAAACAGGGCATCCAACTTGGTGTTTAAACAGAGTATTGCCATTCAAATTTAGGAAAAGATTCTAACAAAGTCAGAGGAAAAGGAAACTAAAGAAACCAGCATGGGGTTTCTTTAAAAAGACTCTCCTTTTAGCACAGATATTAGAGACTGGGCTCTCCTAGGAAGGATGGAGTTTTCTTTAAAACAATCAAAAGCACTCCATCCAGCCCAAGGGCTTTGACTGAAGCAGTGACCAGGAAGATAGGAGTATGACAGCATGAAACTTTGGCTATAAAAATGCAAACCATGATGCTTTGGTAATGACCAGGTGATGAACAACATCTCTCTCTCTTTTTTTTTCATATTTTAATTCAATTACTTTTTCTTTCTCTTTCTTTCTTTGTTTTCTTCTTTCTTTCTTTCTTTCTTATTGGATATTATATTTACATTTCAGATTTTATCCCCTTACCCCATTCCCCCCACCACCCAGGAACCCCCGATCCCATCCCTCCTTCTGCTTCTATGAGGATGTACCCCCACCTAGGCCCCCCACTCCCACCTTCCCACCCTCAAATTCTGCCCCCTCCTTGGTGTTCAGCCTTCATGGGACCAAGAATCTCCTCTCCCACCTATGCCCAACAAGGCCATCCTCCCCTAGATATACAGATGGAGTTATGGGTACCTCCCTGTGTGCTCCCAGGCTGGTGGTTTAGACCCTGGGGAGCTCTGGTTGGTTGGTATTGTTGCTCTCCTCATGGGGCCACAAACCCTTCCAGTTCCTTCAGTCTTCTCTCTAACTCCTCTATTGGGAACCCCTTGATCTGATCAATGGTTAGCTGTGAGCATCTGCCTCTGAATATGTCATACTCTGGTAGGCCTCTAAGGAGACAGCTATATCAGGCTCTTGCAGCATGCACTTCCTGACATCCACATCAGTGTCTACCTTTGGTGACTGCACATGGGATGGATACCCAGGTGGAATGGTCTCCAGACAGCCCCTCCTTCAGTTTCTGTCCCACACTTTGTCTCCATATTTACTCCCTTGAGTATTTTGTTACTCCTTCTAAGTAGGACCAAGACATCCACACTTGGTCTTCCTTCTTCATGAGCTTCATGTAGTCTGTGAGTTCTTCAAAAAGCTTACCTATATAAAGTCAATCTTCATGAGAGCACCATGTCTTCGGCACAGTATTAAGGACATTTCATAGATTAAGAAGTCCAGGCACCAGGGTTCCATTAAGTCACTAGTTTAATTTTTACTGAGATGGTAGAAAAGACTGGGAAACTACACTAACTAATAAGAAGTAAAATATAAAAGACATAAAAGATTCTGAAGACAGAAAAGATTCTGAAACTCTAGCCTGTGTTTCATTTGGACTAAAATTGATCTTATAAATACTTGAACAAATACTATATACTAAGACAGACATTTTAAATATATCCCCAGAGCTGATTGTTTCATTAGAGATATTTAAAATTTCATAAATATTAATATTTTCCTTGCTAATTTCTAGATTGTGTCTCAGAATATGAGTGACATCTACCTAAAAGGATTGTTTAGTATGAAAAATTCACAACTAGCTGGTCTTCAGTGACAGTGAGTGAAATCACTCTGATGTTCTGACTAGATAATATTTGACTTTAAATATAAGTTATTTTCAGACTCTGCTGTGAAATTCAAAGTATAAGGTTATGCTTTCCACTAGTTGCAAAAGCACACACCCTGTGACCTCCAACTGGAGAAGGACAAATTATAGAAAACACTTAAAAGCTGTTTGAAGATTTATCCCAAAATACACCCACATACACACATGCAGGGGTAACTCATAATACCTGTGTCTAGCACAATGTTTAAAACCCAACCTGTCTTTTCTCTTTATCCTTTCAGGTAGATAATTTCTAAATTATGTTTTTTAAAGCACATACTGCGACTTCTCTCTATCTATCAATGTAAACTTGGAAGAAAAATTTATTTCTTCTGAATTAATATTAAATATTGATAAATTCCGATATATTTCACATAAATTTTAATCAAGTTTTTTTTTCTTTACTAAGTTTTAGAGTTTCTAGATAAAAATACAAGGCAGGCATCTAAATTTGAAATCTAGATGAATAATACACATGTATAAAACTTTTAAAAATGGAGTGGGGAGGAGCTACCTTTCTTTTTATGAAAACCTGGGGTGATTTTCGTGAGTTAGCCTTTATGTTCAGTCTCTTCTACTCTGCAACTCCTTCACTGTTTATTCATTTACACAGTTTCTGCTTACTGAGACTCAGTTACAATTGCATCTAGGCTAGATCTGTCTAGAGAAGTGGCACGTTAGAGAAACTGCAGGTCCATTAAGAACACGTTGAGTTAGCGAACCACCATTTTCCAGCAAGAGAATATGATCGCTCTCTTTAAAAGCCATTTTGACCTCCAGTAGGGTCTCCTTCCACACCCATTTTGATGGAAGACAAGAACTTACTGACAGGCAGATTAAGACCTTACAGATACTTTTGGCCATGTGTCCGGACTAAGAGTAAACTAACATTTACAGATACCATAACACCCAAGGCTCACGTCTGACAATATGTTGTTATTATTTAATCTTACTCAGCTCAAAGTGACATCAGCACTGCTATTATAATTCCCACTTCACAGATAAAAATTCGAAACAAACACAGAGAGTTTAATCTCTTGTTCAGAGTCATGTCACAGAATCCTGTAGAATCAGGCTTCGTGCTAAACTGTTTGATTCTAAGATCTCTGCTTTCTCTGATTTTATTAAACTGGCCCTGTAACAGATGAAAGACCTTTAACAGACTACAGGGAAGAAAAAAAATTTCCAACACCATTGTATTTGTTTTCCTTTGCATGGTTGGGATCTGTGTGTCCTTTAAACTGCAGACAGTGCCACCTGTCAATATTCCCACCCACGGTCACCTCTTGTGCACTAAACATCACTTCCAAGGGTAATCCAAACACCCCGTTTCTCTCTGCCCACTGCTTTCATCAAGAATCGCTTGTCAGAAACCTTTCCACAACACCCAGGGCCTGCTCTTAATCCTTCCAGCTTCTGACAGCTCCTGTTTTCTGCCTCATCTTGATCTTTAAATCTACCATTCAGCACTTTGGCTTTCAACTAAGATCTAGGTTCTTTCTCCAGCTCCAAGGCCTTTAACTCCTTAGGTAAACAGCGTTCCAGATATGACTTTGCTCTGGCTGCCTATTTAGGGCTATCTCCAGCCATAATTCCAGGATCCAAGCTTAATGTTAGTTCTAAGAGCAGGAACAAGACCTTCTTTCAGTAAGCAAGCTACGGAACATTCTCTCTGCTGTTTCACTCTGTTCTCTCACTTCTTTTTATCTCCACCGGGCTATTTTCTTTCATGCTATCAAGAGTAGAATTGATGCGTTCCCACATAAACTTCTATCTTCACGGCATGTAGAATCTATTTACTCTTTCTTTCAAGTTTCTGCTTGAACAAAGCACAAGTTTTCATTGTTATGATCGTGTGTTTCTAGCTACAAATCTTCGTGTTTTACTATCTTGAGTCGTACTCCAAATGTTGCCGATGATCGAGGCTCCGATTACACAATTCTGGATCCTCCTTTACTCTTTTTCTTTTTACTATAAATTCTCTTTTTCCCCGTCCTGCTTGCATAACACGTTTGATTGTAATGGCTGATGTCTTTCATTACATCCTGTTTTATAGTTTTATCTGACAATGTTCTTTCTCTCCCTTAGATTGTGACTTTATAGTACAAATCTGGCAGGCTTCCAGACTGTTCTGTGCTCTATACTCCAGGTGTTCATCAATCTTGTAGAAACATCCTGGAGAAGCAACCAGATTCTGTCCCGGACTTTTATTTATTCAGCAAACCATTCCTCTCCTATTCCTCAATCTACAAAATCTCCAGCTCGAAAACAGGAACATGGACAAAAGTACATTATAACAAATCTTTAATTTCCTACTTTAGGACTTGTAACGTCTCAGAGTTGTTTACCAGATTTCTTATGCTTATATCAGTTGTGTCCATTCCGTATAAGTGATAATAAGCCAGAGGAATTATTGTTTCTTTTTCTGCCTCAAATTACCTTTGTTGACTGGCTACTTAGTTCCAGGTAGAGCTCCAAGCCAGTGATCTGGCAGGTCCCCATTGATGCTCCATCCATATCAAGTAGCTCATGTGGAGAAGAGAGAATAAATATTCATTGTCCAGTCAAATTCTATATATAACTGCATTTCTTCTTTCTAGGTACAGTAGCTCATGTTTAACATTTCCTAACTCTGGAAGACTGTCCTGGAAAAGAAACTCAAATACCTATCAGGCAAGGCACTCTGTCATGGGCTATATCCCCAGTCTATTTATTTTATATTAAAAATAGTTTTGAGACAGCAGTTCACGCATTAGTCCAAACTGGCCTAGAATTGCTAATAGCCCCAACAAGTCTTCAACGTCTGGTCTTCCAACATCAGCTTCTTGTTACCTGAGGTTAAAGGCCTACCTTGTCAGGCCTGGCTGGGCTGAAAACACCTCATATGTTTTCTGTGAAGTATACCCTTTCCTCTAACCCCCAAAGGACTTTTTCAGTAGGCCAGATTTTGTCTTTTTCATTTTTTTTTCTTTTTTAAAAATTAGATATTTTTTTATTTACATTACAAATGATATCTCATTTCCTGGTCTGCCCCCATCTCCCTATCCCTTCCCCTTCTCCCTGCTTCTATGAGGGTGTTCCCCCACCTCTCTGCCTTCGCATTCCCCTACACCGGGGCATTGAGCCTTTGTAGAATCAAGGGTCTTTCCTCCCATTGATGCCCTCCAAGGCCATCCTCTGCTACATATGTGGCTGGAGAAGCAGATGCTGGCAGCCAACCATTAAACTGAGCACAAGGTACCCACTGGAGGAGTTAGAGAAAGGACACCTCTTCTTTCTTTGTGAATATTTTCTATTCTTCTATTCCCCTGTGCCACCTCAATACCTTTTACAATTCCGCACTTACCTAGGTTGCTTTTCCATGTTATTTAAGAGATTGTTTTTTTTCTTTAGTGTAGCAAAAAATAAAAATCTGTAATTCTGTTCTTCCAGTTTGTCTTGAAGCATCTGTTACCTTGTGGTCACCAAGATAACGTGTGATCAAAGTAACTGACTTGAGAGCCATGATCCCTGTCTCTTTCAGAAAGCTAGACAAATAGTTCTTAGGTTGCAGAAGGCTTCGAGCTTGCCTTTTTTTTTTTTCTTGCTTCTATGAGCATTTGATCCCTCCTTACCACTGATATCAAAGTTATCAGTCTATCAATGACTAGAATCAGACATTAGATAATGTCAAAATACAGAGACAATGCTTATTTCAGCATCCAAACCCTTCCTGTTTTATTCTTTATGCATTGAAGTACCTAGTATATAAATAAATCTTTACTTCACACAGAAAATGTCCTCTCAAAAGTATGGTGTCTACTTAAAAATGAGTTAAGCAACTCTATGGTCAAATTGTACATACTCATAATTAAGTCTTCTGATATTTTAAAAAGGGATTCCACATGGTATAGTAGGTGGCATAGGTTATGTGAAAATCAGTAAATGTTTAATGATTTCAAGTCCAGTATGGAGCAATATTTTGTCTCAAAATTAGAAAATATTCATCTGTCAAACCTAAAATAATTACAAATATGCTTTAAAAATAAAATATTTTGCATAGAGTTCCAGTGGAAAGTAATTTTTCTCTTTCTTTTAAATAGCTTTTATGAAAAAAAAAAAGAAATTTTGAAAGCTTTATATTATATGGTAAAACACAGAGTTTGATGTCAAATGATAGCCCTTGAGTGTCCGTATCACATCAGGTACACTTTATGCTGTTTGTTTATAAAGGGAGTGCTGTGTACAAACCAGTTTATACCGGATACATGTAATTTGTGAAGCTTTATGTTTATAATCCCCAATACAGCTTTTTTTTTTTCACATGAAAGGAAACGGAAATTACAAAATACCTACATTTAAATGAAATTAAGAATGTAACACAAACTGAAATTAACAAAGAACTTTTTTTTTTCATCAGTTGTGGTTTCTAAGAAGAACTGGACTGAATTTAGAGTTCTCTGGATCTTTTGTGACTTAATTTAAAATCTTTTCTTTATTTTAAATGGGATAGATTTCCTCTGACGTGCAAGAAGTAGTTAGGGATGGAAAATTCTAAAGTGTAAGTTCCATGGTTTTACAAAATTGGAAGTGCTTTTAAATTGTCCTAATGGGGACTTACATGTTTGATCAGTATGGCAGGAGGCGTGGTTCATTTAATCACCAACACCATTCTAAAATGCAGACATCTAGTGCTCAAAACGTGATTATGCATTTAAAAAGAAGTACCAAGTCTGCCCTTAATGTCTTGGAACTCAAATAGGTCATATATCGAAGTACCTCTCCCACCTCCTGTTCAAACTACCTCCCTATGTGTCCTAGTGGTTCTAATAGTGTTCAGTTAGTGTAGCAGGCTCTTTCCATTTGAAAAAGTGGAGTCCTCCGTAGATAGATTAACTTGTCTATACTTATATTAAATAGATATTAGTATATCTGTTGTTATGTGTGAGTACAGAGAGTTGGTCATAGTAGGCTATAATCTCCTCTGGGAGGGGCCAGCACCAATGCTCCGGCTTATATAAAAGAGATCAGGCTGGCTCTTTGACCATCACCCTCAAACTGACTTCCTGGCTATATAAACAAGAGATGAGAGTCTGATGGAGAAGCTTAAGTGTGCCATGTATTTCCTGCTTAGCATTTCACCATCTTTGCTTTGTACCAAAAGAAACAGTGTTGCTTTTTTTTTTTTTTTTTTTTTGCTTAGACAAAGGAGCATTAGAGAGAATTCATCAGAGAAAGTGAAGCTCTCCTCCAGAAGAGTAACACTGAGAGTCTGTATCCTGATAACAGGTTTGTGGAGCATCAGAAACTTCCTGGCCTGTTCATTGATACACCAAATTAGATCATGGTAGGCAGGTTATTGAGACAAACTCATGTGATGACTTGTATTCAAGAAAACATACAATAGACATTTGAAAATTCACTACATCCCAGTATGGCCTGTCAGCATGACAGTATCATTTTTATGAGTCATTTTATTTTTATTATAGTTGATTCTAAGCTTCTCTATTTGATTTATGTTGCCTATGGAATATAAGCAATAGAACAGCATATAACTCTCAATTTGAAGTATGTAAAAATATAACCATTCTGTGATTTCTTCTGTAGTATGCCTGCATTCTTGGATCAAGACAGCCTCTTCTGTACCAATCCAAGAATAAAGGAATTGGTAGAAAATATGAAGTTGACCAGTAGAAAAACAATGTAATATAGATGAAATAAAAAGTGTTTGTTATGCAAATCACTGTATTATGGGCTTGTTTGCTGTAGCTATAGACTCCAACAAAAATCTCAAGAGACAAAGCCACTCGTGAAGGGCATTCATGGGTAACTGGTATGGTTGTTCTCTATGAAGGCCCATTAAGAATTCCTTAAAGCATAGATTTTAGTGTCTGCCCATAAGGTGACAATAATGCCATCATGTCAAGATGCTATGTATAAGGGCTGAAAAGGTGGCTTACCCGTTAAGAGCAGTACTCAGAACTAAAACGGTGATTCACAACTGTCCTTAACTCTACTTCCACGGGATTCAATGTTCTCTTCTGAACTCTGCGGACATGAATCCTCTTGGTGCATAAACATACATAAAATCAGAATAAAAATTTAAAAGTACTTTAAAACAATATATATGTATTGTTTTATATAGATATAGAGATTTTAACAGTATGGTGTCATTGTTTTCCTCTGCAATCATCATTTTCTTCCTTATCATACAAGAAAAAAAAAAGGTACATCTTCAAGTGGGAAATTGCACCAAAAACAAAGGATGAGCAACAGTAAAACAGTAGCATCAGATGATCAGAAGTGAGTCTGAACTCTGAAAGTAGACAGTTTTCTTGGATAGGATGTGAGAATAGACAACCATGATAGCTGGAACTTGACTGTAAAGGTAATCCTGAGTGTCTCTTTATCTTAATGAGAAAGTTGCAACACACATCTTCCCAAATAATCATTAATCAATGGGAAGTAAAGTTCTAAGCTGGGACTGAGGGGGAAATTAAACATTTACTGACTGCCCCACACAGTGTAAGTCCATCAAAGTTATCTAGTCTTCTAGTGTCCTAAGGAATCTCGAATCCAGAAATCCTCCCAACTCTGCTTGCAAAGCTATTTTTATTATTTTATCGCAATATTATTAATATCTTGAAGAATATTTCCTATGAAAAATGTCATTAATCAAAAAGAAAACTCAACCTTCAGTGACTGATCATTTAAGAAGTCACAGTGTGAAGCAAATTGTTAGTTAAAATAGTTTCTTAAAACCATGGTGAGCCACACCTTTAATCCCAACATTTAAGGGGCAGGGGCAGATAGATGTCTATGAGTTGGAGGCCAGCCTGGTCTACAGAGAGAATTCCAAAACAAACTAGGGTTCTAGAGAGAAACCCTGCCTCAAGAAAATAAAACAAACAAACAGGCAGGTAAACAGCAACAAAAATAAGAAAAAGAAAATAAAAAACCACACAGTTGTTAGACCTTGTATCTCATCATTTGTAATATGTTTTTACTCTGGGAGAACCATTGCTCACAATCAGTACTAGAGAGGTCCATAGTAGCTGACAAATATTTTTTATTTCAAAAATGACTTCATAATTTATTTGTTACCTTGTCTTAAAAAAGAAAAACAGATCTAATGTGTTTTCTCAGCATTATTTTTTTCCAGCCACTCAACTATGCACAAAGCATGTATTGTGGAAGTACTGCTGTGATCCGTGAGGGACATAAATGTTCTTGTCCTTAGAGAAATGAATAATGGCACATGAAATTAATAAAGAAACACAAAGGTAACAGAAGAATTTAGATTTTTATAGCATGATGAATCTGTGAACACTAAATAAATATTGGCATGCATTGTTTCTTTAAGTTACCAAAATTTTAGTGATGACATTATACATTTATATTCCACAGTGATCTTTGGGGTTATTTTTGTTGTTTTATTTTTCTGTTGTTTTTTGCTTTTCTTTCAAAGTTGGTCGATGAAATGTTTGCCAGCCTTTACCTTCTACATAGACAATAATTGACAGGAAAACGCTGTAATTCAAACAACTATAAATATTTATAGAAATATGAGCCAACAAAAGCAAGCTCACCGTTCATTGTGGCTAATATCATCTTAGACTCACGAAGTGCATGACCTTGGACTGACATTTCCTGTAAGGTAGAAAATTTATAAGATGTTCCTGTCATTGGTATGATGCAAAATTAGTGTCTATATACTTTGTCTTGTTGTTTTTGTTATTGGATTTTTTTTTTTCAGTATGAGCAAACAGCATAGAAATGATAGCATAGAAAAGAATGCCCTTCTAGCCAAGAGAATAGAAACTTTATTCTGGATGGAAATCTAATGTTCCATTTGGACCAGGTCCATCACTTGGCCAAGGGTTAGCCCCTAGGAATGCAGACTCACTTTAAGTCACAACAAAAAGATAGGTAGGGTACATTTCCTTTAATGATATATTTACTATGCCTTTTCTTCCCAGTATCCCTACCCCTGGTGAAGCAGCTCTCCTACCTACTTGTCTGGATTAGTCATAAAAATGTAACTTCTCTCTCTCTCTTATACTTGATTTTTAAAATATATTTTAACTTAACGTTGTTTTCATTTATTTATCTATTTTATGTGCACGAGTGTTATGGCTGCATTTACGTATGTGTATCATGTAAGCCAGATCCACTGGAACTGGAGTTATGAGCGTTTGGGAACCATCCTCTGAGTAGTGGGAACCAAACCTGGTTTCTCTGTAAGAACAAATTCTCTTCAGTGCTGAGCCATTGCTCCAGCCTGAAACACCTATCTCTTTCCAAAATATGCTTGCCTTTCCACTTTGGATTTCTTCAGTGTTCTGGGCTGCCTTATTACTCTTTCTCCAAAGCTTTGCCCCTGCCATGTGGCTGCTTGTCTGCCACATGTCTGTCTTCCATAACAGCTTCAGTCACATGGATTTTTTTTTTTTTTTTAATTCTCCCTATTTGTCTCCTCCAGGAAACTGTCACGTATTTACGGCTTGCCTTCCCTCAGTGGGGTGGGAGTGTCTTTTAAACTCTAAAAAAAATGTCCTTGAGCTTCCATTGGAGTCTATTTTAAAATTCTTTTATTAATAAAACTGAGGAACCCAAGAGGGAACCCTGATTTCTTCTGTATCAGAAAGAGCACTTCATACATAGCCCAAAGACATTAGTTCAGTCTTTCTTCATGTCCACATAGCTAATCAATTCAGACATGCTAATGAACCTCTGGATGTTTCTATCTGCTTCTTAAAAACTTTGAATTTTCCTAGGTAACCTGTGCTGTACTTTCTGTCTTGAAATTGTATGATATTGACTGTATACTATGGAACAGTGAAATCCAATACTCAGTAAGGATCCAGTTATTTTTGCAGAAAATTTTCAGAAAATGGAAATCAAAAAACCTTTGACATAATCATAGTTAATTTATTTCTAATGAAAAGATAATTATCTATTCAGAATTATATGTATTCATTATCATACATTTACTAAAACGGGTATTTGCTGAACACAATGAAACAGTGTTGTACTGGATAATCTCTTTCTCTCTCTCTCCCATCTCATTAGACAATATTGTCTTCTACAGAAATGTATGTGTAGCCAAGAACACTGTGTGGCTATTCAATTTCACTTTAAACTTCAAGTGTGCTCACTGCTGTGAGGGACATTTGCTATTAAGCTCTAAAACAAAGGACTGAGTTGGAAAGGCACTTGATAGGGTAAAACTATTTTATTTTATTTTCTTGGGTAATGATTTTCTGTATTAAATGTTCAAATTCTGGCCAACAGGACTTTAAAAATATGTTTATTACATGTTCTTTCCCAACCTTGTAAATAAATATCAACTGAAGAAACATGTCTGAGCAAAACAAATGATAAAGAAAACTTAGTCTGTTGGCATAAAGTAAAATTAAAAGTAATGCCCATGCAAGGGGGAGAGGTCAGCCTTGACAAGTAACATGGGGACTGAGCATGTTGTATTTATATATTTCAGAATATATGTAACAACAATGGAACAAATAGAGGCCACAAACTTGAGAGAAAACAAGATGGTTACATGGGAAGGTTTGGAGGGGGGAAAGGAGACAAGGGTGTGTGGAATGATGCAATTATATTTTAACCCTCCCTCCCCAGATATTTTTTTAAGTAATCCAGACATTTAAGCACAGTGCTGAAAAAGAAAACCTATTTCGTGAAGGACAAAGAAGGAAATAAAGAAGAAAGACCAGCAGTCTCAACTAACCTGGACCCCATCCCCCCCCAAGATCTCTCAGACACTGAGCCACCAACCAGGCAACACACACTTGCTTGCTGATAGGTGGCCCCCAACACATATACAGTGGAGGACTGCCTGGTTTGGCCTCAGTGAAAGAAGAATCTAACCTTCCAGACTTCAGGCCCCAGGGAGCGGGGAGGTCTGGTGGAGTGGGGGTGGTGGGGATATCCTCTTGGAAATGGGAGTGGAGGAACTGTCTGAGAACAGACCTGGAGGGGATTAAAGATAATTAAAAAAAAATAAGGAATAAAGAAATTGTGCCCATTTATCTATTCAGAATATTTAACTTCCAGTAGAGCCAGGTGAACATCATAAAACCTCTTCCCTTAAAGAATTTCGTGTTGGATGGAGGAGTGAATAGGGAGGGAGGGTCAACAAAGGCTAAAAAGTGCAATGAGAAGCAAAGCAAAGAGAGTGGAATGCGGAAGGAGCCACATGCACGGGGAAGACAGGAGTTGAATCTGACTGCGTATTAATTCACAGAGGTTGAGATACCATTACTGTACCATGACAGACAGACTGGAGCTTCCCAGTGAATAATTGTACAGAAGGCTGTCGTGTATGAACATATAAGAAAATGTAGTCTTATAAAGAGAAGAAACAAGAGAAGTCAAAGGAGGGTCCTCTACAGGTCCAAGATGATATTAAAATTTTATACTTCATGGAAAGAAGTGTTTGATACCATAGAAAATAGATGAAATCGACTTTAAAAAAACCCAAACTATCCATTTTCTTAGTTTGCTAAAGCTGATTTAAAATGAGGACCATAAACTGAGTACATTAAAATGTTGAAAATGTTGCCTTACTCCAGTCTGGAGACTAGAATCTAAGCTCAAGACATTTATAGGCTAAGTTTTTTTCGGAAGATAATAAGGAGTGATCCATTCCGTATCTTTCCTCTAGCTTTGTTTGGGGTGCTGTTTGTCTATGGATGCACCAACCATCTCTGACTTCATGTTCACATGCATTCTCCATGTGCGGTGTGTGCATGCCCCTCTGCAGATGGTTCTAATATACAGGAGCATCAGTCATAACGCCCACGGGAAGCATTTCGCTCTAATATGAACACATCATACTTATTTACACATGTAATTATTTCATTTCCAAGCAATTGCATATTCTGGATAGTTTTTGAAAAGACCAATTTAGAAGCACAATTTATATTAAACGTTTTTTGAAGGTTACCTACAGAGTATTTTGGTAAAAGACATACAGAATACAGACCGGTAGCAAAGTGACCAGTCAGGAATGTCTTTGTGTAATCTAAGAAATGCACATGCTTTGCTCGAAGAAAGAAGGGAACAGGTTTTAGATATTCAAGAGAGAAGACTTAAGAGTATGGCTCTAGTTTGCTTTCTGTTGTTGAGATAAACACCATGATCCAAAGCAACTTGAGGGGATAGAGTTTATTTCAACTTGTACTTCTTAATCCATCGTACAGACCAGGATCTCAGTGTGGAACCCTGAAGGCAACAGCCGAGTCACAGACCATGCTGTTTCCTGGCTTGTTCGGCTCTCTTCTCATTCCATGGAGGATGTACTTACCCAGGGGTGGTATCTCTACAGAGGCCTGGTCTCCCTGACATCAATCAGCAATGTGTCCCCCGCTGATAAAAACCACTCTGTCATCTCTTTGAGACCATTCCTCAAGTTAGATTTCCTCTTCTCAGATATGTGTAGGTTGGGATCAAGTACAAGAATCAACCAGCACAGGCATGCAGGCAGTTGAAAGGACTACTAATAAAAAAGAAAGATAGTGGCTCACAAATAGAAAAAAAAAAAAAGAGTTTAGAAGGTTTAAGAAAGGACTGTATGCTTACTTTTGAGATACACCACACTGGTAATAAAGCATGTGAGTACAAAGCCCTGATTAGACATCATGTTTGCAAAGGGAAACGATCCAAATGGGAAGTGGTACCATGAGGAAAGGATGTAAGGAAAATATCAAGGAAATGGTAATGCTTAAGAAGTAAATACAGAGGCGGATGCTCACAGCCAACCATTGGACTGAGTGTGGGGTCCCTGATGGAAGAGTTGGAGAAGGAACTGAAGGAGCTGAGGGGGTTTGCAGCCCCGTGGAGGGAGCAACAATATCAACCGGCCAGACTCCGCAGAGCTCCCAGGGACTGGACCACCAACCAAAGAGTACATATGGAGGGACCCATGGCTCTGGTGGCATATATGGCAGAAGATGGCCTTGTTGGACATCAGTGGGAGGAGTGGCCCTTGGTCCTGTGGGAATTCGATGCACCAATGTAGGTTAGATGCCAGGGCAGGAAGGCGGGACTCATAAAGGCAGGAGGAGGCAGATGGATAGGGGTTTCCAGAGGGGAAACCTGGAGAGAGAATAACATTTGAAATGTAAATAAGGAAAATATCCAGTAAAGAATAAGTAAAAGAAGAAAAATGCTTCCAGGAAAACAAAGTCATTATAAGCTAGATAACTAAATCCAGAGGGAGCATTACCAATCAGAAAAGGATGGTAATTTTTAAAGGAAAGGCACTGTTAGTAATAGGAGAAAGTGGCCCCTAACTCAGTCCTTGAAGTCAGTCCTAGTAACTGAAAAACACCCTGGGAAATCATTAGTGACTATTGCATGGGCAATTCTGCAATGTAAGATATGCTATATATGCACTGGAGCTACTAAAATTTAATACTGTCTACTCAGTCAAAGTAAAGATGGTAACACTAACAATGATTTAAATGATGTGGCCAATTCTGTAAGACTCTCCACTCATTGAGGCTCTGTTCTTATGTACAGCAATAAGCATCATGAGAGATCTGGATTTTTTTATCATCTTTCAATCATTTTGATTCTACATTGGTTCTGTAAGCTAAGAATCTTGGCATGCACTGTAATTCTTGTATTGCAGAACAAGATGTTCATTTTGATACATCACTTGGTAACTGCTCTGGCAGAAATGAAGACACTCTAAAGAGACACCTCTATCTCTCAATCTAACTATCAGACCACTGAAACAATAGACTCCAAAGAAATAGGATTTCCACCAGGAATCTCATGCTGGGAGAAGGGAAAAGCGCCAGCCAGAGGAGGGACTTGTCTCCTGGAGAGATTTCACAGAGTTCTATCAACTTGTCAGACCACCTTAGAGGATAAGACTGTAGCTGACAATGATGGGTCAGTGGTAGGTGGGTCTGGGGCTATTTAGATGTGTATCCTTAGCCCTTTATTTAAACTTTAATCTTTCTTCAGAGTCAGGAAGAGGGACATGAGGGATTCAGGGCTTCTCTTGTTCTTCCTCTTAATGCCACTACATTGAAGAAATCTTATTTCCACTTCTCACTATTAATATACCTTTTAAGACTGCCTAATTGAGGATTGGTGGATGAACCTGGCTGGGGGCACCCAATTTCGATAACTATTGCTGTTTGCCTTTAAGCGTAATTACTTGCTGACAAGATGTTCAACCAAGCAAAATCTAAAAAAAAAAAAGAAAGAAAGAAAGAAAGAAAGAAAAAGAAAGAAAGAAAAACCTCTCTATTTGCATTAGTAAGTAAAGAGTGGCTTTATAGAAACAGAGCAGAGCAGCCATCAGTGAGGGTTTGCATCCAGATATACAGCAAATTCTCCTCTCTGACGTCTTAAATTTGTATGTTAACCTGAAAACGTAATTCCTACATGTAAACATAACCCATTTAAGTCACAAATGGTAATGTTTAGCAGGTCTTTACCATTACTAGAGCAACATCACCAAACAACTTTGGACACAGAAAATGAAATGAAGGTCAAGCAGGGGATGGGGGTAAATGCCACAAAACAAGAGAAGCAAATAGGGTTGATCTCAAAGTCCACTTCCTTTACTACTGACTGTGTTGTTTACGAGGGAGGGAAATGGAGTTGTCACTAACAGTATTCACCTATGGGACATCTGGTGGTGTCTCTCAAGCTACCTGTCTGTTTTTACAGCATACCCAGAGCTGTAGAACAGCAAAGAAAATAGTACTCTTCACGACCACACACTTTCCAGAGCCTTGGAACTGGAAAACTAAATAGGAACTCAAAATGGATTGCTTTCTTTGTTACAGATTAAAAGCATACGGGAGTTAATCACTCAGGGATAGCTTAATCCCAGAGGCAAGAACATGGACAGCATGATCTCAGAGGAGTCCGCTTTGCCATCATGATCCTGCGATGGTGGCGTCTCCAAAAAGGGATAAGCAATAGAAGCCACTGAATATTCATAAGCGGACTTTATTGGAACATTGAAAGTGAACTTTAAATCAATTTCCTCAAAAGAAATATCTGAATGGCGGTCGGTATTGAAAAAAGCAAAGATCTAGAGGTCACATTATAGATTTTATACTTATTAAGAAATAAGGAGTGAGAGAATGAATGAGGAATTCTGAGTATGGAAAAATGTAACAATGGTGTTCCTATGGGGACAATTGAGATCAAATAGGCTGACTATATTAAAAACATGAGAGTAGCAAAGGGGAAAAATTTGTTGATGACAAACTATTTAGTCTAACAAAGGGTAAAGAGAAAGAAATCCCAGAGGACTATTAAAAAAAAAACCTAGATGGACACAATAGCAACTAAATTCAACACAGACGAGTACCACGGAAAAAAATAACCAGAAGAAAATTAGACACTTTACATATGCCAAACATTCCCTAATGGTCTATCTTGTGCAAAGGTTTAGAGTACATACCTTTGCCTCAGTTTTGAGCTTCCAGGGTTTGAGTTCCTCGTGGGAAAGTTAAGATTGAGAATATTCAATGGAAAATTCCAGAAGTAAACAACTGGCAAGTTGAAACTACTCTTTATAACTATGTATCACATACTTGTTTAACAACTATGTATTGTGTACTTGTTTTGTTTTGTCATTTTTGGTTGTTGCTGATCTCCTACTGGGCTAATTGATAAAACTTTGTCACAGGTATAAACATACCAAATGGAACCTGATGACTGAGCTCAGTGCAGACCATGGTTGGAGGCACTACAGGGTCTCTGAGGGTTCCTCGCAAATACCATGGACTACTGAATGCCTTTTGTGGTCAATTCTATGAAAGCAACTACTTTTCAAGTAAACGTGTTGAAAGAACGGATGAAATAGTTGTCGAGTAAGTGGGATAGAGAGGCTATACCAGGGTTTGGTAACATTCTAATAAATTATCTGCGGGTTCCTAGCTTAAGGAAAAAAAAAAAACGAAGAAGAAATTTCACACTGATTTACATAATTTCCAAATGAAATGATTTCTCCTATTCATTTTCTACTTGTTCCCAAGGATACATCAACACAAAGAAAGGCTGAGGGAAGACGCAGAAGAGTACATGATCGCTGAGAGATGTTTCCCTGGGCGCAGCATTTGACAGTTGGAAAAAAAGGCTATGGAAAGAGGAGCATTGTGAGTTCAGTTTCCCCAAATAATATCCTTCCTTCAGTTTAAGACTTACCTAGGCAGTAAACACAAACACAGCTGTCCCTCAAACCACATCCTTCCTGTTCCTCTGCTTGTGTTCAGTGTCCCCACTATTAGCTCACACAGTCCTGGATAGTCATATACACGTCTAAGCTAGACTCAGGTGAGGTGAAGGTCTTCCTGAGGCTTAGTGCATGGAGAAAGCAGAAAAGGGCACAGGATCAGAAGCCTTGGTTATATAATAGAGGGAGAAACTAAATGATATACTTCATTAAAGAAGCAACTGAAAATATATATCTAGGATATAGCCTTAAGGATACAAAAACCAAAGCAAACTATTTTCATCTCAAAGTGCTGTAACTGAAGTATTATTCAGACATATCAGATACCCAACATGATCAACCGATGGAGATAAAGTTTATTTTGACTCTTAATTTGGGAGGTTTTGTCCCTGAACAAATGGCTCTTTGGTTTGGGTTGTTCAGGCAGTTTGCTATAGTAAGGACTGACATGAGCAAAGCTGACCACCTCTTAGGGCTAAGAAGACAAAAGTCTCAGGCTGGAGACCTTTGAACCTTCTCAAGGGCATGTTACCTAATGGCCTATGGCTTTCTAACAGGGTCTATGGCTTTCTAACAGGGTCTATCTCTAAAGAAATTCCTACTTCCAATACTGTTATCCTAGGCAAGGCTGAAATGCACAGGCCTTTAGGGATTAGTTAAAATACAACCTTAGTGAACACTGATGATGATGGTCGTGGTAATGATGATGATGATGGTGGTGGTGGTGGTGGTGACGGTGACGGTGATGATGATGATGACAGTGGCTGTGGTGGCGGTGGTGGCAGTGGCGGTGACAGTGGTGGCGTAGACACCGCCTAACTTATGTCCAATCCACTTCAGTAATTGTGTGTGTGGTCAGAGTAGCAGAGGCTACATTTCAATTGACTTATTATCCATTTCAGTTTTCTTCCTTTTGGCCTTTAGGTTGGTGTCCTAAAAATCAAAACCAAAACAAATAAAAAAAACAAAAAACCTCCTGTGAATAGAATGTTTTTGACCCTTGTTGGAGCCACAAGTTAGCACATGACAGAGTTCATGATATGAAATATAACTGCACGTTGGCTGCAGTGGATCCTTCTCTTGGAATTCTGACATTACAATGAGCCTAACGGGTACTTGTGGCCCCAGTCACTCCAGTCACTGGACTGTTTAGCATTGCACAATGTTTGCAACTCTCGGTACTTTCAAATTTTTTGTTACTCATCTCTGAAAATAATTTTTAACTCCTAGACAAGTTTAAAATAAATGAAGGGATAAAGAAGTAAACTTGGGTAAAGAACAACAAAGATTTGAAGAGATATGCATGCAAAAACAAAACTTATCATTTGCAACTCACGTATACCTTCCATCGTATAAAGGAAAAATTAATAAATCCAAATTGATTATATCAAGGCATAAATGTAGAGAAATTTATTATTCATTCTTTACTCTAAATTGGTGGGGCTTGGAAAATTTTTGTAATTAATTAATCATTTTTAGTTCTATACATAGAATTTAACATGGCATTCCTCCAAAAGCAATGTTAAGATATTTATAATGTACTTTTTTTTATGACAACTACCGAAAATCTCAATCTATGATTGTAACCTTAAATTGGAAAAAAAAACAGCATATGGAATTCTCTCAGCCTTTGATAAATGATGGTCTTTAGAAGATGGGAAGTTTTAGCCCCATCGTGGGAGATGTTAAGCACAGAACACAGAATAGCAGACAAAAGGTTCAGAGAAAGACATAAAAGGTCACAGTGATGTTTTTATTTGTGTAAAAACCTGTGTGTGTGTCATCGGTAAATTCTAGCCCTCCCTGGTAGACCTCCCTGATTGCTTTCTTCCCCAAGACAGATAAAAGGTGAGACCGTTATTAGGTTAACAGTTTGTGGAAGAAAATTATCATGCTGCCTGAGGAATCTGGGTATCTAGATAAGAAGAAAATTGCTGAGATACTTATGTTAGCCCATACCCCATGCTCCATAAATTTGTTTCCTGAGAACAACAGGAAAAGGTAAAGGAATCCTAAGAATGGCTAGCCACCTCTATAGAAAATGCCTGCTTCTAATCCTCAGGATTTCAAAACATTAGGAGAATTTTGCCAACATGTCTCAACGGATCTAGAGAACGGCAGTGGAAAAAAGGCAGGAGACAGAGCAGAAGAAATGATCCTTGTGATATAAAGAATTGAGTGCAGCTTTCTTAATGCTGGGATTAGAAGGTTCTCTCCATTCAGAGCTTGCACCCGAGGAACAATAAGTTTCGGTGATTGGAATTTTGAAGCATTGGAAGATGCTCACACAACTTCTCATTATTTTGGTTTTCAAGTCTCAAAAAAAACCAAACCACTATAATTCAAAGCCAGCTTAAGTCTTCAAATTAACATTTGCTACCAATTAGTTCATAACGAGTGTTTGTCTGAAACATTTAATGACCATAAGAAATCTTTCAAAACTGCAGAACTTTTATGTTTGAGACTTATGTCACCCTGCCCAACTTCTTATTGCAAAAAGTTTGATCACCCAAAGAGTTCATAAGGGTTTTGGTTTTTTTTTTTTTTTTTTTTCCCCAACAAGAAGAGTTGGCCCTCAATCAGGATGACAGGGCCCTTGTCCCTCTTCAGCATCAGGCATAGGAAATCCTCTGAACAAAGCATAGATCTCAATTGCTTGTTTTGTATTTAAACCTCCCACTAATCCCATTGCCTTCCATAGAAAGCCCGTGTATGGATGCAGTGTGGAAGACCATTCATAGAGCCACTGAGGAAAGGAAGTGCCTCTCGTTAAATCCAGTTTTCTTAAAAAAAAAAAAAAAATTTTTTTTTTTTTTTAGTCTAATTAGTACCTCAAAGAATCCTTCCTAACTTTATTGGGAACACTTCTAAAGTTTCACTATTAAAAGCACTGTTTACTTAAAGTTTTTCTGTTCTTGGTTAAGATTTTTTTTTTTTTAATCACAAATGAGTACTTTTATTGAATGCTAGATAGCACACTTTTACAAGGTTGTAGAATTTTTCCATCTTACTCTGCCCATGGATCTTACACTAATGGCTACCCTAAATTAGAATCATCCTTACATTATTTGGGAAACTCATTTGATTATGATTTTTTTCCTCCAAAATACAGCAACATTTTACACACTACTACCTTGTTTATAATTTTCACACCAAGGTTAACATTTAATTCTCCTTTGAATATTATTTCTGTTACTCCACTAAGCAAATTGAACTACCCTTTCTTTTTGAATTTTCTAGTGATATATTCAAAATTATAAGCATGAAGTCAGTTGTGGAATTACTTCATATTTTTAACAGTAATCAAATTCTCTTTGTCATATACAATATCTATTTGCTCTTGTTAATTGATCTCTTAGTCGGTATTTTTAAAAATGTGTTTTTCAGTTTTTTACAAAGGTTACACACAGAAAACAATCTCATATTGGTTTGTACTTTCCCACAGGATTCCCACTCTTGTTTTCTTCTTACTGCTTGTGACTTCACTTTGCCTGCTCTATATTCTAAGTTGGATGTGACACCATTATTTTCCTTTCCCCAATTTTATTGGTTTAAATTCACAAACATTTGGAGCAATATTTCAATATACTCCACAAGTTTTAATTTGTACTAATTCCAGTATTTTCAACCTCTATATACTCATTTATGTATTACTTTTAACCCATGACATATTTGAAAGTTTTGAGACCTTCAGAGTTATTTTTAGATAGTCCCTGGAATGATAATAGTTTTATATGTTCTATCTCAGAATCATTTTGTTAGCTGCCTAAAGGTTCCATCACTGTATTTTCTTAGCTGTTTGTTAAACCTAACTTTACAAAATAGCTTAATTTTATTTTTGTAGCATTATTTAAATAAGTAAGTATTCTTTTTATTATTTCTTAGATCCCTGCTGGTCATTGGCTTATCCTGACAGGACACTGCGGTGAAGGCCAGTGGGTAGGGAGGAAAGGGGGTGGGGCAGCTCTTCCTGAGCAGCCTGGCTTTGTGCTCGCCTTATCTGGCAGATAGTCAAAGCTAACAGTCCCATTTCAACCTGAGATTCTGGATCTCTCGCTTGAAGCTTCCATGCAGCTGACAATGCATTCCTCTTCCTGGTTTTATGGGGCCTCCCACAGCTTTTGCATTTACTGGTAATCTGGACCACACAAAACGTAGTATCGCTGTCCTTTTTTTTTCCTTTAAGATAGTTTTCTGGGGTAAGAGTTAAAATGGCCACAGACCTATGTTATCCATGTGATCTCTATTTGCTCTACGAGATATATTTGTAAGATCTAGACGTGTAAAGGCTGCTTGAGGTCAGACCAGTGTAAGGCAGCAGCCCACTCTGCCTTCACCAACAATGACTGACAAGATTGCAACTCTGAGATATCCCAAGCAGATCGCTTTACTCAGCCTATGGGCCTATGGGCCGGTGTGTTTGATGTCTTAGTGAAGACAAAGACTTCTAGTCTTAAGAGAATGAGGCTATGGTAGCCTACAT
The DNA here is from genome assembly GCA_030674055.1 of Rhabdomys pumilio. Lineage (NCBI taxonomy): Eukaryota > Metazoa > Chordata > Mammalia > Rodentia > Muridae > Rhabdomys > Rhabdomys pumilio. The sequence goes on along the minus strand of JANHMN010000014.1, from coordinate 39,900,124 downwards.
CACTGAACCATTGCAAACCTCATCCTCCAACACACACTGCACATGCTTCCAGGGAAGGATTTGGGACTGCCTCCCTACACATACCTGAACCACTGCTGCTTGTTGTGAGTGCATTCAGACTTCTATGGGTCATTGCATTTTCATTTATTCATTGGTCTAGCTTCTCTTTACATACAAAACTATGCTGATTTTCTTCTCTCCCTTTGTTTCTTGCCCTTGTTCTGAAGTTGTACATATTAGTTCCTTCCTGTCAATGGTTTTCTCTAAATAGCTAAAATATGTGAATAAATGTAACTTTATATTTTCTCCAAAAGCTTAAAGATGATAGGTACTTCTGTCATTCCCTATCAAATAAAAGAGAGAATGATTTATTTTCTTTCATGTCTTTTATGTTGTTCTCACACCTTATATTTTAAACCTAAATTTTTTATTTGTAGGAAGGTTAATATTTGTTTTAATTAGTATAACATCAAGAATTTACAATAGTAAATTGCTCTACTAAGCCATCTCCTGGGATCTGGAACTGTACTGTCAAATAAGATACATCTTTATGCCATTTATCATTGTTCATGATTCATTGCTCTGGTTCCTTTGCTCATTATTATTTATTTCTTGAAAT
>JANHMN010000014.1:39870292-39892370 GCA_030674055.1 Rhabdomys pumilio | reverse complement strand
AAACCAAACCAAACCAAACCAAACCAAACCAAACCAAACCAAACCAAACCAAACCAAAAAATACCCACAATAGCCAATATACAGTCCACAGAACTCAAAAAGGTCAACAAACTGAAGGGCACAAGTGAGAATGCCTCAATCCCACTTGACAGGGAGAAGAAAACAATCACAAGTGGGACCTGAGTGTAGCCACTGGAGACCACAAGTCAATTGGGTTCACCTGAAAGGGGGGCTGGGAATGAAAGGGGAACAGAGGGCGAGAAGAGATGAAGCCAAGACAAAGTTCTCTGATCAAGGCTCAAAGCTTTAATGTTCAGCTCTCAATTTAAAGGGGAAGACCCAACACACAACCCCTCCTGGTTTCAGCTGGGAAATGGGTGGGATAGTCCATAATCCGTTCTAGGTCACAGGCCAGAGATGTCTCCAGGCAAGCCCAGGGGCAGTTCTGCTTCTGTGTTCTGTGCAGCCAAGGTGGGTAACTCCACCTAGATCCTTATCACTTGGTCTGTTGTGGTAAACAAGGTCTCTCAGGCCTGCTCAAGGCTGGAGAGGGAGGGCACACCTGAGAGGGAAAGTGGATGGAGGTGAGTGGGGAGGAGAACCTGATCTGGTCTTGGGTGAAGGAAAAAGACTGAAGCCCTGAGGGCCAGCAAAAAAAAATGGAAACAGGTAACTTCAGGAGGTAGGAGACCCTCCAGAATGCACCAGAGACCTGAGAGGTGAGAGACTCTCAGGACTCAGAGGGAAGGACCTTAGATGAAATGCCCAACAGTCGGGAGAGAGAACTTATAAAGCCCACTTCCAGCAAGAAGACAGGGCATCAAGTGAGGGAGGGGGTTGCCATCCCACAGTCCAAACTCTAACCCATAATTGTTCCTGTCTGAAAGAACTACAGGGATGGAAAGGGAGAGGAACCTAAGGAAAAGAAGGTCCAGTGGCAGGTCCAAAGTGGGATCCAGCTCAAGGGAAGGTCACAAGGCTTGATACTATTACTGAGGTTATGGAGAGCTCACAAAAAGGGACCTATCATGATTGCCCTCTGAAAGACCCAACAAGTGGCTGAAAGAGTCAGATGCAGATATTTGTACCCAACCAATGGACAGAAGCTGCTGATTCCTGTGGTTGAATTAGGGAAAAGCTGGAAGAAGCTGAGGAGGGTGACCCTGTAGGGTCTCAATTAACCTGGACCCCCAAGATCTCTCAAACCCTGGAGTACCAACCAGGCAGCATACACCAGCTGATACGAGGCCCCCAACATATATACAGCAGAGGACTGCCAGTCTGGGCTCAGTCAGAGAAGATACACCTAACCCTCAAGAGACTGGAGGCCCCAGGGAGTATAGAGGTCTGGTTAGGTGGGTGGTGGGTGATGTGGTGGGTGATGGGTGATGGGTGATGGGTGATGGGTGATGGGTGATGGGTGATGGGTGATGGGTGATGGGTAATGGGTGATGGAAACATCTTCGTGGAGGAAGAGGGTTGGGAGGAGTTATGGGATGTGGAACAGTTGGAGGGTGAACAAGGAGGGGAATAAAATCTGCAGTGTAAATAAGTAAATAAATGAAGATTAAATTAAAAATGTTTGTTGTTCATATTTAAAAAAATTATCTACTTAACCATTTTTTACCGATAATCTACTTACTTTGTGTAATGAATGCATCTGTACGAGCACATGCCAGGATGCACATATAGAAGTCAGGAGAAAACTTTTGGGAGTTGGTTCTGGTAGTTGAATTCGGACTAGATACATCACCAGATGCATAGCAGGCCCTGATTGTTGTTTTTTAAACTGTGCGACATAACCTTTCTCCCCTGTGAAGAGTTGGTAATTGGGTTTTTGGGTCTTCTGGAACAAACTAACAATGGACTGGCTAACAGGAGATGAGATACTAGAGTTTAGAATCTCCACAGGGGTGACACGGGGTACTCATTAACCCACTGAGATTGCAAAGTGTGTACAGCCTTCTTAAGCAAAAAGAAAGTTGAGGCTGGAGGCGATTTTAGTAAATGATTTTTTTTTTTTTAGCGGAGACGATTGAGTCCAAAGAGTAGACAGCGAGTAGGGACAAAGGTCTCCTGAGGTTTGGAGTGGGGTGTTTCACTTTCAATCTCTTCTTTTGAAGGAACCCTTACTTTGCGATGAGATTATAGAGAGGACTCTTGTGACCACTGCAGGCTTCTAGAAGTACTGAGTCAGGTAAGAGGCTTTCAGAGACACTCTTCCTGAATTTTGGGACAGACTGTTCCAGACTGGGGTGTTAGGGGGTGGGAGGGTAGGGGTGTCAAAGAGAACTTGAGCCTTCTTTTCTAGTTCAAAGCAGCCGGATGGTTAAATGTCACACTAGGAACATTTCTGAGCCCGGACACAGCATCTTCTCGAATGAAATGCTAGCTCTTGAGATGGTTCTTAAGCAGATGACAAAAGAGCATTTTATAGGGTGGAGGCAATTTTGAAGGACATGGAAAAAAAATTAGAAATCGTACATAACAGTTGTCAGAGAGCCCTGAGAACTATTAAGAGTTTTGGAAGGACTTTTGAACTTGGAGATTTAAGTGACCTAAATTGAATCTTAATTACTCTTCCTCTGGAGTAAGACAGTGCCCTCCCAGGTGGGTGGTGGTTCTCTATAATGAGACAGTAAGGTAAACTGGCCGCTCCTTTTAGCAAAACATCCTGTTTTGGTTTTTAGTTGCCCTGGGCAGTGGCAAAGCTCAAGTGGGTAAATTTGTTTCTGAGGGTATTTAATTTGAAAGTTCATTCTCCTTTGGCTTTGAACATACACGTGCGCAAACACACACACACACACACACACACACACACACACACACACACACACAACTTTCTTCCCATGACTTCTTAGTGGTGAAGAGAAAGAGACAGCTAACAGATGGTAGAACTCTCTCAGCATGAATTTTAGCCACTTCTGGCTGGTAGATTTTACACACTAGCCTTTTTTAGCTTCTGAAAAAGGAGAGAGAATAGTTGGGGCAGAATAGTTGGGTCCTTCAGGCAGAGCAGAGCTGGCTGGGGGACATAGCCTAAATACCATTAAGTGATTTTCTGATGTAAGAGGAATTTCCCCTGAGTATTTACACCATGGCAATGATTCCATAGTACCTCAATGCCTTCTACAGAGGGATGGGCTTTTGGGTGAGTGTATCATTTAAGTCTGTCTAAAGCTTTCGAGTCAATTGTGGCTTATTTTTATGTTATGAGGCCTGGTGCCTCACTCTTACCAACACAGGTAAGATCTGCAGATAGACAAATTGTAAGCCCTCGGACATACTTGCCTACAATGAATGCAGTTATGGTTTCAACAAAATGGCCATTTTTAAAACTATTTGGGGGTGCTTTTTGTAATATGTATGATATTAATTCAATTTTCATTTAAAAGAAAGCTTGTGAGTCCTGTATTCTGACTTTTCAAGGCCACAGCAGAATTGCCAGGGATCATTCTTACTCTGCCAGCGATCTTTCATGACATCTGGCCCCCCTCTCCTTTGATAAGCCACTCTTGACAGATGGCACTTCAGCTTCCACACAAATGTTCCCATGAAGATCAGGCTCACCAGACTTGGAGTCTCCAGCTCCACATTTAATACCACCGTGCAGTTCTAGGAGACTTTGGGATATAGAAACTACACTAAATACAGAGGCATCTTTAGTATACCAGTTAAATAGTGTATCGGTAAATACTCAATAGGTATTTACTTATTGGGAAGTATGTGTTCTGTCTACATCAAATTCTGGCTTCACTTCCTGTTGTCTTTGGTTTTGGGGAGACTGAACTGTCTCATGGTTTAGGAACATAGACTTAAACCTGTGCCTTTGTTGACTGCATAGCAGTTTTCTTAAATTTTATTTCAAGTGTAAGTCTGCCATTGAAAATTAGTAAGTTTACTATTGTTACTTCTTAGAGTGGTGCTAAGCTCCATTGGTTTCAAAGTCTATAACTTTTAAAACAGTGTAACTCTTTAGCCCTCACAGTCCCTTTAGTAGAGTACCATGGGCATTGCAGCACAGAAATGGGAAGCATCGGCTCTTGAAAAGCCTTGTCCATCAATAAGGTCAACACCAGACGCTGGAGCCAGACTCACATGATCAAATACTCTCAGAGCACATCGTTCCCAGTGCCTTTGGCACGAAGCCTTCCTCTGTAATGTATGCTGTATATTTCCTTATATACAAGTTTCCTTTATCATTAAATTTTTCCTTTTTCATAAACGTGGCTTATTCAGATGTTTCGTCTCATTACAATAATGGTTTTTTAAAACAAATAAACAATAGCTAATATTTTGGTGGACCAACTACATATCCATTAGTTACTCTAAAAATTCATATAGACTTTATAATTTAAAAAAAACTTATAAATAAATAAATAAATAAATAAATAAATATGTCCCACAAGAACGACACAAAGTCTGCAGGACTCAAGAATTGGCGTTCAAGAGTGAAGGCTGTGAAACTTCGTGTTAAATGTTACACTTCAAGTATTATATATATCTTATGCACTTACATACCACTAAACCCCAAAAAACTCATGGCAAAATTACAATTAGAATTCCCTTTGGTTTTGGGGAGACTGAACTGTAATGCTGTAACCTGCATTCTGTCCTTCCGCATACCCTCACATTTAGCCTTTTTTTTTCTCTTTTCCTTATGTTTACTGCATCAGATGTATATTTCTCTGTCTATCTCTTCTTGTCTGTTTACCTAATATTTCCTTTTCATAAATTTGCAGCTAAGAACGCGATCACTTTTCAGCCTCTTAGGGCAGTGTTCATAGTTCAAATTGGGAGATGTTGGTCCACAATTTAAACGTTCCTCTTTACGATGTAACACATCATTGCATGGAATACGTATAAATGGGTATTAACTTCTGACACTGAGTTCAAATCCTCTAGGATACAGGAAAGCAAACTAATAAAATAGAAAAGCCCACCCATGCTAGAGTACGTAGAATGCCAATTCTGCGTTTGCATATAAAACTCGAACTTATATCGATAACACATTATTATTTATTTAATGTATTCCTATCAATGCTTCATTGATTTAGCTTTACTATAGGACTTTTACAATCTAGTAGACGTTGAGGATCATTTTTTCTTATATGTTTAAGTGAATAGTTAACTTTTCATTGTTTCCAAAAGAAAATACTACAGAGAGGAAGACAGAGAGTATTTTGGATTATTTACATTTTTAAAGCATCACATGTTGAAGTAGAGGGTGTTTATGTGATGCTTTAAACTTACCTGTCCATGCCAGTAAGACTGGAACTTGCAGGACTCAGTTCTCTCTTTCCACCACGTGGGTACCTGAGATCAAACTCAGGTGCTCAGGCTTAGCAGCAGGTGCTTTTGCTCACTACTTGTTGGCCCTGATTTGGATTTGTTGTTGAAGTTCTGGAATTAGTTAAATGTCGTAAAGACCAAAATGGGAAGTACTGTTTACAAAATGCATTGATAAGCATTTCCTAAAGAAACTATTCTTCCCCCACCCCTCATTTTTATTTCATTTTAAGCAGGTGTTTGATAGCATTTTACTGTATGACAGGTACTCTTCTAAACATAAAGGCTATGCAAGGAGCTACAAGCTATATAGCAAAATATTACGTAGACACTCTCCAGTTTTCTATCAGATTTCCATGCCTGACCTTTCTACACTTACTTTTAAGTACACGAGTGAGCTGTAGTGCGTTGGTGTAATGCTGCTTGTATTCTAATGCTAAATACTGGTTAATAGATGTGATTGCCCTCAAAGAGCAGATCTTTACATACTCAAAGTGATGCCATGTGAATCTTCTTCCTAATTTAACTGCTCAAGAAAGGTCTAGAACCTGTGATTGGGCAGTGGAGGCAGAAGGTTGGGACTGGAGGTTCCAGAAAGGGGGTTGCATGTAGAGAGAGAGGAAAGAGGAAGATGGAGGAGGAAGAAGCCACTGTGGATCAGAACTATATGGCCAGGAGGAACAGCAAGTAACAAGGGAAAGACTCTATAGATGGGGAGTAAGTTAGTATAATTCTAGATCTTCCCAATCTCGGCTTACAGCTTGTAAATCAAATATCTGGATTCTATGTCTTTTATATGGGCTTGTTAGGATTGTAAATTCCTTCTACAGTAAACAAATATGCCGTTCATTTCTGTAGCTTTGAAACTATTATATCACAACTCAGGATACAAAGGATTGTATCACAACTTCATTTACAAAGGGTTGGACTCCAACTAATGTGCCTCAACCATGTAGACGGTAAAGAAACAATATTTAGGGAATAGACGTTCTTCTTATTCAACCATAAAAGATGTTCTCGGCCATTTTGCTTTGTCTTTCCTCCTGTATTTCTGGCGTTCACAGAAGCAATTTCAGATATTTAGTGATTTGATGGAAAAAAAATCTAGGTGGTTTGTTAGGTGTCTCATATTACAAAGCATCCTGATATTTATACATTAGTCTGTGTGATGTGGCATCCTATATCTTATAACATAAGATTTATAAATTTAACGTATAAAAATATCACCTAAGAAAAATTGAATCAGTGTTCAGGGAAAAAATTAAGGGGAAAATTAAATTTGGGAGCAAATGGATTTTATGTAATTAATTCAGGTATAAAACTTTCAAGAATAAGCCTTTATATTTTTAAATACATTAATTCTTATTTCTACTTGGTAAGTATTTGAGAATGAGAGAGTATTATAAAATAAGAAAACAAAGTATGTCGTTCTAGAAAATGACAAAAATAATATAGGACTAAATATAACCTTCAAATACCTTTGAAATGAACTTTGAAAGGTAAGAATAGCTTCTATCCACTTTGAACTTAAACGCATACAGTGCATAGGCACACATACGAACCTAAATACAGCAGCATTCTTGTCTATAGTTCCTTGACTGTGTGCATAAAAATTTGACATTTCAAATGTTTACATCCATGGAAGAATAGTAGATTTATTATTGCCTTTAGTAAATTTATTCAAAACATTACTAGTAACCTTATTAAAATGATCTCTATTGATAGTTTGCTTTTTATGCTATCCTCATGGAAGTAATTTTTTCAAGTATTTATTGATGTTTCCTATTTTCATGCTGAAGGGTTTAGGCCCCTTCATCTTATTAACTGAATGACTTATCTTTGTAGTTAACCTTTTCCATAGGAATGTCTTTTGAAGCCTTCCATACATCTTCATGGTATCTGTGGAGGGAATTGACATATTATAATCTGTCTGGTGATAATAAAAGCAAAAACAGAATTTCAGTCATAAATATGATCACATCTTCTGTGCTTAAGAAACAGTATAATTTTTTTTTCTTCTAGAAGCCAGTGTTTGATGAGAGTTTCAGAAGCATTGACTTTTCCTTGTGGATTTAGCTACATTCAGTTAACAAATACTTGAACTTTTCTTGTGCAAAGAACCAATGTATTAAAACTAAAGGTCAGAACATGTCTGAAATGCTTGTGTTTATCAAAGCAATGTGAAATAAGCCATATGTAGAAAATTGGTTTATAACATCTTTGTTATTTGTTAGGTGACTTGCAATAGAACAAAAATGTGGACTTCAAATAAAATTCATATTTAGTACACAGTTATCCTTGTTTTGCCTGTAACATAAGACCAAGTATATAGAAAAATATAATCATGGATCAAATAACTTTTTTCTTGAGCTGTTAGACTGCATCTGATTTTGCAAGTCTAGTGTTTCAAGTGTCTTTATGCCTCCATTTTTAGGGTTAAAAATGGAAGGCAGATGGACACCATCTGTATCTGTCATTAATGAACCAATATGTTTCTACAGTGGGCCATGAAACGAGAAGTCAGACATTTTCACAATGTTGTGCTGAAAATGGACCCTTTCTATTAGAGACCATTAAGGATATGACTTAAGTAGAACTAGTTGTCTGTGTACATACCCATCAGGTACTTTAAGAAAGTAAAAAGAAGTGAATTGGATAATGTAATTTGCTGTTTTGCTAACATGGAGTCATTTAAAAACTATAGAGCAATCTGTAAGTATAGTAAGCAAGTTTACTCTGACGTAGTAGTAAAAACAACCATGTTGAGAGTTTCCGTAAGAGGATCCAGTAGGAAAAGGAGAGTCCTAAAAACCTGGAGACCTTCTCTCTGAAGGGTTTTGTAGATGACTCTATCACATCTGAAAAATCTAGATGACAGAAATGGCTGCCTCCAGACAAATCTACTTATATAATAAAGATACACAGACACTAGCTTTTTCATTCCTCTACTGCTAGCCACCTTATAAAAATCTTCATGCATCAAGATTAGCTCTATCTAGTATCTATAAAAGCCACTGGACTTTTGTAAAGTTGAATAGTTATGCTGAAGGTGTAGAATTTCACACTGAATTTTACACTTTCATAGTCAGATATTTTTGACTCACTTATTTGCCATACATAAAATAAAGAAAAACCTAGGATAGAGCTAAAACTTGGAAAGTCCTTGGCTTTATAGCGTCTATCATAACTCACCATCATATAAATTTAACCCTTTCTCTTAACATCATATTATATGCATGGGTACAATTATATATACCCCACACCTTCCATATATAACAGAATAGGATACTCAGAAGAAGGAGATCATGCTGTTGTTTCTCTTATTGAAATTGTGTGATCTCACTTAATATTCTACCTCTCAACTCCATACAACTCTGAAAATTTTATAATAAAAATTTTTTATAGGTGAATAGTATTTCATTACCCATTTGCTTGCTGGTGGGCATGTAGGTTGGTTCTATTCGCTTGCTATAGTGAATAAGAAAATATTAACTAAGGGAGTGTAAAAGACTCTATGGTAAGGTATGGAGCTTTATGGATGTATGTCCAGGAGTGAAATCACTGGGTCATAATGCAATTATAATTTTAACTTTTTGAGACATCTCTAAACTGATTTCCAAATGACCCTATTCGTAATCCATCCAGCAACGAATAAGCTTTTTATTTCTCTGTATCCTCTCAACCTTTGATGTCAGATTTCTTTATAAGGGCCAGTCTGACTGTAATGAGATATTTTACTTTTTTTTTTTTTTTAAATAAATACACAAGTGAAGAAAACAGAATATTTTAAAACTGTGGATAAAACTAGGTATGGTACTCATCAATGCTATCCCATCACTTGAAGGCTAAGGAAGAAGGATCATCTTATTATGAGTTCAAGACCAGTCTGGACTTCAACCTAGATTAAAGCATCATTGTTGAAATGGATTTTGAAATAAATTTATATAATTTGAAGAGAAGCTAGAGCATAGCTTTTTAAACCAAAAGAATGGTTGAAAGAGTCTTGTTGCACGTCCTTGAAAGTTTACTCAAACGACAATAGATCACTAAATTAACGATAATTTAAGAAAACGTTCAATAACAGTTCTCAAGTCTACATTGCTTCATTTTGAAATGGTTTCTACTGGGAGATGGAGGATTTGCTTATGATAAGCTGGCAAAGCCAGAAATCATAACCCTAGGTATATTGAAATGACATTTGACTTGAGTTAATAGGGTAAAATATTTTGAGTTTGATTGAAGGGCAACAGAGAAAGCCTTAAAAATTTAAACCTGAAAACACCCATTTTTTCAGTAGTACAACTGGGCTCGAAATGCACAACAGACGCCGAAGATTCAACCAGTATTCAACTGTACTGAAGGGTTCAGGTTGTTAAAACAATAATTCAGAAAAGACTTTTGAAGATTTATACAAAACAATGAAGCTATATCACTTAAGGCTTTTTGTCTTATGTGTAATTATGAGCAATAGCTGTGTTTTACTTAGCATTTGTCTTAGCTTTTCACCTGGTATTATGTTATAGTTTCCATTAAAAGTCAAACATTTATAGATTGTTTTATTTATACATTTATCATTGTTTATGTGCATGTATGTGTACCATGTGGATGCTGGAAACCAAACTCTGATCACCTGCAAGAAGAGCAAGTGATCCCCACTCTTGAGCAATTTCTCCAGCCCCACTTATGGTTTATTTCTCTTTAGATGCCTTTCTTCAAATCTTTATGTTGCTACCCAAAATGTATAGTTCTAATATTGCCTTGTTAAATAATCAAGACTCGGTAGTTGACCTGTCATGTCATAACAGCCCATGCAGACATGTAGCATGTGCAAGGAAGAAAAATTCATGTGAAGAAAAAGCACACAAAGGTATGCCTTTCATATCTTGTCAATGTTGATAGTGATTATAAGATGATATTATTCATTATGTGATCCCTGTCTTCCATATTTGTGTTATGTCATTTAAACACAGTATATCTCTTAAGAAACTTATCCAGCTAACGAGTCAAATTTTAATAAACTATCAGTTTGTCTTAAATTGCTTCAGTTCTGAAAGGCTCCGTATACTGAGTTATACATGACAATAATGGAAAGTGATGAGCCATAGAAAGACCTTAGATGTCTGTTAACAGGGGAATATTATGAGGAAACGTTCACACTTTCCAGTGCTTGAATAAGTGTCCAAACTCCATGACAATATAATAATCACTGTTTACTTCAGTATCTTTGAGACAAAGAGTGAGGGCAACCCCAAAAGCCAAAAGCCAAAAGCCAGAAAAAAAAAAAAAGATGAAGATCTGGGCAGTACTCTCTGACATAAAATATTAGAATATTTCCTCCCATGAGGCTGTATTCTTTATATTTTCCTGGAAAGGCAAAATGTGCAAGTCTCATCCTTCTAAATACCCAGAAGTCAGTTGGCGTTAGTCTATTTTAGTGGGGTTTAGCTTTAAGCTCTTGTATGGGTTGAGTTCTTTCCATCTTTGGATAGCAGATGCTAATGGCAATAGCAGATGTTCAAAATAGCAAAGTGACAGCCATCGGGTGACTGAACTCAAGTGATTGGAGTGTTGGAGTGTAAAAATCTAGCAGCTCTAGTAGGTAAACAGCTTGTTTATATTTTACTTCTCTCTCTCTCTCTCTCTCTCTCTCTCTCTCTCTGTGTGTGTGTGTGTGTGTGTGTGTATGTGTGTGTGTATGTGTGCTGTCTAGAAAAAATGTGGTAGAGTACCATCACTTTGTCCACTAGGAACAATTACTCTTAGGTGCCTGTAATATCAGTGTTGTCTGCTCAGTTTGAATAGACTAGGCTAGGAACTATGTGTTTATATATTGATGGCGGGTGGCTAAGATCTTTTTTTTCCTCCCCCCCACCCAGACAGGGTTTCTCTGTGTAGCCCTGGCTGTCCTGGAACTCACTCTGTAGACCAGGCTGGCCTTGAACTCAGAAATCTGCCTGCCTCTGCCTCCCAAGTGCTAGGATCAAAGGCGTGTGCCACCACCGCCCAGCCAGGTGGCTGAGATCTTACTCATACTTCAATGAGGCTGTTAAATTTTTTTCTACACTCCTGGTCCCATTTAGACAAGACTTGTAAAAATAAAATAATAGCACATTTTTACTAGATTACTGAACATGTTGGGGTGCTGCTGGTGCTATCTGTCCTTTAGTCTTCATCTTGACACTCTATTAGAGTAAAGCATTCTCCATGCCTGTTTTACAGAAGATACAAAGGAAGAAACTGAATCTCAGAAATATTTTCCTATTTGCCCAACATCATTTAGCTATCAAAGACAGAAACATCCAGAGTCATGTTTCTATACCATCTTGCTTTTAGGATGGACAGGTTTTTGTTTATTTTCTTGCTTGCTTGCTTGCTTGCTTACGTTACTGTTATAAAATACCATAAAAAAAAAAAAAACAACTTATGGAAGAAAGGGTTTATTTATTTCACCATATAGTCTGTAATTGTAGAAAAGTCAATGTGAGAGGAACTTAAGTGAGTGCAAGCATATTTGTGATCATCTCTCTCTAGTCTGATAATCTTCAATATCCCTGCCTTAAGGGATGGTATCACCCACAGTGGGCCTTCTAACATCAATTAATGTAGTATAGGTAATCCCCTAAAGTCATCTCCACAAGCCAGTATGATCTAGACAGCCCTTCACTAATTGTACCTTGCCAGGTAATTCTAGATTGTATCAAACTGACAGTTAAAACTAACATATATACAAATCCTGCCTTCTGAAGTTTTTGAAAACCTGCCCATTACCTACAAAGCTATTTTCTCTTGTTTGGGCACTCTTAACAGAACTAATGGTAGCTGTCTTCTTTCACATTCTAATGTTATGGCAGGACACTGTTGCAGGACACTCTAAAGTGTCAAGCTCTGGCACGTAGCTGATGTTACACGAAGTTTTCCCTTTTTCATAACAACCATTTATATCCTATTACACCTCACAGGAGAGTCTAACAGAAGCAGTATACAAACAGATATGCTGAGAGATGTCTGCTTTCTCATTAGTTATTGCTTGTCGAAATAAGAAGTATCTTAAAAGAGATGAGAATATTGTCCTTTGTGACATTTGGATTGAATCTGTGACTTTTTTTTTTTTATAGCATCATAGTATTTCTCAAAATTTCAAAGGTCATTTTCAGAAACACATGCAGGTATCTATCAGCTACTTCATACTACAAGTTGTTATTTATAATTTGAGGTTGAGACTGGCTGGGTCCAGTGGGTAAAAGCACTTGCTATTCGTGTAGAGGACCTAGGTTCAGTTTCTAGTACTCACATGATAGTTCACAGCCCCAATTCCAGAGAATCTGATTCCTCTTTTGGCCTCTGTTTTTATCAGGCATGTACAAAATACATACATACATACATACATACATACATACACACACACATACATGCATGTAAAACACTCACACATAAAGTAAAAATAAATATATCTTTAAAACATTTAAACATTGAGGCTATGAATCATGTGCCTTTATGAGACATATTAGGGCATAGCTAATAATTTGCTGGAGATATTATTTTTATTCATTCAAATTCTAATATAGTTTCTTAATTAGATCGAAAATATAATGCATGATAGTTAATGAACCAGAAATTGTATCTTACTGCTACTTTTCAAAATTGTTTTTTCCTAAAAACAATTAAAATTGATCGATCATATTTGGTATATTGTCTCTAAAATTTGGTATGCATGTTTACTGATTGATCTTGCTGATTTGTATTTCTTTGGAACATAATATGCTAGATAAACGGACTAAAAATCTTCTATGTAGAGTCATCAAATAACCCTGACCCTGTAATGCTGGATGGTACTACCAACCATGACTTGGCTTTTCACACCTAGTTCTCTTAGCCTGAAAGTCATGAATGGCATGTCATGTATAATTGAATATTGAAATTTGATCAGTTGCATGCTGTTATCATGAACTTTCAGAGTAAACTTTTCTTTGAAAACTAAAATCTTTTAAGTCAAGGAAATTACAAACTTGCTGTCAAACAGCGTATGAAAAAGGGTAATATAACAGATATGTTTGGGTGCAATCACCTAAAAAACTACTCGTGCATTTATTTTATCAGCTGCTGGTAATATGGTTCAATGCCCAGTATGCAGATCTTGTGCCAGTATTGGTTGTAGAATTCAGTGCTGTATACATACAGAAATAGCCCTTCTATATAGAAAATCTTCCTTCAGAATATTGTCATTCCATTTATAAAATTCCATTTTTTAATTCTATTCATTGAAAATGCTACAAATCTCCCCCTGATATTTTACTGAATTAATACTCTTTGACTAGGAAATTTGTATTGTTAAATGTTTACAAATATTAGTATTTTCAGTGAATAGCAGTAGGTTTATACCCATGGCAACTAAAGATGTGGGACAGAGAATGACAGATCCTGAAGCTCTTCCAATGTCACGTTCAGAACTGTGTCTTGAATACGTCCACCCATTGCCACTCTCTGTTCCTTCTTTGTTTGGTTTGGATCAAATGCCAGTCTTTTGTTTATTGTGTAGAAAGCTTACAAAGAAAAGGCAAATTCTTAACCATTTTGGCAGACATTTGAATACTGTGTTTTAGCACGTGGATCATCCAAACGGAACCCTAGGCATTCCTACCATTAGCCGGGTCACCGGCTAGGCCCAGAGGGCCACACCTGAGTAACCTGAGCAGCTCTTCAGCCTGGCTCTTTGATTTGGCTTTCACAGGCCAGTAGTTTTTATTTCTTCTCATCTGTCGGCTATCATGTTAACAAGCCAAGCAAATCTCAGCAGCTCATTGACAGCATAATAAAATGAGATGAAAATTTCACCGGCTAAAGAAAGTCTTATTTTTATGGCTTTTGGCCTGAGACAGTCTTCATGTGTGTTTCAATAATCAAATAAGGGGGAAAAATCCCCACACAAATCAATTAAACAAACAAACAAACAAATAAAACCACAGTGGTTTACTGCAAAGGACTAGGATTCCCTTTGTGGCTGATTGAAAACCAAGATAAGTTCTAGACCAAAACAAGACGGTATTGTTCATATTATGACAAATTGCTGCCAGGCTCATCGTGATGTTGTTTTTGTAGAACTAGAAACTGTTACCTAATTTGCATTTTTAAAATATGAAGCCTGGTTCAAGAAAAATCAAGTGATGATGTTTGGAACTGCTGGGAGCCAGCTGCTTCATGTCAGGCGTTGAGAACAAATGGGTGGAGTCGTGGTCACGGAGTTCCTGAGGTGAGTATCATGTTGAGTATCTCATGGCTACTGGAGATTTGGGCGGCTTCTAAAGGCAATTATAACCAATAAAAACAAGGCTTAAACATACAAACAAACAAACGGAAGGAAAAAAGTATTGCTTATTGCACAGCAGGACCACTTATGGACTGCAAATTAATATCTAATCACAAATACATGTAACCCTAGCTGTTCAAAAAAATGAACCCTAAAATAAAGTTTTAATCATGTTTATATTTTCAATATATACGATATATAGTTAAATTACTTAAAAAATTTTTTAATGGAAGTACTTGCCTTTAATAATAAGGTTTGAGTTTATTTGATTACAGAGTGACTTGTATGGTTAGGTGTTCCAATGTCTTATTAAGGAAACTGCACTGGCATCCTTGGTTTGCATCTCTTCACTAGCTGCTTGCTTTCTCAGTTAAACATGGTATAAAGATAGACTCGGAAAATCTGTTTACTATGTTCTATTCTAGACAGTTCAGACAACAGGGAGACACATCCAAAAGCATGCAATAGGAAGGCAAATAAAATGCTTCTTGAGTGCTCTATTCATTATTGATTAGCACAATAAAAAAACTCAACGTAGCCCAGGCCATTTTAATGGGAATCAAAATATATTAAAAACAACAACAACAACAAAAATGTTGGTTTTGAGTAGCAAATTCTACTCCTCAGCTATATCAATCGCTCTCCTTACATTTAAATCCATGTAGTACTGAAAGGTAAAATAAAGTCAAAAGACTGCATGGCTCCTAACACAAACAATTCTTAAACTTTTCTTCTTCCTGAGTCCTATGCCTTTAGAATTCACAATCTGGATTACATACAGTATTCAGTGTTTTTGCTCTTGACATTTTTAAACAATATCCCTATAAAGTTTAGCATGTTGTCTTATGATAAAAATAAGTGTGCTATGTATTAAATCACCCCCCCCACACACACACGTGATTCCTCCTCCTGGTGTCTAAAGTGTATGTGCAGACAGCCTTTTCTTTTTTCTGGTATTGTTACATTAGAGTGTAGGGTCGACAACATGAATGAATAAATTATTAACTTTAAATTCACTCGTATTTAGTGGAGCAAATTTCATAGATGAATATGTCAAATTCTGATTTGCTTTTGTTAATTAGTATCTGAATAATGAAGATGCTTTCTTCTTAATACTTGCATCCCAGGATGATGTCTAATGCCTGAGGTTGAACTGATAAGCCATATGTGATCATGAAAAGCAGGGGAAGAGCCTTGTGCAGAAATCCTTTAAGGTGTCACATAGCATGACTGTCCTCTGAGAGGCCCAACAAGCAGATGACTGAGACAGATGCTGAAGTCAGGGACCCCTGTGGTTGATTTAGGGAAAGACTGGAAGAGACTGGGGAGAAGGGCAACCCCATAGAAAGACCAGCAGTCTCAACTAACATGGACCCCTGAGATCTCTCAGACACTGAGCCACCAACCAGGCAGCCTACACCAGCTCATCTAAGACCCCCAACACATATACAGCAGAGGACTGCCGGGTCTGGCCTCAGTGAGAGAAGATGCACCTAACCCTTGAGAGACTTGAGGCCTCAGGGAGCAGGGAGGCCTAGTTTGGGGTTAGTGTGTGGGGACATCCTCTTGGAGGCTGGGGAGAAGAGGAATGAGATGTGGAACTATGGAAGGATGGACCAGGAGAGGGTAATGACTGAACTGCAAAAAAATAAAAGTGAAAAAAACCAAACCAACCAACCAACTAACCAACCAAACAAACAAACAAACAAAAACTGAGGAATTTTATACCACTTCATTCTAAACTTTTTTTTCCCTTTTAGCACCTAGATCTCAAACTAAGTATAGTGCCTGATGTTTTCTTAAGTCATTGCCGTTTTTGTAAGGTGTACCCAAGTGAAGAGTTTACATTTTTTATTGAGGTGAAGAAAACCTCTTGGGGATTCAGCCCAATTTTGTATTCTTTAAGGATGGTTGGGGTTTCAGACCAGAGATTAGAAAAAGAACACTGAGACAAATTGAGCCACACACACTCTCAATCCAAACCTATGTAATTTATAGTTCTTCACGAATGACTATTGCAAATGCTCCCTCTATGTTTTGGGTGCATATTAGACAAATAATTCACTAAATATTTATGTGGCTATTCTGGCACATGCCTTTAATCCCAGCACTTGGTAGGCAGAGGCAGGTGAATCTCTGAGTCTGAGGGCAGCCTGGTCTACATGGTAAGTTCCAGGACAGCAAGGGCTACTTGATGAGGTCCTGTCTCAAAGAGAAAACAAAACAGACAAGCAAACAAGTGAACAGTTATTTGGTCAGGACTTTAAATATATTTTTCTTCCAGAAAGATGTGATGGTCCACACCTCAACACTTAGGAGTCAAAGACAGGAGGATTCCCTGAAGTTCACTGTTCAGCCACTTTTCACCTAAAAGGCTAGATGTTCAATGAGAGACTGTCTCCAAACATATGGTAGAAAATAACAGAAAAAAAAATCCTGATGTAACCTTCTGGCCTCTTTTTGAAGATACACAGGTGTCCATATTTGTAGGAAAAAAAATAAAAACTTGGCCAGGGAACCCAGGGTTTCTCACACCACACAGTGTGTAGTTGGCTGAGAATGCCCTGGGTTCCTCCAGCTGGAAGTTAGGCCCAGCTGTTCACCACGGTTCCTCAGGGCGTGGCCCCAACACACAAGGAAGTCGTTGGGTTTCCAAAACAGGTTTATTGGCATGGCAGATGGTGGATGGATCTGGATGCACACACCCCCAAAAAACCCAGGCCAGACTTGAGTTAAATAGAGAGGGGAAGAGGGGGGGAAGGGCTGGGGAGGAATGCTTAACCGGCTCCACCCTCTGGCCTTCAGGTACCTCATTAGTATGTAAATCTCTCTAGGGCCTGGGGGCCTGTTTATCATGCCCACCACCTGTGTACGTGACTGAAGGGCGCAGGCTGAGTGGAGATTAGACCTCGTGACAGGAGCCTGGGTTCTGGGGGCACCGCCAAACCTACAACCCACTCATATACACAAATGAACACACACACACACCCACATACAAACTGTCTTATTTGTGAGGTCATATTGATGCTGATCTGTGTCAACCGAGATAGAGAACAAGCTCAGTGAGCCTATTAATCTGTAGAATCACAATGGAGCTTTAATACGGCCAGAGGCAGCTATGACTTTCTGACTTTAATTGCATTGCTTGCAGTTGTGACTAGATTCATAAAAGAAAGATCATTCAAAACCATTCTGCAGCATTATTTCATTCTCATAAGATGTAACATTTGTTTCCAATTTTCATGCTATTAATTGAAAAATTCTAATTATGAGTGTTTCTTTCCTGTGGATGTATATGTGATTGCTCTTTATATGAGAATAAATTCAATATGCATTTGTTTTTTTTTTGTTTTTGTTTTTTTGTTTTTTGTTTTTGGTTTTTCAAGATAGGGTTTCTCTGTGTAGCTCTGGCTGTTCTGGAATTCACTCTGTAGACCAGGCTGGCCTCAAACTCAGAAATCCGCCTGCCTCTTCAATACGCATTTGAAAATGGAGGGCTTCCTGGTTGGTCAGCAAAGAAAGACACTAAAGTTCTTCATTTACAAAAGCAACTGGAAAGGACCATGTATTTCCCATTCTCATCAGATGAGTGCTATGAACTCCTGAGTTGATGAAAGGCTCTAACCAAAACTGACATAAAAAACTGGCATGACCGTATTCTTTTGTTTCCTTAAAGAAGTACTTTTTAAAAAAAGATAGGCTAATTGTCAGAACTGTATGATTATTTAATAGACTACTTCTTATGCAACATTTTATTTAAAAGAAAAAAAAATCACAAAATGTTGGCAGAACCAAAAGAATGATACAGTTTTAATTGCACAAAGAACAAAGTAGATAGACTGGTGTAATTCTAAGGAAACACATCCTAGCAATTAAAGTCTAATATCTGAAAACACTAAGTAATCTGTCCATTTCTCCTATGATGGTCCAAGGATGTTGTGTTACTGCATCAGTTCAGGTCCTCATACACTCAGTGACCACTGGTTTAATTACTACCAACTATGCTCAAAGAAACTGTTCTCTTTAAATGCTATCTGTGGAAGTGCTTATATTTATATATGTGCATTAATTTTTATATATAGCTCTTTGAATAAGTCATTGTCTTAAGAGAAAAATTAGATCCAATAGCTTTTAAAGGTTAAAAGTGGAAATCTCTGATACCATCCATGAAACTCTCAGGGTTCGACAGCTAGAACAATGTTGATATTATCTATAATACAAAAACATGCACTTTTAGCAATCTCATTGACTAGTTTGTGTTGATCTGTTTTGTGTAAAAATGTTGTAAGAATTAGTCTTTTTGAGTATCTGACACAATTTAGTGCAGGCATTTTTACAATAAAAAGTAATCAAGCAAATTAATTGGTGAATATTTAGTCTTTATATGATATTAATTTTAATTAACAAATAGTAGTTTCCATACCATATATATTATATTTAGGCTTAATCTAATTTATGTTTTAGAATAATCTGACTAGGAAAAGAACTTAATTTTCATTGCAATCTTGAAATTCAATGTTTTTAAGTTTTACTGATGTATATTTTACCAGTACTTAATCACTTAAAATTTGCTCTGCACATAAAAAGAAGAAGTTACATTCATAAAAAGGTTGTTCAATTTGAATATAGGAATTATACACTTTAACATTATTATTATTATTATGAAAAACCTTTGACAAAAACCATGTTTTTGTTTTTATTGGAATTATAGTTTTTCTAAATATATAATACTCAGAACACTTTTGACTTATAAGTACTGTCCCAAAACTTTTTACAAAAACAAAATGATTTATGCATATATGTCAGAACACACTAGTTTCTAACCACATTTTGTTGTTGTATTGAGCACTTGAACTGTAACCAGTCTAGCTGAGGAGTTGTGGTTTTTATTTTTGTTTAATTGGTTGAAAATTTAGTGCCAGATTCCTGGATAGCATGGAATAGATTATCTTTTAAAAATGGATAATTGTCTTTGCCCTCACATTGATTATCAGTAGGAAATTGGTAAACAATATTTCCTAAGTATCATGAAGCATTTGTGCCCCTGTAATATCCGTAACTATATCTTTAATTTTTCTGGGATTTACTCTTGAACTATCTTCAGGAACAAATTACTTTTGAATCCATAGACTATCCCTAGGAAACTAGTGATTATTCAAAATACATTATTATAATATGCAATATCATAAGGATGATTATTTGGTCATGCATGTAACTCCAAAGAACAAATTCTATTTTAAGACAAAGGCAAATGTCAGAAATATACTAAATTACATATAATCCTGCAAAATTACCCTATCTAAGTAATGAGATTGTTATGTCAATTTTTCAATGTTAGGCTAACCCAGTTTCAGCACTTACAACCAAGGTGTCAATACCTGTATCAAAATATTACAGTTTAAAAGTTACTGTATTAATTCTAACTTCTTCAGCACCTGATCACATCTGTTTCATTTCTGGAAGGCTTGTTTTGTGTGTAAGCCCTATTTTTTCCCTTCAGAACATGTTATTGCTCCCCCCTTTCCAGTAAAGACTCTTGGCTTCTGTGTTTCCAATCAAGATCTCCATTAAACAGTCACAGACGTTACTGTTTGGTTATGTTTGTAGTTAGTAGCTCTTGGTTTTATCTACTAAGTGGCAGTTTACAAATTCCTGCTAATGCTAAATTAGAACTGTAATTTCTGGAAGCTTCTAACTCCTATTTTCTTTTCCTGTTCCCCAGCTGCAGATCAGAGATGGAGAGGAGAGGAGAAGAGATGAAACACTTCAACAAATTCACCCTGTGGGATAGTGGATAAGGAAGACCACAGTTGTTTGGCCTGGGGATCTGGAACTTATTAATGTCACCAGGCTTCTCCAACCTTCGGTGGCAGAAATTTGGACTCTTCCTGTTCTTCGGAGACCTTAACGTGAACTGAAGTTCACTAAACTTTGTAACTAAATAAAGTCAGGGTTTCTGAAAAATTCCCTCCTTCCTTTAATAGCACAACAATTGGGTTAGTATTGCTAACGTTTCCAAGCAGCTGCTTGCTGTCCAAAACCTGATGTGCCAAACCGTATCAGTTGGGCGACTCCTTCTCTCAGACATTAACCTGCTCCCTAAATCTGTGCTTCCAAACATGTAGTTTATGAAGTACCAGAAGGGAACGTGCTGTGTTGTATTTACTACGCAGTGCTGGCTTCTGAAGCCCTAAATGAAGAAAACGTTTGGTTTTGCAATTTAAACGATGTTCATTATTTTAGAGGCAAATAAGTAAGAATGAGAAGGTTAAAGAGTTTTTCGAGTTAAGTGTTAAGATTACATATGGAGAATTAACCATTCTTTCACAAAAAAACATTTAGAATATTTATGGAACTAAATTTTCATTCTATCAAGCACCATCTCCACTGCACTAAATCAGTGCATACGTTTATATAAACACATATTCAATGACATTTATCTGATTTGGGAAAATAACCAATGCAAGTATTACAGAAAACTGTATGGCCTTGGCCGTGCTTTTTATTGAGTGTAGTTGGCAGACTTGATAGCAGTGCTAGGATTATATGCTTGAAACGGCAATAGTTAAATAGCAAAATATTTAAAACCAGTTTTAATTTGTTCAGTTCAATAAGACTAACATTTGAAAAAACTGTAATTTATTAGATTAAGTGGAAGGAAAAATCAAAGCTAGTGGAAAACTTCACAGATTCTATGATAGTTTTCTACCTCAGAAACTGTAGAAATGTGGAAAGGAAAACGTTTTGACACAAGTGAAGGAATTCAGTTTATTTTCAAGCATTAAAAGAGGCCTCCAAGTGGGCCAGATTTGACTACTTAATGTACTGATGTGATAACAAATACATAGCTTCCATTCCATACTTCCACTTTACATAGATTTAGCCTGTGCAATGATGGGCACATTATCTGTTTAATCGTCATGGAAACCCTGTGAGGTAGGTACCAAGGACTATCAGCATTTTATGATGATGATACTAAGACACCAAGCTGATAAGCTTCAGGCGAGGATTTTAATCCAGAGTGTCTGGCCTAATGTCTGTCGCAGTACTTTTGATTACGATACAGCATTCAGTCTTTTACTCTCAATGCAGTGGATCTAGGCTGAGACCTCATGCATAGCTGACATAGTTTTTAAATTTTTTTTCCGTAGCATTGCTTTCAACTCCACTATCTTACATGACTACCCTATTTACTATATCTAAATAACTGTATAATTCTCTGAACACTTTGGCTTATCAAGGTTAAACCAGACTTTCCAGAGACTGTGACTAAGAAGGCTCACAAGAGATAGACTGTTCTGGCTCAGGACAGACTGTGACCCTTAGTCTGTCTCTACTTGGGAATCATATTGCTTAGTGTGACCTTTGTTTGTCAAGCTCCAATGATCCTGTCCTTCTGCAATGTCAATAATATTTTATCAAAAGCCATGAGAACTCTAAAGGTTTTGTTCTATGCCTTCCAAGGGAAACAGTGAGTAGGGAACA
>JANHMN010000014.1:39763951-39870282 GCA_030674055.1 Rhabdomys pumilio | reverse complement strand
GAAAGTCTTCCTACATATTTCACGCTGTATGATGTGGACAATCAATGCTGATTTATCATTCACTGAACATGTCTAGAAATTTCCATTCTGTAATGGTTTCTGAACCTGTTGTTCCTACTCCGGTGTGAACATTTTCTTCTAACTTCTCAAAGAACACGTGGCAAATTTATAAATTTGAATGAATAAGAAAGCTCAAAAATATATCTATAAAATACATTCATTTTCTTTCTTTGTAAATATCCCACTGGGCAATGCCTTCAACTTCCTGCTGGATATCTTTCCCAAAAATTGTTTTGAAAAGCTATTCTCAAGTTAAAAGTTTGTGAAGCAGCAAATGGAAGCTTCAGTGAGCTCCTTTCTAATCTCTTCTTGTAGAACAGAAGGCTTGCCTTCAGAGTCCCTCTTTTCCCTTTGAACTCAAGTGTCACTTACATTACATCCCCTATCTGTACTTTCTCCCCAGCCCCAGGCTTCCGCAAAGTCAGTTCTGGCTCTGTCTGTCACCCTCTCCCTTCTCTGATCTTTGAAGAACGGCTCTGGAGGTTTGGGATCTCATACATCGGCAGGTAGATGTCATGACAGACTCATCCTCTGACAGTGAATCTCTATAATCATGTTTCTGCTCCTCAGCCTCGAAAAACAGAGCCGCTCACACAATGTTTCTATCACAGTTCCTTCTACTCACTACTTCTTGTGCTTCTGAAAGCCATGCATACGCAGCCAGCCACATCTTATCAAGCCTGTAAAATTGGTAGCCTGTTTCCTTAGATTACATTTTCTTCTCATCCTGCTTTGTGAAGAGTGCTGCTCCTAATTTGAGAAACCAAGGTTGGTCCCTCTTGCTTTACCATTTCTCTTTCCCATAAAAGCAGGGACATCAATTATTTCTGCTGTACAAATCATTTATTAATTTCAAATTACCACCTGTATCAGCTTCTGAATTACAGAGTTTTGTTTTTCATTGTTGGACAATTTTCCTCCTCTACAAAGAGAACTTTAAGATCATAAACATCACACAGTAGCAGAGAGGAACAGATAACCTCATTTTTATTAATAAAGAAGAAAGTAGAAAAAGAAAGGTCGTACCATGTGCTCCGAATCATGAAATTGGTTATCAGTGTAGCCTAGACCCTGTACCTTCCAATAAAGCTGTTAACAACCTAGTCTGGACCTCATGCCCTCCAATCTGCTCAGTGATATCACCACTATAACACCCTGATTACTATTTTATACAAGTATAAATGAACTATCCTCTAGTTTCCTTTCCTAGAAAATGCAGATGGTTTGGAGGTGTTGATCTTACGCCCCACTAGTTGAGAATGAATTAGTTTGAAAAGTAAATGCTATTAAATTTCTCTATACATGTGATTACATTATTTATAAGCAGACAAAGGCAATGCTACTTCCTTTCTAATTTGGATGTCTTTTGGTCCTTCCTTCATCTTCCTTGCTAAAACTCTTTACATTTCTTTCTCATAATCTCCTTTATAATATTCTCTCTGTCTCTGTCTCTGTCTCTGTCTCTGTCTGTCTCTGTCTCTGTCTCTCTCTCTGTCTCTCTCTCTCTCTCTCTCTCTCTCTCTGTCTCTCTTTCTCTTTTGGTTGTTTTCTTGCTTTGCCTAATTACATTCCATAGGACTTTTAGCACTCCGTATGCTAAGTAGAAGTGATGAAAAGTGAGCTTCTCTGCCTTGTTCATGATCTTAGACCAAAAGCTTTTAGTCTTTCATCATGGAGTTTGAGGTTAACTGTGGACTTTGATTATTTTTCAGTGTTATTGTTTCATGTCTCAATCTCCTTCAGATTTAAAATGCTGCTATAGTATTTCTTCTTCCCACAAGATAGCTTTATGCCCATAAAGTGACTTATTGGAATGCACCGTCCATCGTTCTACAGATGTTCAGTAATATATGGCTGCAGATTACATTAAGGAATGCATGCACCTGTTTGATTTTGATGCTTCCAATGACACTTCCCCAGGACTTGTTAGTGACCATCCATAGGCCTTGTCTCATTATACTTCCCGAGATTCAAGTGGGAGTCTGATAACATACCTGAATTTATTTCACATTTTAATTGGTCATAATTCATACCTTCATGTCTGTTTTTATGACATTAATTTGCCTTTGCTGCAATGCTGATGAAATAACTCACTGCCTATGGCCCTTCACCTTCCTTAGACTAAGTTTTGTGAATGTGATTAATTTAGCACTTCACAGAAAGCTAGTTCTGATAAATGTGGCTGAGGAGTAGCTGAAGCCTATGGAGTAATTTCATTGTGATAACAATCACATATCAACGGTCACCAACAAAGGTTGCTACTTAGGACAGTAGCATTTCACAGCTGCTAGCAAGTTCTGTGAGCAAGTACAGCTGTTGTCTGCAGTTGAAGATAATAAAAACACCCAGGAGCAGCAGGAGGAGTCACGGCAGCCTCTGTAAGAAGTGGATAGCACTCTCCTTGATTAAAGTCAACAAGGATAACTAAATTAATTCAAAAGCAAAAATTAAGATTTATTTATTTTAATAAATTTTATTTTAAATGGGAATCATTTTTAAAAAACTCATGAAATAATTTAAATTAGAACTGAAAAGGGAATTTAAGTATAACTACATTAATGTTTGAAGCAATAGGATCATAATATTATAAACAACGTATTTTCTTCTTTAAAAAATAAGACCTGTTTTCAAGTCTCTATTGAAAATTTAGTTACTGTGGCCGGTCTAGCCTTTTGACAGTAGGCAGTAATGTGAAAAATATTTGGATTCTTTACAAGGAAGATAAAGTAATGTGTATGGAACAAATTATTTTAAAAGAGGTAAAATCAATAGCTGTGAAGTCAGGCCAATTGTTCTCTGATAGAGCTACATTTAATAAAGTCCCAAACATGTGTTTCTTGAAAAAATAAATGGCTGAGAGTATGAAGATATCATGTTTGGAGTAATTCAGATTCCCAGAATAGTCTCGTTTATAATACACTGTTCTGAGATAGAACACATGCAGTGAAGGAGATATTTGGAAGTGTGCTGGTCAACTGGACATTCTGCTTATCATGTGGTAACTACATGGATTTTTTTTTTTTTTTTTTGGTAAGGACAGTATTTGTTATACCTAACATGGGTATGATTGAAACAAATTTGTCCCATAATAAACTGGTTGAAGAAAAGAGAAACAGAACATCATATTTATGAACAGGTGACCTCTTAATGTCCGAATATACCGTGGAAGAGAGGATTTGTTTCTTTCTGCACATTTTTTCCCTTCTCAGTGAGAGGTGAACAGAGCTCACCATGAGTTTGTCACAGAGGTAGAAACTGCTTGATGTTATCTCAGTGATCAGGCTACAGGGACTAAGACTTGTGTGAAACAGGATTAAGTCCCCATAGCCTAAAAATCATTTACACATATGTTGCTTCTCACAATACCCCTAGCATAAAAATTAAATGGCATCACAGTAAATTCTGATGCTTTCATCAACGAGAGCTTTAGATTTCTACAGGCACTTTGGTCACTTGCTATTCATGCTGTCTGAACAAAAGTTACATGTATGACACCCAAAATGTCTTTCTACTGGATTAGGTTTTTGGAAATGACTTATCCTTTTGTTTGTCTTACATTATTAACAATAGGAGAGAAGGAAAGTTAAAACTCTGGGAGGAGTTGTTGGTTTTGACGTGGGGCCTTGCTGCTTTATTCTGAGTAGTTTTCTTGGACTAGCTACTGATATTCTCTGGTCTCAGATTTTTCATACTTAAAATGAGAATAAAACAATGTACTCCACAGAAATGAAATCCCCATATAATTCCGTAAGTGAGTATGTGAAAATGTAAAACTTCTTTTAATTTCAGTTATTGGTGTTTGATAGAATTTTATTTGAACAATAGTCATCGAGTCTTTCATTAAGAGTTAGGTATCCTACGGACACACAGAATGCCACCCACATGAATTAAAACTGTTCTCATATTATGGAGGCCAAAGTGAAGGATAAAGACTTAAGAAATTGACTAGAAAATGCTTGCATTAGGACAATTAGTTCTGTTAAAAGTGCTGTGTAGCTTGAGTTGAAAAATATTGCCACCCATGTCTAAAGACTGGGGTGAAGCAGATAGAGGCTATAATATTCTTCTGCGTGGCTGGTGAGGACTTTACTGTGGCCCATAAGTGGTTAAGCCAGCAATAAAGCTTTTCTTCTCAATACTAATTGAAGACAGCAAGCTGCGGCAGCCCAGTATTCCAGTTTGACTCTTGCTACTCACTAAGTGTTTAATGCATCTGACTTTCTTTCAGACTCCCAACACGTATTCCCATTAAAAGCTGCACAGTCGATCAATGCTTTACCTGAGATTGTCATTTCGCTTCTGTGGCTTCTCTCAGGTCTCATGCTTCCGCTTTCCCTATCGGATTTTTGGCAGGGCAGTCCTGGGACTGCTGTGGAATATTTTTGAACATCCCATGAAGCTTCCTAGTCTTTTCAGTCATTTATCACTTAGGTTATTCTTTTGTTTCATTTTTTTTTTGGGAGGGGAGAGGTGGTTTAGTTTTCCACTACCAGCTCTGTAGTTAGCCAGATTTAAGTACATTGAACAAATGTGAAAAAATGTTGACAAACACTGTGAAAAATATTGGGATTATTCAACATAGTTGGAGCTGTAGGATCCCTCCCATCATCCTAAGGGATTGAAGAAGAAAGAGCTTCGGCTCCTATCTGACTGCCTGCTGTATAGTTTGTTGAGCCACATATGAATTTGGTTAGATTTTTATTTATTTTTGTGGTACTACAGTTTGAACATAGGGCCTTGTGCATTACAGGTAAGTACTCTACTATTTTGTTACATTCTCAGCCTTTTAAAACTTTAATTTTGAGACAGAGGACTTGCTAAGTCACCCAAGTTGACTTTGAAGGTAGCCCATACTAACCTTGAATTTGTAGTCTTTCTGATTCAGCCTCCTGAAGAGCGAAGATGACTGATACTATCAGGCCCACTAGTTAGACTTTAAAGAGGTAACTAAGAACATATCCACAAAAATGTCCTCTCTGTTTCTCACTAAGACTTCAGCTATAAGTTTCAATGAGTTGGACTAAGTGGCTGCAGAAAGGCAACTGATCCTACTTTCTATACCCCTCCTGCATCGGGACCCACTAATTGTTTTAAATGGACCATGTGTTTAGCCCAATAGAATTTGAAGTGCTTAGAAATTCCCTTCGTAGTCTCATTATCTGCTCCAAAAAGGAAGAGACGAGGGCCACAATACTCTACATTTACTCTGTTTTAATTTTCCTTCAAGTCCTCCTATGATCTCCATTTCTCAGCTTATCCAGATGTTCTCTGCTTGGTATCTCTGTCTCCTCCTCTGGCAGTTCAGAGCAGGGAAACCTCCTTTCTCTTCAAGGCTCCCAGGGTTCTAAATGCCAAAATGCAAGGTCATACCCAGTGCACGCACTGGGTCGAAGTACATCTGAAAGCACAAAGGGAGTTGGCAGAGACCTTAGTGATTGAGGTCAAGTTTAAAGGAAACAGCAGCAACTGTTCAGCCTCCACAGATCCATGTCAAGGAAACGCAGGCTCCATTATAGCAGATCTTCAGGGATTTTCAAGAGAAACCAGAAACCCTAGATTTTTTTTTTAATTATGAAATCATTTGCTTTCTAAAAGCTGTCATATGTATTATGTAAAATTCTGACATGAGCCAAAGGAAACATGTGTGTGGCCTTGATTTGCCCAATGGGCTGTAAGTCTGTGGTCTTTGCTAGAAGAAGCATCATTTATTATCTGTGTGAGAATGGTTCAAAGGCTCTGTGCTTGATACTTTACAATATTTCTCCTAAAAGTACCCACACCTGCACTATTTTGAGCCTTTTGCATAGGTTTAACTTGACTTTCAGGTATGACACACAGCATGTCCTACATCTCCTATTCTGAAGTATATTAACATATACTGAGTATGCCAGTTATTTGCTATTTAACAAACATCCATTATTTTTATTTAGCAAACAGTTATAAGGCATCTTTAACAAGTACTGTTTTATTATTGTTCAACTTTTCTTGACTCTTATAGCTTCTTTCCTGGGCTAGATTATAAGCACACTGTAAGATAGTTAAATTAAAGAAACATACAGATTATCTTGCTTAGTCTCTTCTAGTGAGCTATGCATGTACAAAATAGACTTATTAAATATTTGGACAGTTACATTTAAAAGTTAGTAACTCCTTTCTGAGTTATTAGCCTACTTAACTTTCAAATGAAAATATGCTTATTTTAAGTATGATTAAAATATTGGGCATAGTTAAAATATATTTAAGCATATTTAATTAAAAAAAGCCTATTTATTAGGTTATCACTAGGCACCATGGGCTTTAAAGTCTTGTTAGTTGGTCATTATTTAATTATATTTTATATGGGTATTTTAAAAATCTCTTAAGTATCTGAGCTGAAGGTTTAATTTAGTAACTGGCCTCGCATAAGGAACTTCTAGGACTTAAGTTTTAGTACCACAAAAATGGAGGACAAAAGATAGACGAGTTTTAAAGTTTTTTTTCTTCAAGTCATATACAGAGTATAGATCTAGTATATGCTTTAATATCAAAAGCACCAGTAATTGGATTGGAAAATGAGATGAAATGAATCACTGAAAAAATTTAAAAAGTAGGCTAATTCAATATTGCAAACACTCATAACTCAACACAATTGTATAATGAATATTATTTAAATAGATTTTCTTCCTCCTTCAAATATGAATATTAATAAATACTGAGAGTATTGACATCAGGCTATAACTATTCTCAGCTTTTTAAATGTAGTCTTCTCCCTTTCAAATTACTCATCTGCAAAGAATTAATTCTTTCAAAATTAGTTGGTTTTAGGAACAATTTGGTTTGTTATATTCCTTATCAAATGAGACACACAGACAGAAATAGAGTTTTTTAAAAAAAAATGGAAAAATGGGAGGGGGAGAGGAAGAGGGAGAGGAGTAGAGAAAATTTATAAAGACATGTTGGGAAGCATCAAGCTATTTGATGTACCAAGGAACACCAAAATTAATATGTATGGGAATGACCTAAAATCCAGGAATTATAACCAGTAAAATTTTCTATAGTACAGAAGTAATTTGAGAACTTATTCTTAGAACATTAGCATAGTTAGTTTTAGATAACCAGTACAAGCCTCCTGGAACCTCATTTCTGGATTGACACAGAACAAAGGTGTGGGGCTGTCACCTTCTGATCCCATACCTTGCCTGCTGTGACCGTCTTAGCTATCAATGAGGACAGCAATATCAGGAGCTGACTTTTAAAGAAATGATTGGCAAAAAAGTTCAAGCCAACATTGCCCTTACTGAAAGGTGATACCACTCAGAAAAAGTAAGATTTAGAGAGACTTTAAGCTAGCAGCAAGAGAGAACATAGCTTTTACTTCTGAGAGAGAGAGAGAGATAGGAGGGGGAAGAGAAAGAGAGAGAAGAAGAGGGAGAGGGATAGGGAGATTGAGAGGGAGTGGGAGAGAGAAAATTTATAAAGACATGTTAGGTTGGGAAGCATCAAGCTATTTAATGTACCAAAAAACACAAAGATTAATATGTATGGGAATATATAATGCTGACAAAAGAAATAATAGCCCAGCCATAACTTATTTCTTCGGCACAGGATTCACCTAATTTCATGTTCTCTTTATCTCTGTAAAACTAACAATATGGTAGACACTCAAGAGATTGGTAGATAAATCTCTGATCTAATTGCCTCCTCCACCAAAAACCAAAGGCTAAAGCAATGATCAAATTAATTACATCCTTTTCCTGCTTCTAAGTAGGTAATCATACATTAAAAACAACAAGGTTTTAATTTCAACATTTTCCTATTTAA
The DNA here is from genome assembly GCA_030674055.1 of Rhabdomys pumilio. Taxonomy (NCBI): domain Eukaryota; kingdom Metazoa; phylum Chordata; class Mammalia; order Rodentia; family Muridae; genus Rhabdomys; species Rhabdomys pumilio. The sequence continues at coordinate 39,862,422 of JANHMN010000014.1, read as the reverse complement.
GTTTTAGCATATAAACCATCAGATTTCATGATATTTTAAACTTACTCTAGTTTAAAAATTACCTCTTGTTATAACTTTATTTAGCACTCTCAGAAAAAGGAGGTGGTTAGAAAAGAACATGCTTCGTGTCTTACTAAGCATTATTAAGCATTTGTAAAAGCAGTCCAATATCCACTAAAGCATGCAGCTGACCTAACTTTTCTGTCATTGGCATGGCTGTGTATGCATTGATAACTGCATTACCGTTAATCTTGTCTTCGAATCACTCAGCTATTTAGTAAATTCGAATAAAAGTGAATATAACTTGATTGGACAGCTATAGGGGTCTCTGTTACATCCTGGGCAGACCTGCCTTTTGAGAGCAGATATAAAGGGAACACAAACTAGGCTAATTTAAACTCAAACACAAGGTCAGCTGGCAGAAAGCAAAGACCCCTCTGACCTCTTGTTCAAATCCTGGAAGCTATAAATCCAACCAAACTACTCAGGACTTTATTAAGCAAGTCCAACAAAAGATAATCAGCATTGTAATTATTGTTCACTGAGGGACTGAATAATAAGCCTGGTTTTTATTTGTCAAAACAACTGGACTTAAGTCATTTGCAAAAAAAAAAAAAAACCAGTCTCATGAATACTAGAAGGCTGAAGGTTACATAAGCAATTAAAGGAAAATCATAAAATCCAAGCACTCAAGACTGCTAGAAATCTTAAAAGCATCTGTCCAGCTTTTAGAAAGTCCAGGTTATAAAGGTAATGCAAGGGCCAAAAACAAGGATAAAATCCACACAGTTTTCACAACCTCCAGGGTCTCACGCATTTACCAAAAAGTTCAGCCAAACAAAGAATGAAAATCTAAAAGCCCCACATCCCCAAACAACTAATCAAGTGGCCTTTATCATCCTTGAAATGTGGGCAAGACCAAGACACGGGGTGTTACTAAACCAAACATTTAAACTAGAGTAACACTTCATGGTGTCCTTCTCAGTACTTAAAAAAATAAATGACTGCAAAGAAATCCCTCTTTAATTATTTTAAGATGTATTTTTACTTCACTATCCACGCAACACACAAGGCCAAGTGTTTTATAAAGCCATTGTAATTAAATATTAACTTAAAGTATTATATTTTCTGAAATTAGGGTAAATAACTATGTGTAATCACACAGAGAAAATAATTTTGAAAATAACTTTTTGGTGAGTTTTTACACTTTAGACTTTGTCAGTTTTGATGCTATCCATTTTTTTTTATGAATTAAACAACAGAAGGCTCTTCTAATAACATTGGTCATATACTTGTGTGTGTGTGTGTGTAAAAATATGTAGATTGATCACATGACAACTTTTGTAAATAATTGAAACTACTCTTGATATGTAAGTCACCTCTTCTCTATACGTGTGCATTAACTTTCAAAAGTCATGAACGTCAGCTTAGCCTTGTAGTTTATATGAACATATAGATAGGTGATACCCAGGTTACAAAGAGTTTGCAGAGTCATCCTATCGGATACATTCCATAAACACAGAGCAGAGCTGAAAGCCTGCTGCACATGTCACAGCAGATTGAAGAACACAGGAATGCCCGGGTTGACTGAGAGCAGTGGCAGTTCACCCAGCGGTTTGATTTTGTTCTATAATGAGTGAATGAGGAGGAAGCTTTCTCTGGTAAATGTGAAATTCACCAATTTGGCATTTTGACCAAGACTCAAACCCTTGGCAAAACACACATTCTGTTTCTAAGAAAAGAGGGTTCACAGAGCTCAGAAAACCTTGGACATCAAATACCTCTTACAAAACAACATTTTGATGATTTAAGTGTAGATGAATGAGAAACATATGGATTAAATTTCTTTTAAAATACACATGGGTTTAAAAATTAAGGGCAAAAGTGCTAGGCAAAATGAACTTCTTAGTTTTCCTGACTCCAAAAGGTTTGAAAAATAGTTCAAATTGTCTGACAAATCCAAAGCTCAACTGGGTTCTTCAGTTTCTCCCTGGTAGAACCTACCAACTGAACTCAGGGTCCATGAATTTCTACCTTGTTCTACAGACAGGCTAGATGCAGCCTTGACGGGGTAGTGTAATTGCCAACAACATAGGCTCACCAGTTACACAGGCAGAATCCCTCAGTTTATGTGCTAAATTGTAGACTGTTCTGCCTGCCCTATATCTTACAATCATTGTTTAATTGTTACAGGCAAGCAGCAAGGGCTTCTGGGAATTCATAGTTAAATCTAATATCTTTCTACTTAAAAAATAAAAGAAGAAATCAGAAGTACTTATTATATCAAAATATTTCAAAATGTGGAATGTAGACCTGTATCAAGCATAATGTTTACACAGAGACATCTAGACTCACTTTTCCTAACTGGAAATTCAATATGACATAGATACCATCATTCTTATGCCTCCTTGAAACAATGAGAAGAAACTTTCCCATACCTGTAGCAAATACAATTAGATGTTGACTTTTGGAGTGACTGAACCAAACGCCACTCTGTTTCAACTTTGCAAGAGCAGCCTTCAAAATTCTGTTTAAAAAGACTTGCAACCCCATAGGAAGAACAGTAATATCAACCAACCAGAGGCCCCAGAACTCCCAGGGACTAAACCACCAACCAAAGAGTACACATGGAAGGACTCATGGCTCCAGCTGCATATGTAGCAGAGAATTGCCTTATCTGGCATCAGTGGGAGGATAGGCCCTTGGTCCTGTAAAGGCCTGATATCCCAGCATAGGGGAAAACTAGGACAGTGAGGTGGGAGTGGGTGGGGTGGATGGGGGAGCACCCTTATACAAGTAGGGGTGAGGAGGATGGGATAGAGAGATTGCAGAGGGGAAACTGGGAAGGGAGATAACATTTGAAATGTGAATAAATAAAATAACCAATAATAAAAAATAAAAAGACTTGATGGCTTTTAAATGTTGCTTCAGTCAATGGTCTCTCTTCCATGTGTTTACTATTGGCTTTTAAAATATAAGTGCGAGAACAATTAAATAACATCACATGAATGAGAAACAGTTTAACATATTGCATGCATCATCTAGGTAATATTAATCCACCTAAATTGATCCCTTCTCCTAAATCTCATGAATAATTCCATCAAGGGAGTAAATGTTAAATCAAGGATACAGTATCTTCACAGTCAGTTGCTTAATGACTCCCTGTCTGTATCTGGTATCCCAAGAACAAGCAGAAAGTTTATCCATGTAAGGTGATACTATGAAAGAAAAATAAGTGATGAATCACAATCAGATAAAATATTCATGGCTCAAGATACAAAGAAATGTTAACGACAAGAGAAGAAGTACATTCATGCTTGTCATTATTAAAAGCATTCATTTTAGGAAAAGAAGCTTCACATGTGTCAGTAATTTTCCATATGTATTAAAATTTCTGTGTTTTCTAATTATGAGAAAAAAAGCAAAGCCTGACCAAAATGTCGTCTTACAGTTCAAAATCAGTGAGGATGTCAATGATTTAAGAATTCATCTCCTCCATTAGACCATCTGAGATGTTCATTTTTGTGTTTAAAAACACACATGCAAACACCATATATATCACACGGATGTATCTTTAAAACCATACTAAAACTCACAATTATGACCAAAATTTAATGTTTCCAATGAACCAGACAGTAATCATTTTGTTAGCAATTATTTCTCATTTTAATGATTATAAAATAGTTTGTCAATTTCATTTACCTATATCATTAATTTCATATATATATATATATATATATATATATATATATATATGTGTGTGTGTGGGGTAGGTATCTCTGTGTGTATATGTGTACACACACAGAGACACCCACCCACCCAGACACACACACGATCATCCAATCAGTTTTTAAGCACATTCCTGCATGACTACCTTAGGACAGACTTTTAAAATCTACTTGATCATGATGGTGAATGTTTATTGGACACGTTTATGTGGTTGACCCCTAGTTAAACTTTTCCTGAGCATTAGCTCATACATCCTTTGCAAAATACCTGTGAAACCAAGGTATTCATTTCCTATTTAACATTCTTAGAGCCAAAAAGGTAGAACGAGATGAAGTTGGGCTTTGAACTCAATACCGGCTCTTTCCAAGAATGGTGCACTGTACCTGGATCAAATAATGTGTTGAAATGTTTAACTATTTCGCAGTTTGATATCAAGTTACTTTGAGGAAAGTTGAATTTGAAAACCCCATAATAACTGAAGAACTGTCAATTTGTTTGACAAAAAAAGAGGCTTATCTTAAGTTTTCATTTAATGTTTCTTTTTCTTTTCTTTTTTTCTTTCTTTCTGGGAAGGAGGCTAGATATTTTATACATCTCTTTGTCTACATACTTTCTTGTCTCATTTATTTATTTATTTATTTATTTATTTAAAAAAACACAGTGCACTTCTTATTGATTTATGTAAAACAAAAGCAACTTCAATTAATTTTCCCATTTTGGCACTTGCTTTTGAATTTGAATTTTCAAATTCATAGAATTGACTTATAGAATTGATTCATTTAAGAGAGACAGAAAAACAAACAGCTTCATGTTGCTGACGTAGTTTCTGCTCAATCTCCTTCCTTGTGCACCTAACGTCCCATTTTTAATTTTTTCTCAATGTTCACATTTAACTTCATTTTACCTAAAGTCAGTATTCAAGTCTAAGAGCAGTTTTTTAAAATATGAGTTAGTTCCTCCTTGTATAGTAACAACTCATACATGTAGTAGAATATTCTGTGTGAAGAGTGTTCAATCTGCAAAGCAGCGTTCTTTCGTCTCCACTTATCAAGATCTGCTTTTGGTTGCTTTCCCTTTCTGCCTGCAGTTGCTAACCCCTCTCTGGAATGCCCAAATGAAATGAGAAGAGCAAGCAGTTCAAGGATCTCAAATTCTGTTGCTTCTTACTAGGAAATTCCAGAAGAAAACAGGACTCCTATTTGTTTGCTTATTTAGAAAAACTGAGTGAAAATTATTTGCTGGCCTTAATCTGAAATACTAGAGCTAGAACGGTAAGAACGCTCTTTATGTTGACTTCCTTATTCTATGATTATCAAAAATTATCATGTTTAGGTTAAGTGAATTTCCTTGAATCGATAATATAAGGTATTTGAAAGTATTATGTGTTGAATTTTGCCAAATTTTGCCAAATTTTGCCAAATTACACCCATCGGACTCAGTCCATCTGTCTCTGTGATAAAGGAACGAAGCTGAGGACTTTCTCAGATTGGTAGTCAGGTGGTCTTACATTAAGAAGAGACCACAGTTCTGCCCAGAGACTGCAGTTCTGTCAACCCCCAAGTGCAATGTGAACGTTCAGACTGAGAGTCACTTCTGTGAGAGATGTCAGCACTGGAGGTGTCCATGTGGGCATGCTTCATACCAGGGACTGGCTTACACAGGTAACTTTCTGAAAGCAGACAGGTGATTTTGAGACTGAGCCACCTGGAGGTCCGAGGACAAGATGCTCAAAAGTCCTATCTTCAGGTAAGTAATACCTGTACAAGACACTCATGGATGAGGCAGAGCTGAATATAAATGCTCTGAGAAGGCCTGGTGTCAGTGTGAAAGACTAAAGGAAAACTTTGGAAGCTTTGAGGTATTTCGTGAAGGGTGGCTTTAATTGTAGAAAATGAAAACCTGAGCCAGAGAAACATAGGGAACTAAAATTCTATGACTATTTACTGCTTTAAAAATTATATTTTTTGTTATTCATGAGAATTTCATACATGTATACAATGAAACATAATCATACCCACCTCCCTTTTCCCTTCAAATTACTCCCAAGCAATGACCCTCTCCCAACTTCATGTGCTCATAACGTATTATGTTCACTTAGTATTGCCCATATGGGATAGATGTGGAATGCTCACCGAATAGAGAATATACTAGTGACAGCACAATCAAAACGAGAATGATTCTCCCTTCTCTCTCAGCTATCAACCGCTTCTCTGTAGGGCATAGGACCTGAAGGTCTCCTTCCCCCATCTATAACATAACTACGTCTTAGCCTCTTGTTACTTTACAAATGAGAGTGACTGCGGGCTCTGAAACTCAGATCCTGTGGACTTTACACAGCTCTCTTCTTCTGGAAAGGTGTTTAATATTTCATAGAATCAGAAAATACTGAGTAGTGTTCCCCAGTAATAGCTCGGTGCTCCGCCTGTCTCCCCCTTCTCCAGCACATTTAAGAGGTAGCTCATTCCTTAGACAATAGCTAAGCCAAGGTCTGCAAGCTGTCTGGTTTGTGAAATGAGTGGTAGGTCAGAAATGTACAAAATGTAGGGAGACTAACATGGTTGCAGCACTGTGGACAGACTGACTCTTGACCACCTTTGGCTCAGCACCAGGACAAAGCAAGTCTCCAACTCGCTGATCCAACTTCATGTGCCCTCCCATTTGGCAGGCTCTCATATTACAGAGCAGAGAAAGAATCTGCTCAATACATTAGTTTTGTGCCTTTCCTCTCCTTTTCCTCATGTGTTATTCTTTCTTCTTTTCTTACTCTTTATGTATTAAAAATAACTCAAGATTTCTACTTTGTATTCCACTTGTTACACTTACACATTTTGCTAACTCATTTTTGTTCTTGTGTAACTTGTTGTTTTCTCTCCTTCTCAATCTTTCTATCTTCAGATCATTTGTCCTCATATTTAGTCTCAGTTATTATTCTTTTTCTCATTACCACCCTTTTCCCTTCTCTCATTTGGTAGTTATTTTTCACTAAATAATTTTTAAAAAAATTTTGTAGCTTACTCTGTATTATTTTGTTATTTTCTTTTCTGTGGTCCATGTCACTGATGTATAATAGTTAAGAATCAATCAGTTTAAAATGTTTTGGTGTAGTGATGTTGCTATTATACTAGTTTATTTTCTCCTTCCTAGCGGTACTGGGGACTGAGCACTTAAGTCAAAACTGCTCACACAGATTTCCAAGTAAAGCCAGAGAGATACCCTCAACCCACAGATGTGCAAATTGCAACACAGACGGAACGATATGAAAAAGCAAGGCAATACAGCTCTTTCAAAAGGTCGTAATTTCTCAATGACCAAATGCAGAGATAATGAAGTGGGTGAAGTGCCGCATCCTTAAAGAATTCAATGGTTAGCCTGGGAAAGCCATCAGCAACTCCAAGAGGCAGACGCAGGAAGAAAATCAAGTAAGGACCCAGAGAAGAAAGCACAGAGGAGAAAGTCAGCAGAATGGGTGCAGAAGACATGAAATCGAGTACGATTTGGAGGGACAACAACAAAACACAAGCACTGGACATGAAATGCTAGCCAAATCCAAAATAAAATAGCACAATGAAAAACATCACTGGCAGGCTAGACCAACGAAGAAAAAGAATAGCAGAGGTAAAGAGGAAGGTGAAGAATATACTACCTTCAGATGACAGCAATATGAATAAGTATATGAATATGTTTGACAACAAATTTCAAAAAATCTTTGCTCAAGAGACCAAACCTAAGATTCAAATTATGAAAAAGAGCCATAGCAACAAAGTCAGCATGATAGTAGCACAAAATATACACAGAGGCTGATAGAAGAGAATAGAGTAGTAGTTTTCAACCTGTGGCTTGTGGCCCCTTTGGGGGTCAGATGATCCTTCCTGGGGGTCAAACATCAGATATACTACGTATCAGATATTTACATTATGATTCCTAACCATAACAAAATTACAGCGATGAAGTAGCAACAAAATGATTTTATGATAGGGATCACCACAACCTGAGGAACTGTACTAAGAAGGAAGAGAATGACTGGAAGAAAGGATGCAGACATAAGGCCATCTAATTATAAGCATATGGTTCTTGCAGAAGATACCAAAAACATTAGAGAAAAGATAGTCTCTTCAAATTGCACTCACAAAGTTGAATCTCCACAGGTGGAATAATGAAACTACATCTCAGTCTCCCACTCTGTAAAATTCTAGTTAAACATTGGTCCGAGTTTTTAACATAAAACTAACCATTTGAAATCACTAAGTAATACCCAGGTAAAACACTGTAAGATCACCAGCACGAGCAAGGACAGTATGAATAGGACTCTTGTAGCTCAAGAAACAATTGTAAGAAGAGAATGAAATTTAAGTATTTCTGCACATCAAGTCAAGAGTCAGCCTAAAGAAAGAGGAAAAAAAAAAAAAAAGCTTTGGCAACTACATGTCCTGTCAGTTTTAATATCTAGAATCTATAAAGAACTGCAAAAACAAACATTAACAATCTAATAAAAAATAGACAAGTGAGCAGATAGTTCACAAAAGGAAATACACATTCCCCTGATCCCTTAAAAAATATGAGAAACTATCAAACATCCTTTGTCTTCATGGAAATGGAAGTGAAAAGGGCATTAGGATTCCATCTTACTTAAGTCAGAATGGTTATCATTAAATGACAACAATGACACGTCAGGCACTGTGGGGAAACTTGTACTTCCAGTGCTGGGTAAGTAGATGTGGTAGTCTAAAGCCATCTGTTACACAGTGAGTTCAAGGACAGCGTGGCCTACATGAGAAACAAACGTTTGCAGCAAATTCTCATGAAGAGGTGGGGAAAAAGGAGCCGGTGCACAGTGTAGTGGGAACATAAATTTCAGTCAATGTATAGATAAACATGAAGTGCAGAAAACTAAGCATAGATCTTTTTTATGTGACACTTCTATCTCAGTTCTAGCAAGTTCCATGAAGGCATCTTAAATCAGCATACTACAACCATACTTGTATATCCATGTTCACCACAGAGTATTCGTAATACTTATAATATAAAAGCACCCTAGCTGTTCATTAATAGGTAAGTGACTAAAGGAAATATTACACACACACACACACACACACACACACATACACACACACACACACACACTACAACACTACACTGAAGTTGTAATCAGCCATGAAGAAGAATAAGTTATATAGTTTGTAGGATAATGTATGGATCTAAAGAATATTGTATATTGTATTAAGCAAAATATCCCAGACTGATAACTATTATATTTTCTAGATTAAAAATATGCAAATATAATTTGAAAGTAGAAAGGAGGCTATGTAGCAGGAAGAAAGAGAGGTATAAGAGACAAAATAAAATATCTCATATTCTTTCTTATATGAATCACCTAGATTTAAATATACATATAAATGCATATGGAAATGATACACAAACAGGAGGAGAAATATTCGTGGTGAGAAAATGAACCAGCACTTGAGAGCAAAGAAAAGTGATAGAAATGAACAAAATACCAAGATATTTATATATATGAAACTATTTATACACTTCTTAAATATTTAAAACATTTGTGATCTAATATTAAATATTAGTATTTTTAAGAGAAACAAGTTGCTTACAGTACATTTTTATATAAGCAATTTTTCATGCTTGCCAACTTTATTCATTAGTTATGTATAGATTTCTTTAAAAGTCTCAATTTTGTTATCTAGTTTTGATACAAATAATGTACTAGTTTTAGAGAAGGAAATAAAAAGATTTTTCCTCTAATGTTTTTGTAAAAAGTCATATCACATTAGCAGTTAATTATTCCAAGTTTGATAGGACAAGGTTTTTTGTTTTTACTGATGAAATTTTCTTTCATTGAAAATAGAATTTTTTTTACCTTCATATAATATAATATAGCTTGATTATGTTTCCTCTCCCTCTACTCCTCCAAGTTCTTCTCAACCTCCCTTTCCATCTAGATCCATCCCCTTTCTGTCACTCATGAGAAAACAAACAGAAAACTAAGGGACAAAATAAGTTAATAAGAGGCAATAAAAAATAACACATCAGAACAGGGTAAGGCAAATAAACAGAAGGAAAGAGCGCAAGAGAAGGTACAAGAAACAGAGACCCGCTGGTTCACACAATCGGGAATCCCATAAAACCACTAAATAATATAAAAGAAATATATGTTATAAAGCTATACTATCCATGGAAAGGACCTAGAAGGTAAAAAGAGAGGAGGAAAATATAGAATAAAGATTAAAAATAAAATAATAAATTTAAAAGGCAGTGTTGAGGTGGAAGGTAACACAACACTATATGAGACAAGGAACGTCCAAAGATGGTGTTGAGTTCATTTTCGGTTGGCCTTCTACTCAGGGGCATACAGACTATATACATAGTCTATATCCCCAGTGCGACTCCCTTGGTGGAAATTAAGTTTTTGTTTGTCAGTGGTTATGAGTCGAAGATTGCTTTAGGGTTATGGATTGGGGGATGGATCTACTTCTTTTAGTTTGTGGACCCCATCTGATGAGACCCATGTAGATCCTGTCCATGCTGCCACAGACTTTGAGAATTCCTGTGTACATCTATCCTGCCGTTGACTTGTTCCCTCAGTGTCCTCCATCCCTGTGGCTCTTACACTCTTTCTTCTGTAGGGTTCACTGAGCACCGAGGGAAAGGATGATGTGATACAGACATGCTGTTTAGGTCAGAGTGTTCCTAGGTCTCTCACTCTCAGCCTAATGTCTGGCTGTGAGTCTCTATTTATTCCCATCTGCTTCATGAGGAATTGTCTGTGATGAAGATTGAGTGTGAGTATAGCAGAATGTCATTAGGAGTCATTTATTGCTGCTATGTTTCTAACAGTAGTATTTGGTTTTACCCTAAGTCTCTGGACTGTCTACTCTTAAGTTCTTGATCACCCAAGCAGTGTTGGAGTGTATGGCATGAGTTTCATGTTGTGGAGTAGTGGACCTTAAGTCAAATCAGGTATTGATTGCTTATTTCTCTTCTTTCTTTCTTTACTTCTTTCTTTACTTCTTTCTTTCTCTCTCTCTTTCTCTCTCTCTTTCTCTCTCTCTCTTTCTTTCTTCTCTCTCTCTCTCTCTCTCTCTCTCTCTCTCTCTCTCTCTTTCTCTCTCTCTCTCTCTCTAGCTTTGTGTTACCGTTGCCCTAGTACATTTTGCAAGCAAGATACCATTGCACATCAAAGGGTTTGTGGCTGGGTTGGTGTTTATGTTTCTCCTTCGGTAGTACGCAAAGTTACCTTTCTGTAACAAAGATGCCACTACCTAGGGGTGACGGCTCTATGTAGACACCAGTTCAACTTCTCCATGTTCAGTGAGTTGTGTTCATGTTCTCTGAAGTAATGAGTCCTTGCCGTCAATTTAAGGAGAGCAACCTGTGGTCTTAACAACAGCCCAGGTTTTAGAGGGTCTCCATGAAACACTTGGACCAACAAGTCAATTAGATGTAACAAAATCTCAATAATAGAAACTTCATTTAGTGACAAGAGATGTCCTCTTGGGCTTCTGTCTCTCCCATTATTTGGCAATTTTATTTAGATCCCTTCATCTATGCATTTTAGGAAGGTTTTTATACTATCCTCCGCCTCCCAAGTGTCCCTCATGCTCCTATTCCCACACTCTCTCCAACTGGTCTTCCCATTTCAGGCCTCCCATCCATATGTAACTATCTAATCTATTTCCCTTGCCTAGGGAGCTCTATCTATCCTACCCTAATCTCTTACTCAGTATCTAACCCCTGTGGTTCTATAGATTGTAGCTTGGTGTTCATTGACTTAACAATTAATATCAACTTATAAGCAAATAAATAGCACATTTGTCTTTCTGGGTCTGGGTTACCTCACACATCATGATATTTTTTCTAGTTCCACTCATTTACCTGGGAATTTTATGATTTTATGTTTTAAATGGACGAGTAATAAACCATTGTGTAAGTAAATGCACCACATTTTCTTTGTCCATGAATCTGTTGAGTAAGGGATTTTTTTTTCCAATTTGTGGCTATTATAATTAGAGCAGTCATGAGCATGGTTGGTCAAGTTTCTCTATGATAGAATGAAGCAACCTTTGTATGTATGCCAAGAATGGTATATCTGAATCTTGAGATAGATCAATTTCCATCTTTCTGAGGAGCCACTGTACCGATTTTCATAGTGGCTATAAAAGTTTGCAGTCTCACAAGAAAATGGGGGATGTTCCCCTTGCTCCACATCCTTGACAGCATGGACAGTCATTTGTGTTGTTGATCTGAGTAATTCTGACAGATGTAAGATGAAATTTCAAGGTAGTTTTAATTTACATTTCCCAGTGGCTAAGGATATTAAACATCCCTTCATTTCTTAGATATTTGAGTTTCTTCTTTTGTGAAGTCTCTGTTTAGACCTGCACCCTATATTTGAACTAGATTATTATTTTAACAGGAAGGGTGATATGTAGGAGGAGCTAAGGTGGGAGGAGTAAGGAGAGGAAGAGGAGGAGTAAGGAGAGAAGAAGGAGAAGGAGAGGAGGAGCTGGGGATGAGAGGGGGGGACATGTAGGCAGACGTTCGAGTGTCTCCACCAGTCAAAGATAGTTGGTATATCTAGGTTGGGTATTGGGTTACACTTCTGATTGTATGGGCATCTTGTTATTGAGCATTACCAAATTTATAAAGCCTTTGATCAACATTAAAAAAAATTGTATAAAAGCAAAGAGGAGGAGGGGGGATGGGATAGGGGTTTTCTAGGGAGGAGAAATGGGGAAAGGGGATGGCATCTGAAATGTAAATAAAAAGTCCAATAAAAAAATAAAGAAAAAAAGAATAATCAACGTTTATTGCACCACTAATACTTGCTTTTCATTTTATAGAGATCTGAATTTCTTTTTTTTTTTTTTTTAATGTATTTACTTATTTTATTTATCTAGGAATAACTAGTAGAATGGTTCCATTTGGATTCAAAACTAGAACAGGAACAAATACAGTAGTTGCTTCAACCTGAAAACAAAGCCTTGGGGATCAGGGATTCACGGAGATCTGAATTTCTTGTCTATGTTGTTTTTCTCTTGCATGTGTAACTCATTTCAACCTTTCAGGCACAGCATGTCTGTGACAAGGAATTTTCTCCGTGTCTACGCGTTTGACAAAGGATTGGTTCTCTGACTTCGGAGGGGAAACTTAAGTTGTTCTAGAGTGCGAGCTAGCTTTATGGTTTTACAGTTTTTCTGTAAACACTTCACTCTCTTGTTCTTGCTTTGCATGGTTCCTGATGTGAAGTTTTTTCTTTTATTTCTCCCTCTTTCCTCTCCTTCAAGCCATTTCACCATTTTGTTTTGTCTAAGGATTTTCAGTGTATTTTTCTTTTTGCATTTATATGAGTTTCCCAGGGCCCCTGTAACAAATCACCATAAACTGGGTGACTTAAAGCAACAGAAAAGTATTTTCTCACAGTTATGGTAACCAGAAGCCCCATATCAAGGAGTCAGCATGACTGCATTCTGTCCAAAGGCCTTAGGGAGGCGTTTTCTCTTTTGTCTGCCAGCTTATGGGGGCTGCTGGCAGTCTGTGGTCCCTTGGCCCATGTGCAATGCTGCACTAATTTCTGCCTCTTGGTTCATTTTCTCTTTCCCCTGTGTTTCTGTTCTCAAATCAGCTCTTTTCTTATCAGGAAAAGATTTAGGGGCCACCCTGAGTCCAAGATGATCTCAGCCTGTGATCCTTAATTTAATTATTCATGCAAAGACATGTTCCAGGAGTTCAGATTTGGTTGTGTCTTTTGAGTGGCCACTATTCAATACACAAGAGGGGTCCAGCTTGGGACATTTCTTTTGGTATTTCCCTACGATTCTAGTTACTTTTTTTTGACCATGTTCACTCCACAGCTGAACCCATCAAAAGCATTCTTGCTTTCTTTACTTTGCTTTCCAGTACTTTGTTTTAATTTGAAATTAAATTTTTATCTCTCTAATTACACTACCATTTGTTCTTGTGTATTGTCTACTTGTATGATTTTTCCTTAACACATTAGTTTATTAGCCAGAATATTAATCATTTTAAGTTCTTTGAAAACTTAAAACTCATGTCATCTGAGTCCAGTTTTAATGTTTGTCTTGTAAACTCAGGTTGTTTTTTGTTTGTCTGTTTGTTTTTCTGTTCTTGCCTTTTAGCATACCTTACAGATTTTTTTTTTTCTTATTGAAAACCAGGCATGATGTCCCAGGTAATTAAAACTGAGATATGTAGGCTTTTATTGTGAGGTGTTATTTTAATCTGGCTACAAAATAGGCTGCCTTTAATATTTGCTGTAGCCATAGGGGCCAAATGTTGCAATTTCTCTTGTTTTTATTGTCTACAGTCTTGTGGTTTCCTCGTGCATTCCTTGTCCTGGATCGTCCACATTTTGTAGTTCTTCCACCTAAAAATCGTTCTCACTGAAATTCTGTTGCTGTTGTGTGCAGTAAGGGAGGAATTCTGTAATTTTATGATTTATCCTATGGCTTAGGTTCTGGTCTGTGATCTCAGATTCTACCCCTGACTCTCTTCAGGTGAGACAAGTATAATAGAGGCAGGTAGAGTTGGAGAAACGCCTTTTGTTTGGGTAGTTCATACACTGGCAAAATTATACCCTAGCAAGTAAGATTTGATTTAAAAAGGGGGGAGAGATGTTTTTGCATATTTCAACGGGATACTCTATCCCAAGATCACAGCTGGGTCTCCAGAGAAGGATTTTCACCTCAGCATTGTGAGAAACTAGTAGATAAAACTCAAATTCAAATCCCTTCCCCACAAGATGGGCTTTCAAGAATTTCTCACTGTCCTGCTGCTCTTTGTTTGATCTTCAGAAAATCATCACAATAGCCATTTAACTTTTTCATACCAGCTGTGGCTTTATTTCCAGGTGAATGCATGTCAGGTCGGACTGCCTAGGTTTTCTCTTTAGTTTGGGGTGTGTAGTCTTTCTGAACAACAGCTATCTGAGGCTAGGCAGCTCTGATGCTTCTCCCAGCTCAGCATTTTCCTCGCTGTGAAGGTATCTGTGAAATCCTATTTTCCGTACATTGTTTCTGCTGCCTTTTGCTGTACACTATGCCTTCAGTCTCCTAGTATTCACAATACTTTCCTTTTCTTTCAGAAGTCCTCTCAGAGCATTTCTGATGTTCGTCAGCATCAGTTGCCTCATACTTCCTGTGAGAGCTGGAACAGGAAGTCCAAGATTAGGGAGAGAAATCCCAAGATGGAGGCAGGATGTAGAGCTTCGGCATTGCTGGCTTGTTTGTTATCCTCTGCTCTTTGTTTCTTGAATTCCTTTTTTTTTTCCAATCAGTTTGACTTGTTAATTGTACTTTTTACAATATGTTTTTATCTGTCAGATTACATACACTTCCAGAGATCCTTTCTGCTTTCTTGTAAAGAACGACCTAGTAAATGATGCTATTAGCATTCCTAACTCATTTCAGCCATCAGATAGCCTTGCCTGCTTAGACAATTAAAGGGAATCTCTCATACTTTTGCTTGTCTCAGAAATGTTATTTGGAGGCACCGAGGAATAGCTCAGCAGTTAAAAGCAGTTGCTGCTCTTCCAGAAGACACGGGGGGTTCAGTTCCTGGCATACACATGGGGTCTCAAAACTGTCAGTAACTCCAATTCCAGGGGACTCCAATATCCTCTTCTGGCCTCAGATTGTACTACACACATATGACATACAGACATACACGCTGATGAACACTCATACACATGAAATAAAAACTTTGATTATCTGTATGCTATTCAGTGATTGGCTTATGATGTAGACAGGAAGATTCTAATTCTCTTGGCCTGGCTGAGGTAGAGAAACCGTGGTCTTGGCACTGGGTTTGCTTTAGTCAGAATTGCTACTCACTCATATGCGGACTCTGAATCCTCCTAGCATGCTCTGAAGTCTTGGGTATAATGACTTTCTGAGATTCTCCCCGTAGCAATGTATTCCAGTCCTGTACTGATATAGAACTTTTCAATGTGGAGTTTTCTTGTTCCTTTTCAAGATCTATTGCCTCTCTGATGGATCCTGGGAAATAAGACTTTCCTGCCATGTGCCCCCTCATGTACACCACACACACACACACACACACACACACACACACACACACACACACGCTGAAGAGTTGGTGTCTATCTTACAGTGAATGGATTGAGCACTGGATTTTGTAAGGACTGGGCAAATGGAAAACTTCCCCGCCTACAACCATGTTCCAAAGCTTTTATTCTGTAAAAAGAAGCCGATGATTAAAGTTTTATAGCCTTATGCTAATGTGCTTCCACCCTGATCTGCTTTATTTTTAGTTTTCCTCATGAGTATCCTGTCACAAAGTCAAATCTCATAGGAGTAAGTTCGCAAATAAAGTTCCTTATCCCAGTTACCACTGGATATAGTTATTTTATAGTTATTTCAAAGAGACACTAGTTGAAGTTAGCTTTTAAACTAGTAATGATTTTCTTTCTTTGAAACTCTGAAAGCAGAATTCCATCATGTTTTAGCTGCCTCTGTGCTATGGATAAGAAAGCTGTCATTCCTGGCAACGAATATATTCTCTCTGCGTTGTTTAAAGTGTGCTGTCTGTGTTCTCTGGGAGTGTATTATTCCCTGTTGACTGGCATGGGTTTCATTCCTCTGTCCATGCCTTGCATCATGTTCCCTGTATCTTGCCTTTGGAACACTAACGAATGCAGTTGAATCTTCCCACGGATCCTTCTCATCTTTAAAGCTAACAGCTCTACTCTAAAGTTGTATAAACCTTCCTAGAAGTTTTCATAAATTCCTTCAAGTTTTCTGTTAAGAAGTTTGTGTTCAAACACAACTTTTAAAATATGACACCAAGAGTCTCTGTTCTTTAAACATCAGCATTTTAAAATTTCTTAAAATTCTTCTCCTGAGGACTGAATATTGAACACTGTCATAAAAGAGAATGCAAAGGTCTTTGTGGATTTTATCTTGTCATAGATATTACATTCTTGGTTATAGATACATGCATAATAATATTTTTGATGGTGACAGTATAAAATCCAATGCAGAGTTCCACATGTTAGTAAATGGCTAGTCTAACTGTATATAACTTCTAACTAACTAGTCTAACTGTGTATAAGTATATACATTGATATGTATATACCATGGGTCTAGTTAATCTTTGTGTATGATGTTTATTTTATTTGTGATTTTTTTTCACATAATAAAATTTGTGAAATATATAGAAATTCTTTTAAGGCAAGTTTCAAATTTCTAACATTTTACATTGTTGTGGTTGTCTTTTGGGTTATCTAAATTATATACACATATTATATCCATGTGACGCAGCATTCATTTTCGGCCTCTGTATAACACAGACATTATATCCATCTTTCTGGGCTTCGATGGCTGCTTGGGCAGCAGGTCTTTATCTTCTCACAGTTCTAGAGCCCATATCTCAGAGATCACAGCACCAGATGGCCCAGGTCTGGTACAAGCTCTTAATTCTACTTCCAGGAACTTGCCTTCTCATTGTTTCTCTCCAGTTTGCATAGAGATAGAGGAATTTCCATATAATCAGGGTTATCTTCCCCTGTTCTGAAAAGATTACTAGTCACAGTTTGTCTTTCTAAACCAAATGACCCATTGAATTCCAGAAAACAGTCCCTGGGTGCCAGGTTGGGGCTTGATAAAGATTTTGGGGACTATTATGAGGTCACCATCAAATGTCCTTAGCTTATAGTCTTATTTTTTTTGTCCTTTTTTACTTGTAGGGTTTGCCTTGAGGAAACTCTTCAGAGAAGTGTGCTGGCGTAGAGAGCGCTGCTAACTAGGACTCCTCCACCCTCCTCCAGGCAAAATCAGTTCTCTGCATGCCTGTCACTCAGAGTCAATCGAGTCTTGAGATAAAAGACACCAGACTCTAGATGCCTTCTGACACAAACAGGCTTCCTAGTAATGCTGGGCCCCTGTGTCTCAGCTACTTGCTGAGCTCCACGTCCCGCCGTTCACAGCATGTGACACCATTGCTGCAAAATCTGAGGCTATTCTCATCTCCAAGAAATGAGATGAAACAAAACAAAAAGAAGTGTTTACACAATATTATGCATTAGATTTGTATTGCACATTAAAAAAAAACTGTTCTGGATGTGTTGAGTTCTCATCAGTGTGTTGATTTCTAGCTCATCTTCTCATAATGATAAATTAAAAGAGAAGAATTCATGACAGTAAGCTGTTCTTTTAGAGCCTTTATGTTACAAAGTGCTGTTGAAGAATAGATAGACTATCAGGTACTTCTTATAAACTTGAGAAAGTGAAGTTGTGGATAAAGGGTGCTTTTATAATGCTTTCCTGAAAGCAGTCTGAGAATTACATGAACTTAACTTAAAAGTAATTAAGATTTTCTCGCTCTGGAATATAAGCCTATCGTGTTTAGTCTGAAGTGGGCTTAGAACTTTGTTCATGATTTGACACGTGTGACAGAAAAAGGAGAAAATTCAAAGTTATATAGGAAACAGAGACATGGCAAGATGCGTAATTAACAGCTTACTCTCAATACCTTTTCTGTTTAATAAGATGAAATTAATCAGGACATTTTGGTGTTCCTGTTTTATTTTATGCACTTACATAGATTAAAAAAAGTGTGTTTTTATTTTACTTTTAACATCTTTATGCATACAAAAAAATGTAATCACCAGAGTAAATAATATTTGACATATTAACAATAGGATATGAGAGAATACAACGTTTGAAATTCTAGTATTTAAAACGTAAGCCAATTTTTTTTTTATCAAGTATCCTTCAATTTCTTTTATAAAACATATTTTAGTAAGGTGAACATATATGTACATTTTATTTGAAAAACAGTAATTTTAAAGATTTTTCCATATCGGTATCTTCTCTGCCTAGCTCTCTGCACATGGGAACACACTTACGTACGGATGCGGCATCATTGGGAAGTTAGTAGCGGGACTGTGGAGTTCACCTGTGAGTATAGTGTGCATCTTCTAGAACAAAGGTATAGCGATCAATTCCAAATCGAACAAAATAGCCAGCCCATATGAGAACTTCTTCAAAGTCCCTCACTCTTCTTTATTGTACTTTTTACCTCCGTTTTCTACTAACGACCTCATTAATGAATACACGTTGTACTTGGCAGCTGTATCTTTTTGATTAATTGTGATGCTGTTTGTAGCTAAGCTGAGGCTCTCTTGTACCAAATCAACCTTCACATTTTGTCTGATTTTTTTAAATTGCTATTATTTAACTCTCTCCTGTGTTTCTTGTAATGGAGTTGGAGAGATGTGATTGGTTCGGGTTAAGTGTTTTGGGCAGTGATAATTCATGAACAATGTTTATTTCATATTTTATAACATCACGTGGCAAATGCTAAGATGTCTCACATTAAGGATGCTAAGTGGTCACGAAGTTTTAAGCATGTATATTCTCTACTGTTTGGGAGTGTTTGTGGATGGTTTTACTTTGGACTCAAGCTTGTTCTTTCCTGGTGATATTTTTATTGGTGATTCTAGGATGCTTTCATGATTCTTGCCTAAGCAACAAACCAACTTCTTATCCTGAATAGGACCAGAATCAAGTTTATGTCCTTTAATGGACAGACTGTTTTCTGATCAATAACAAGCTTATTTGATGCCTACTTATTTTCTTAGCCTGGTGTCTTGTCCACAGGAACACAACTTGCCCACTTACAACCCTAGATTTAACTATCCTCATGCTTACTTACTTATTTTTGTTTGTAAGTTAGTGTAGGAGGTCAACCTAAATTTATTTTGGACCCATTATTATGTCTGCAGATATAAACCCAGGAGACACATCAGAGGTGAAGAGGAAGAAAAAAGAAAAGAGAAGAAGGAGAAGGAGAAGGAGAAGGAGAAGGAGAAGAACAAGAAGACACCTACATCACTCCTATTAAAAATAGTTCTAGATGGGCAACAAGTTCTTATTGACAGAATTTGTCCACTTCCTGTTGCCTTTTCCTTGATATGGATATTCCTATAATGGAGAGTTAAGTTTCTAGATTCAGAGAGTCCATTAATGAAATTATCATGATAGAATCCTCTGATTGGGCAAGAAGTATAAGCAGAAAGAGTTTTAAGTGCCTCTTAGGCTTCCGTCTTGCAAGTTGGAGTTAAGTCATCTTGAAATGATTAGTTCTTTTAATAAAAGTCATGACTATAAAAATGGTATTCCTTTTATTTTCATAAATCGAATCTAAATTATTTATACAAATGAGTTTTGATTTCTCTACTGTTTTGAACCTCTTCAATGTTGAAACATTTTCATTTTTTGAAGATGAACTTTATTTTTGAAAAACAATTGGAATTTGTGAACTAAGCTTGATGACTAAGAACTGTGAAATAAACAAAATAACAACCAATTTGGTAACAACAAAATATTTTTTGCTGAAAGTACATAAAATACTGCAGTGGATAAGGGACCAACTATTGTGTCATAGTTCTCAACTATTTACAAATATCAAAATGTTCATGGTTTATATAGTTTATTGGTTTAACATTTATCTAATAATCATATAAGACATGCACTATCTTTTCATTACAACTGTTGGAAAATGAAAAAGCTTTTCTATATCTTGCAATGGGAAATGAATAGGTCTCCCTCAGTTCGCTCTGCTGTTTCCATTCATGGGATCTTTGTCTCTCTAATTCTGGTTTTCCTTGCTCACAAACATACTGTGTGTTGACATGACTCATGGCGCAAGCCCAAGGTGTACACATTAGAAGATTCTATAATGCATCTTCAGCTCATTGATTTAATATTTTCCATTGTCTTTCTTCTGTCAATCAGGAAAGCAGTCTTATTTTTCTTTTTTACATAGTAGTTACTAATTCTTTAATTATAGCTTTATTAAGCATCTGTTACACAGAAGGCAATGCACTAAAATATGAAAATAGGAAGCTGATGGTGAGCTCTTTCTTAACCTAAGAGTACAGGCTAATTAGTAAGGCTTCTAAGTAATAAGCAATAATTTAATACAATGTGATAAAGTACAAGTATATTCTATCCCTTAGGGGACTCCATGGCTGACAAACATCCAATCTACTCTTCTTTGACAGCACTTTTTTTTCTCTGTTTATTCTCAAATAAAATAAATATGATGTTGGTTGGCTTTCTCAATCACTCTTCACCTTATGTTTCATTGCCAACATAAGGTTCTTCACTTGAACTCAGAACTCACTGACTGAGTTAATCAAGGTAGCCCGCTTGCACCCAGGATCCCCTGTCTTCACCTCTAACACTAGCATTACAGGTAGGTTGCCATGCACACTTGACATTTCTGTAGGTAAGTCCTGAGGATCCAAACTCCTGTCCTCACACACATGTGTGTGGCAAGTGTTTTACCCATTCCCAAATCTTTATTTTTACTGTTTGTTTAAAATAGTTTTCATTAAGGGACTGACCACTGGGAATTTGACCATGCTCCAGTGAGCATATGGACAGCACTAATTAGACTTAGTATTTCTTTCCTTTTTTTCCTTTATTGTTTTTTGTTTCTTCATTTCTGTGTATTTGTGTGTCATGAGGGGCTCATAAAGATGGAGGAATGAACCTAAGAAGAATAGGAAGAATAATCAGCATACATTATGTGAAACTCCCAAATAACCAAATAAAAAAATATTATGACAAAATTTAGGCATCTTGCAGCATTAGACTACCTCAGCTAACAATCATTCTTTCACAGTCAAGAGAGAGGTCATTTTCATTTTTCTCTGGTAACTTTGTGAGAACTAAGGATAGTACTTTCCATGTGAGAATACTTGCACACTTTAAAAAGATGACAAAGTATTAAAAAATTAATAGAAATTTGTTTGATCTGAAAATGCGAAGAAGCTCCCCCTTGAACTGTTGCTTTATTTAGGGGTATGGTTTGGGTTAGAGGTCCTAAGGGAACTATTAGCTTCTTTGCTTAGGTTTTGTTTGCTTTTCTTCTTTTGTTTTCTCTTAGATTGCATTTTGATATTTGTAACTAGTGGTTTGCGTAGATTCCATGAGATTACGAGATACATACACTTTTCCCTTACTCTTTGGTAAAGTGCCAAACATACTATTAGAACCTTATACATATTATTAGTTCTTAAAACATCATTAGAAATGTTGGTTCATTTAATTCACTGTGGCCCTTGAGCACAGACTCTCAATTTTCTTTGGTATATTTTAAATGTGCAAAGGATCTGGTAATAACTATCTGGTGCAAACCTACTTGATTCCTGGATGTTTAAAAACTACTGAAGCGAAGCAACCCTGGGCCCACACTGGGAGTAACTGCCTCTTCCCCTTTGCCTTGTCATTTTTGTGTCTATGTCTGTCTGTTCCCTAGCTCGTCTCCACTGCAGAACTAAAATTGCTAGACGCAGCTCACAATTCCCCTCCCATTTCCCATGGCAGGCTATTTACCCACCAAAGGCTGTGCCCCTTCACCCTAGTTCCGTGTACCTAGTCACAGTCACAGCTGCATATCCAGAGCCCAAGCTGCATCCTGGACCAAGACAAGTTCTGGTATCTGCCCAAGTGTCTTCTGTCTGCGGCTTCCCTCTCTTCTCCTCCCTAACACCCATTCCCCCAGGGTCACCCGTTCCCTTCCTGCTACTGCTAAGGTTGCCTTCTTACTCCTAGTTTTTAAGGGCAGATTGATTAGATTTCGATTCATCACAAGGCTGAATGGGTGGAAACATTCCTAGGATAGGAGACCTGTAATAGGAATCAACTGCACTTCAGGATTGTGCAGCACCGGGGCCGGGCAGCTGAAGAGAGCAAATGTGTTCTCTTTCGAGTTTGTGCTGTGGTACCCACTGTCAGGTTTATGTCCACCTAGCAGTCCCAAAACACCCTGAATTCTCCTCTTCCACTGCCCACTCCACTGTGGCTGCAGCTGCAGTTCACGTGGTCTTCAGGACACGAAAGTACATGTT
Organism: Rhabdomys pumilio; assembly: GCA_030674055.1. NCBI lineage: Eukaryota > Metazoa > Chordata > Mammalia > Rodentia > Muridae > Rhabdomys > Rhabdomys pumilio. The sequence goes on along the minus strand of JANHMN010000014.1, from coordinate 39,839,786 downwards.
CTACTTGGTACCACCACTGACCGTGCACTACCCACCTGGCAACCCCTCCGTCCTAAACTTTCCATCCTAGCTGTTGATTACCAGATTGTCCTTTGAGGGGTGGGGCTTTCCGGATGTGCTGTTGTAATACAGAGACCAATTTTGAAATGAAGACTAAGGATGATTCTCAAAGAGTGGGCCTCATCTGTGAGTGGTTGCTTAGAGGGTTGGTTGCTTGGAGAAGCACTCACAGACCTGATGACTCTGACCTACAGTTCCCTGTAGATTTAGATGTCAGAGTGAAGGCTGTGCAGCTGGGAGCCATGTTTCCTGTTGATTATATGTTCCTCCAGAAGCCAAGAGGCCCTGGACCCCCTGCCATCACGAGTTAGAAGCCACCTCAGGATGAGACAACAACTAGAATTTAAAATAGTTACCTGCCCTGGCCTTTTGAAATCTTCTGAGGTAACCTGTCCTTTGGTACACAAATCAGCAGATAAGGTGGCAGAACATGGGGTCATTGTGTCCTATCCCTTCCAATTTTTCTCCCCTCCTTCACCTGTGACCTTGCAGAGGAATATGTATGTGAGCCGTTCCTCACTGTGTTTCACCATCTCCCAGAAGTCCCTATGACCACAAGAGTATTAGCTTTTGAACTTTCCTGTCCAGTACTTCCTACATGGCCTCTGCCCTGACTTTCCATAATATTGCTTGTCCCATAATCTATACTATTTGGATTAAAGAGAAAAAGATCCTTGCATCTAGAAAATTTCTGAAGTAAAATAATATTTGCTCAAGTCAGTGTTGGGCTATAACTCTAGTCTGAATAATTGTCCACACACAAAGGGAAGTGAAGCATTCCGTGTCTCAGCCTCTTTAGTTATCAAGCACATGTGTGTAAAAATTTAGCACTAGATGACATCGAATATCTTCTAGTCTCCAGAATTCCATTTTTAAATAGACATTGATCTTTTGTTTCACTTTGAAAAAAATTCCTAATCTTTATTGTGAAGACCAACATCCAAGTCACGATGACAATGAGCAGGAGAATGGTAGGGGCAGCACAGTTACTGAAACATATTCACTGAAGAGGTGAGTTATCAATGGCTACCGATATGTCAGCATCAGTCTCACCAAATGCAGAAGGATTAGAGTTTGGTAGTTATTCCAGAAGCAGAAGCTGATGTCTGGCCTTCTTCTGGGATGAGAAGAGAGGGATAAGAAGATCCAAGGTCAGGGATTTCAGGAGCCATGTTGCCAATATATTCCAGATCTAGTAAATCTAATCAAAGAAGTAGGTGCCATTTCCCTACAGAAACCACTGTCCTAAAGATCCAGTCCCCACAAGAACCAGGGTCATTCCCTCAGGTATTCAAACCCAAGCAGGAAATTGTCACCAGGTGGCGCCAAACTGCAGCTAAGGTTGAGGTGAATTTGAATCATACTATGTGTATCTTGGGTCCCCGTGTAATATCTATAACGTTATGAGCAAGTTCTACAATTCTGACAACTAATTGGTTCATATGAGTAAAGTTGAGAACCTTCAAGTGTTGACCAAACTAAAGCTTTTCTCCCCCTCCTTTTTTTTTTTTTTTTTGTCTTGTTTTCTTCCTTCTGAGCACTTGTGTTCATTCACTTGGAAAGACCAACTATTTGTTAAATTTCCATCTCCCTATGTCTTTGCCAATCCTCTTCTTTTGTCTGGGATGCATTTCCGGCCACAGCCTTTGTGTTCTAGATCTAATTAAAAGCTTTTGCTCTGAAAAGGTCAAACCTGTAGTCATCTCTCCCCAAAGTGTCACCTTCTGTGAACCTCCTTGGATCTCTTCCAGCCTTTCAAAGGGCAGAGTCAATAGTCCGAGTTCTCTAGTCTTCCAAAGCACTTTGTTCATGTTTGTTATAGTTATCACATTAAGACGTCTTCATTGTGTTTGTCAGTTTGCTACTTTGTAGGAAGGCCATTCAAGCATAGGAGCAAGCCCGACTTTTTTCCAACTTTGCTTCATCATTGACTGAAGTCACACAGCTCGCACACTGTGCTTCTAAACACATGCAACAGTAGTTTAACAGAATGTATATGTTTAACTTCTAGGATGGATTAAATTTGAAATAAGTGAAAGAAAGTAGGCATTAAAAAGAAGAGATAATAACCATCCTTCTGTAAAGGAAAGAAGCGTTTGACAGCGTGAGTGAGCACTGTGTTCTTTGTTTTGTGAGACTGCAGCTATAACAAAATATTCATAAACATTATAACATGTTCTTACAGTAATGGTCCACAATGATATGGGTGTTTGCATGTGTTAAGATTTCTCTTTTTTAAAATTGATTAGTTTATTTATTTACATTTCAAATGTTACTTCCCGTCCCTGCTTCCCCCTCCACAAACCTTCTTCTCTCTGCTTCTATGAGGGTGCTCCCCTACCCACCTACCCAGTCCCACCTCCCTACCCTGGCATTCCCCTATGCTGGGGCATAGAGCCTCCACAGGACCAAGGGCCTCCCCTCCCATTGATGTCCGACAAGGCCATCCTCTGCTACATATGCAGCTGGAGCCATGGGTACTCTTTGGTTGGTGGTTTAGTCCCTGGGAGCTCTTGGGGTTGGGGGTCTTGTTGGTTGGTGTTGTTGTTCTTCCTATGGGGTTGCAAACTCCTTCAGCTCCTTCAGTCTTTCCCCTAACTCCTCCATTGGGATCCCTGTGCTCAGTCCGATGGTTGGCTGCTGGCATCCTATGATGGTCTTTGTATAAGAGAGAATAACATGCAAATATTCCTCCTAGTTACCCTCTTACCTACTTGATTATCATTAGATAAAAACTGGCATACAGTTTTAAATTGACACCTAAGGTGCTACAGCTTAGGTTCAACTCAAGAGGTAGTTTATTAAATGAACAAGAAAGGAATATACCTCCAATTTGTACAGGGAGGGGAACTTAATATAAAAAATTTAGATGGACTCCAGCTTCTTCATGGCAAAATAGTAAGCAGAACTCCATTGCTTCCACTGCTGCTGACTTTCTTTGACCCACAGAGCAATGGGTCATCTTGATTTACTTTTTTTATGAGATGGGTCAAGAAATATGAAAAAATAGTGGGAGAATAAAACCCCAAGTGGCACATACAATTATAACCAGTAAGCTGAAAAATTCTCCCATCTGAATGCAAACTTACTTTATAATTCTATGCCAATGCTGTGGTTCTTAGAGCTTCTTTATGCTTGTGTGAAGTGCTTTAAAGATGCCCTAAATCCTTTCTGCTTTTGATCTGGTCTGGGATGCTATTTTGGCAGATAGAGGACTTGGAGTATCCCACAGGGACTGTTTGCTTTCTTATCTAATCTTCAGTGCATCTAGCAGCAAAACAGGCCACTTGGTGATATCACTCTGCCAGATGAAGGTTGTTTGAGGATACACAACTCTTGTCGCTTTTAGTGTGCATTTGGGTAAATAACTGAAGGCATGTCCAGCTCCCGACTACATTGTGCATTTATAATCTGCAGCACCATTTTGCATTTTTCTTGTAAGAATAGACTTCGACTCAGAACCCAGCAACTGTTTTCTGAATAGGATTGGCCTTCTGCTTAGGCAGCCTGAGTTAAGAAACCTCACAACAAAGCAAACTTGGTGTTGTTGTATTTTTAATTTGCTACTACCTCCCCACTTGTGAAATACTTGGCATGGCTCACTTGGCCCGAACTTTTCACCTGTTTCTTCTTTTTCATCTTCTAGTCACTTGTAAAAGTTAACTCCAAAGAAAAAGGTCCGTTGCCATGTCCTTTCCCCCTTTGATCACACACGAATTGTTTGGGTAAAGCTTCATACCCTACAAGCCTGTCTTCTAAATAAGCTTTAAAGTACCCATGAGGCTCTGCAATTTGTAAAAGGGCTGATACCAATTTGGGAACTGGTGAGTTCCCTGGGTTATTTCAAACACAAGTTCTCCCCCCCCCTTTTTTTTTTGGCAGGCTTGGCCACCTGCTAACAAACCAGAAACACACAGTAGGTTGTAAGCAATGCTCAGAAAGAAAATAAATATACTGATGCTAGAAACTTTAGAGACCATTACAAAATCTTAAGAAAGAAGGAGTGGAGAGGGTAGATGCTGGCGACGGCAGGAGAATCTGGCTCGAACCATAAACTGAAGCATTTTCAATTGGCAGGAAACTCAGACATAGCAAAAGAACAATGACTTGATTTACCACTGGGCGACGGATAAATGCAGCTCTATGACGCTGCTGCCCATCAGTTTGATGTGTCTCTCATCCATGTGCAGGACGTGCTCTCTGACTCCTCCTGCTGAGAGGGCAGTGAGCTCTCCAGGGACACTGTTGTGGTGTCTGCTGAGTCTTCTTGTCACCATTCGGGGGTGGTATCTAGAAACAGATGTTCAGCAGGTGTTGCTTCAGGCTTAGGTTTCCACCAATCAGCGATAAAGGAAAGTGAGAAATCCAATAACCAATATATACAATGACAATTCAATGTAAAGGGCTGTTTATTCATTTGAAAATGGCTATTTAAAATGTAGGTAACAATGCCCATATCTTTATGGCATAATAGAGAAAAGAGAACATAGGCAGTAGCCTTCCTTTATGAAGTGATGAATTCTTGCTGTGTTCAAGGATCAAGTCTTGTCAAATTAGAACAATTTCAAGCAACCAAAACAATAAGACTACATTTCTTTCTTTTAACCTCTGGATGGTGAGTTTAAGTTTTGATCAGGCCTTTACTCTAAGTTTTTAAAAGTATTTGTTGGAAAAGGTTGGCAGTACAAGCTTCAGGGACATCTGGTACAGATAAAGTCCTTGTCCCTGGTACCTGCTGTTACCCTAGGGTATAAGATGGTGTGATCAAGTAATGATCTGCTTTTATAGGCAGGTCTGCATCTTTTTGCCTGTCTAAATTTCCCCTTTTCATCAAAACTTATTGTTAGGTGCTTTATTTCTTTGTGTATAGGGGTGGTGGTGATCCACGCGTATGTGGGACATGAGTTCTTGTAGGGTGGGGCTGAGGTTGAGGTCAGATGTCTTCCTTAGCCATTTTCTTTCTTATTTGTTGAGACAAGACCACTGACTGCCTGGGCTCTGGGTCTCCACATCTGTAACCCTGGGGTTACACCCACAGACAATGCTGCTGTACCTAGATTTTGATGTGATTGGTGAAGGACTGGACTCTGGTCTTCATGTTTGCATAGCAAGTGTGTTACCAAATGAACCATATTCCTAGTCTCTTTATGTATTTAAGACAATTTTGAACATTAGTTTTTTTAATATAATATTAATTCATATTTTTATAAGCAATTCATAAGTTTATATATTGTTGCATTTAATATATTATAGAAGATTTCCCATTTAAACACTATTCTATAGAAGATTATGTCTTAAAAGGTGTTATTCCCTCTGTCTCTGGTGTAACTTACATTTTGTTGCTGGTCCAGAAAGAAGAAAGTCATAACTTAATATAGGAAGAAGGTGTAGGGAAACTAAAAAATTTTGGAATGTAAACATGGGGCAGGGTATGACATAAAGGGGAACTTTTTTTCTCACTGAATGAATTCTCATGATGCAGAAAAGTCTGATGTCCCAGGAAACAGGTATTTTGAGACTAAGTTCCTCTTCCGCACAACATATCTTCAAACAGATTTATAGTCAAATTTCATGTTCCCTCATAGCTATTTCTATATATTTAAAATGTTTTTGGTTCCTTTAACTCTTGGAAAATGTTTTTTGTGCATTCTGAATAGACTACTCGGTAAGAGTTAGCAAGTATATATTGATAATAATAACTATTTTACTGTATCAAAAGAAATGAAAATTTCTGTGGTTGTCAATGAATTTAAGATGATAACTTCAGAAGGTTTCTGGTTAAAGGCTCAGTCTTCTCACTCTACTTGTTGAAGTCTTTGCTCACATACACCTGCTTGGGTATATTGTGGGAAGACCACAGACAAACAATTAAACTTGAGATGCTTCAGGCAAACCATGCTAGTTTTACTGTAAAAAAATAAGGGACATTTCTGAGTCATTGCAGTCTTGGAATGCAATACCAAACAAATGAGAACCAGACCACAAGTCGTGGGGCCAAGTACATCATTACCGAGGGAGTAATGCGAACAACTTGCATAAACTGTGGCCGAAGCTGAGTTTTTAGCAGACAACCATAACCTTTTGATTGCATCAAGAACAGTTAAAAGCTCTTTAATCTGCATGTTGTTCTTCAGGAAAGAAAAATTCATCAGTCCAATTCATAATCTCAGAGACCTGTGATGCTTCAGTTGGAACTAACCCTGTTTTTTCTGATTCTATTCCTAGTTAGCTACAAAAGCAGTCAAAGAGAATGAGCTGGGTACCACGGATGTTTCTTCTATCTATCAGAAGAAGGAAAGCATGATATAGGTAACTGGGTCTTTCCCCTTTCTTTCCAGTATCATGAAATGGCTCCTCTAACGCTTTAGATAACAGAACAGCATATGTCTTCCTTTTGAGTATTTATGTGGTATGCTATACTTAACATCTTTTAGGAAACAGATTGTCAAGATCATTTCTTAATTCTGATGAATCCCAAGTGCCACAATTCAACTTCCTTGGGTCTTCTAACTCCTTCAAATAAATAAAAGGCCAGACCATTTTTTTCTAAAACACCCTACCTCTTGCTGGTCTTAACTTGAAGCAATCTCTCTACTTCTTCCTCCCAAGTGCTTAAGTAACAAGTATCAACCACTATGCCTAACTTTGCCCAGTTTTCCCTGCCCCCTCAGGGCACTCTGTCTGGTGGAGGCACAATGCATGAAAAGCACCCTCAGTGACAAGGAATAAAACCTTTTCCTGCTTGGTTGCATATACTTTAGTATTCTTTAGCGATCACTTGCTAAGGATTCCATAATATATTTTGTAATTTTTTTTTACTGTCCTATATCGTTTATTCGGTATGAATTTTACAAACATTGTGGGCATCAGCAGTAATGGAGGAGCTGAGGCATCTAGTGAGTTCTCCAGGCGGCACATTGAGTGTGATGGAACTTGGGTCTCTTTCCAAGGTCACTGCTCTTGCAGCCGACAGATGTTGGTCCAGCCATCTCTCTGTGTTTGTGGACTGGTTTGGTGATCCACTGGGTGTTAAGATTTCTTCTGAGAGCTCTATGGAATGGATCAATGAGGATAGCCTTAAATAATTAAATACTTAAATAAAGTATATGTGGAATCTCCATCAACTCAAAATTCTTAGTACCCTACAGTGGCATCCAGCTATCTCTTCAGCAACATACTGAAGGCTTTGGGCAAACTTTAGCTCTTTATCACAGTAATGTTCATCACCATGACTTGTCATATGTCTAACACTTAGGAACTGGGCATTTGCAGCCACCATGAAGGACACAAATTCTGTATGTGACATAACCTTTCATGGTCTTTCTATTCCAGCTTTCATATTCTATTAGGCTGGGTGAGGTAGAGAACCCTGTGCAGTACAGAGAGCTGGTAGTATTACCAACAGCAGACCCTTGGATTAGAATACATCACAAAGGACTTCCTCCTCCACTGCTCCTGAATGTATTTATATGTACTAAACTGGCTCACCTGATTGCTGCCACCAGAAGAAAGAAAAAAGCCTTTCTCTATATTTTGTAATTTTTATCTTGGGAAAAAGTCATACATTATTTACTACGTAAATAAAATGTTTATGTTCAAATTTCTGCATATATGCAGAACACTTGTTTACGTATTAGACATCACTAAACATTTTTCCTAGTTGGGCTGGGTTATTTGGGAAAAACATTCTTTAAGAAAGAAAGTTAAGAATTCTCTTGAGTAGCATCTGATATACTTTAAACTCAAATTTTTATATTCTGTCTGACTCTTCTTGGTCAGTACATTTTTTTTTTTAAATTTTCTACTGCAGTTATGGGAACTAAGTCCTCTACTCCAGACCTACCAGAGCAAAAGCTTGATTTTAATGAGAATGACGTTAGTAAGGCAATCTGTGTACACGTTTAAATATGATTGAATCTATTTGCTCAGTACCTGAAATTGAAATGATTGAAAGTCAGTTATTCTTAGCTGAGAACTCCTTTTACCCTGCCACACTTACCTAATTTTTAAATAGCTAATCCTTTCCAATGTTCAATCCCTTCTATTCTTAACTCTTGAAAAGAAAACAAACAGAAAACATATTCTCAATGTGCATAAATGGCTTCTTTTAGATATCTTGCCTTTTCTGCTCTGTCTTTCTGTCTTACAATTGTCCAGTGCTGCCCCCAGATCCTATGTCCCTGGTAATTATATATTTATCTGAAATTGTTTAAAACAGATAGTCTAGATCATCAGAATGGCTCAGTGGGAAGCAATGCTTATTGCGATGCCTGATGACCCAAGATTCTTTCTCAACTGGGGGAGGAGAAAACCAACTCTTGGGAAAGTTGTCCTCTGATCTCTACAATTAAGCTGTAGAACACATAAATAAATATGCACACACAGGCTCATCCCCCACATCAATAAATAAATGTAATTTATAATTAACAGCATTATTTTCTGTCATTTTACTAGTAACCCCTTTCTTTAATCATTGTCATGAAATACATGACTTGACAGTGTAAGGGAAGCAGAGCTTCAGGCTCTTGGCTTAAGAAAATTTTATTCTAGCATTGTGTGTGTGTGTGTGTGTGTGTGTGTGTGTGTGTGTGTGTGTGTGTAGGGGGCTGATACTGGATTGCAGGTCAAATTATATTGGTTAGGATTTAGAGAGAATTCATGCATAAGCCTTTTCCTTAGGTCTTTAATCACATTGGAGCCCTTAGCTTATGGGATAGTATTACCCATATTCAGAGCTGGACTTCCTCGCTGCTTGATCTCCCCAGGAACAGTTACACAGGCACATTCAGTGGTATGGTAGGTTTTACCAATAATTTGCAGATTTAATTCAATCTTCGGTCTGTGCTCATCATCACATCACAGCTGGAGCATCAGTCTTGAGCACCCAGGCCATCACTGCCATCTCGCTGATTTCATCTCTGGCTCTTAAATGTTAATGAACGTTCTAGGGGCTATGATCCATTTGATTCTCTCTTTTCGTTTTTCTTTTCTTTTCATTCTTCTGATCACATATAACTTCTCCCCTTACTTGGCCTGTTTCCCATTGTCCATCACTACCCACTCCTCCTCACCTAGAATTTCACTTTGGAATGTCTGGCCCTGTTATTCTCATGTTATAAATGTTTGTTATTGGCTAAGTCAAACCCCTCATCCATCTGTGCCTCAATATTCTATAATTTGGCTGTAAGAAAAGAAAATAGAATCATTCTGCTGACAAAATTTCAAAGAACACTAACCTTCAATGAAATTCTGGATTGCCTGATAATTCTATTTTGTATCCTTTTTCAGAACCAATTTTCTTCTGTTTATTTTTTACTCCAATCTGTAAAGAATAACTACAGCACATTTTATTCAGTGTTCATGTGTTCCCCTGTCCTGACTTCTTGTTGATGACTTCACTTCTTATTTCACAGATTAAGTCTGGGAGAAATGAGAAACAATTAAGACCTGCTTTCCAATTAGAACATGAGAATAGTATGACTTCCAGAAAATTCTCTAAAAATGTTACCCCTCTCCACTAGCTCTTATCCTAAATTAGCAGGTATGTTTTAAAGACCTTGTCTAACCTCCTGTTTGTTGAAATTCTGCTTTAAAGAGTTAATTACACTTGCTTTCAAATTTTTTCTTTATTACATCCATTCCAATGATAATTATGCTTTTATCTCTCTACTAAGTTTTTGAGGGATTTAGCCAAGTCATTAGCAATTTTTGTAATTATATAATATTATCAATGCTTAAATTCCAGTTTTCTTTAATTTATCAGCTGTGCTTGGTAAAATCTTCCTGATATTTTTTGAAACAAATTGTTAAAGAGATTTCAGGGTATCACTTTCCTCTGCTTTTTACTTGGCTGTTCTCTCCCAGTACACTGTACTAGTTCCTTGTCTTTTTCTCAACCTCAAAATACTAGCATCTTTCAGAGCTAAGTCCCTAGCCCTATATTTTTCTGTTTTCTACCTTTGATATCATTCATTTTTAATTTCCAACTTCAGCCTTGACTTCTTATATACAGCCACATACTTCACATCTCCATACTGGTGCTGAACAGTGAATTAAAACTTAGCATGGTCTCTCACTCACACACTCCTCATCTGTTTCTCAAAGTCTACTTCAACATACAGATGTCCATGTTCCATTTATTGGCAATTCCATTTCTTCAGCTGCCCAAACCAAATATGAGGTCACTACTGGAAGCCAATAGAACAAACCCTGTTAGCACTACTGTCAAAATGAACCCTAATTCTGACCTCTTTTTATTGTTATGTTCTTCTTCCAGTTATCTGTGTGGCATGGCAAAGGCTCCTGCACCTCTTAACATACCTTCCAGTCTCTCAACGGTAGCCTAAGTTACCCTCTATCATCATAGCTGAATCAATCCTTCTACTCTTCAATAACGTCCAAGGTGTCTACCACACTCAAAAATAAACTCATTACATGGCCTCATTATCTACATCTGATTTTTCTTCCATTATAATTTATTCTCCTTTTGGTTATTCTTCCTAACTTAGCTACAGAAGAGGCTATCTCAGGGCGTGAGTACATTCTATCTTTTCTCCAGAAATATTTTTCTCCCCAGTTCTTTGGAAGCTTTGATCTCTCTATTTGCTTTCCACTGCATTTATCCAAATGCTCTCTCCATCACACATAGCACAGAGATATCTGTATCTCTTCTTATTTCTGATTTGCCTTCATTAACAGAATTCAACTCTGACAAGAATTGAGGGAATCTTATACATTGTTGTATCTCTGTGTTTGTTTACTGTCAGATACTTTAGTTGAACTAAACATGGCTTTAGACTGTTAGATTGAATGGGTATATAAGTTTTCTAATACTTTGGAATAAGCCCATTTCAATCTCCTCTTAAATGATAGGATGTTCAGAGATCTCTTCCTTGATGGGTTCCTGACTATAATTATTTAGTAGGTGTTCACTGGTGGACTGCCTTTTTATTTTTGTAAGACTCAGCATAAATGAAGCATAGAAATCAGTTTTAATTCAAACTCCCACTTGAATTTCATATTATCGTGTCAAGAAAAAAAAATCCTTTTGTCATTAACATTATTATGAATTTTTACTAGAATCTCACAAATTGCCTTGTATCCCAGTGGGTCCTTAACAAATACTTGAATATTGACTGACTATAATAATTGAGTCCACTTGAAATTAAGTATGTTTATCTTGATCATTTATCCTCCAGTTTGACAGCAAGGCAAGGCTGTTGCAATTTGTTTTGGGTTGTTGTATACAAGGGTAGTGGCCCCTAGAGATCCCAAATATATGCTAATTGATGATAACGTGGATAGGACTCTTTCTGGCATCTGTTATAAATTTTCAAAGAAATCTCTCTCATATATTATCATAGAATTTAATAAATCTAGAAACATTTCCAATACATATGTTTATAGTTTTGTACTTTGAACTGTTCCAAGAAGAAATTCTCCTCACTGGTGTTCCAGCCTCCTGCCTGTCTCCCCTCCCAACTGTCTTATATATATGCAGAATTACAGTCCCTCATCATAGCCTCAAACAAACCATTTTCCTTTTGGAATACTGAGGTTGTTTTCCTACTGAATTCCAAATAAAGCCCAACATTATCAGAATATATATGAAATGAAAGACCCAGTATCTACTCCATAGCCTCTTTTCAATATTTGCATAAATTGTTTTGTGAAATATTTGGGTAGCATAGGATCAATAGTTTCTAGTGAAGACAAAATAACTAGAATTTAGGTGCACTTTAAATTGCCTAATTAACATGTAATTGGCTTGATGAATTCAGAATTTTACTTAGACTTTAAACTTGTAAGCGTGACTACATGAAATGTGGATTGTTTTGACTATATGAAACTCTATTTTTAAAAGAACCAGCTATATTTCACCAACGTATAGGTTTCCTTTGCAGCATAGCCTGGAACATGCTAACTACACCTTTACTCTCTTCTTGTTGTCAACCAACAGAAGGTCCTTATTACCTAACTGGTAACCCCAGTCCCTGTCACTCTCTATAACTTTTTAGTATTTCTAGCAATTACATATTATTTGTTGAAAATGCCTCAGTGACAATATCTACTTAACTCATTACTCATCTTTTAATATTTGGGCTATGTAATCATGAAACTCATTCTTGTTCACTCAGTAAACAAGACAGTATCTCACACCTTAGATTTACCATATGATATTAATGTGATCATTTTAGACATCATCAATCTCCTCCTCTACCTCCAGCAAAATGAGAACAGAGAATACGATTTATTCATTGTCACATACCTAACGCCAAATATGCTACATAGGAAACAGTAGGCATTTTATAATTATTTGTTTATCTACACTCAAGATAGAGGATGACATGCATTTGAAAAGTAGACTACATAAGTTATTTGCAAATTGCATTTTTTTTACTAAGCTAATATGAAAACATGCATCTGTGAAAATGAGAAAATTAGAATAAATAAAATCATTGCTTGCAAGGCTTACTTCTATCCTGTGTATGATAGGCCTCTCAATAATCTATTATATTTCATTCTTTTTCTAATTTAATTTTTTGAGAATTCCTTACACGAGTACTACATTTCCATCATTTACATCTCTCTCTCTTCTAACACTCTGAGTCCCACCAGACTTCTTCTTAAATTCATGACATCTTCCTTAATTATTCTTACACACACACACACACACACACACACACACACACACACACACACACTCTAATTAATCTATTTGTTGTTGCTCATTATGTATGCTTCTCTCCAGAAGCCTGCTTGGGATAGGCTAATAGGCCTAGAGAAGACGAATTCCTTATTTCTCAGCAGCCATTAACTACTTATAGCCCTTTATCTAGAATAAGACCTTATGAATTTTTTCCTTGATGTTGACATGTCAATGGGGTATTTTTACTCTGTAGGTGTTCTTCAAATGACAGTAGTTTTGCAATGCATGAGGTGCAGTGTTCCTGTTATATACATATAGAGGCCTTGGCTGATAGCAGATGTGTGGGCTCTCTGGCTTGTACATTTTTTCTGCCCTCTCTTTGTTGATGTCACCTGAACCGTGAGTGTAGGGGTTATGCTGGAGATGTGTAAATGTGTCAGTTGAAGTTACACACCCCACATTGATAATTCTCTTCATTTTTCCACTTGTGAATTACTATAATGGTCTCCATCTATTACAAAAAGTAGATTCTTTCATGAGTGTGAGAGCAAACACACACACCCACCCACATATATATATATATATATGTGGGTGTGTGTGTGTGTGTGTGTGTGTGTGTGTGTGTATGTGTATGTATATGTATATGTATTTAATACAGATATATATTCTACTACATATATATATATATATATATATATATATATATATATATATATTTGCTATATCTAAATGTAGTAGAATACAGTTAGAAATTACACTGGTTGAAGAAAGTAGGTCTATGGCCTCATCAGGCACATGTAGATGGCTAAGTTTATTGTCCCAGGCATGAGTCCTCCCTCTCAATTGAGTCAGTTTTAAGTCAAATTAAATAACTAGGTTGCCTTAAACATATAAGTCCCACTGTTGCACCCTGTGGTTATATTGGCATGCTGGGCATTGTTATGGACCCTAGGATTTACAGCTACTCAGGGCTAGTGATTGTTTTTCTCTCTTAGCAGTTTGAATCATATCTATCACTACTACCTCTCAGGGAAGAAACTTTTGGGTTACTTCTAGCTCAATTCTTTGAAATCCTGTGTCAATAATGTGTTTCTTCAGTCATGGATTTTTCCTTCTTTTTAAAGCACTCATTACAGGCAATACCAAGAAAGCCTCAATGACTGAAAATGTTTTGGAATGTTTTAATCCTTCTAGTAAGGAAAGGGGCTTGTACATTTTCATTATCTTTGGTTGTAGTAAGGTCTAAGATGATCTGGCAGATGACAGTAGAAAAAGAGGCAAGTTTATACCACAGGAAACTTCTTCCTTTGGTTTCCAGAGCTGCGATGAAGTAGAAAAGATGAATGAGGGCTACCTGTCACTGGGTGGTAAGAATGATTGTCAATGTGCCTAAACTGAGAGATTCCATTCTGGAAATTATGCTTTGCTAATGTTTCTGAATAATCCTGTTATGATGGGGGGGGATATTTAAAGGTAGGTTAAGTAATATCTCACTAAGGAACTTGTATTATAATTGAGTAGGTAAGATTAAACTTCACATAACTACAAAGTAACCTGAGAGTAGATACCTGAATTTTGAATATCCCCCCCCCCAAAAAATGGTTTAAAATGCATGAGAATTCCTTCCATATGGGCTCTTCTGGGAGGTCTGTGTGGAATAAAGAACACGTGAACCAGACTACGAGTCAAATTCATTATAGAAATTTGAAAACTGAAGGGGGAATTCAGAGTCACTGAAGGGATAGGGGTGCAGAGATAACAAATGAGGAAATCCCAGGAAGAGAGTTAATCTAGTTCAGGTAAAGTGTATGTTTTAGGTTGGGTCATAGTAGTAGATTAGATTGGAAGATGTTTTTTGTCAACAGTGATTACAGTTTCAAGTCTCAAATTAAGTTTGCTCTTTAAAAGACTAGAATAGAAATAAAATGAAATGAAAAAAAAAACAAGAAAAGAAAAGTAAATGCCATTGATGGCACAAGAGACTGTCTCAACTGTGGTAGCCAAATCTCTTTTAGGGCATGTGTGTCTTGTCTGACCTCTGAAACAGGTTGCAGGATAAATAAACAATAAAATTGACTTTTTCCCCAGTAAAGATATAGGGCTCAATGTAGGTGGGGATAAGTGCAGTAGTAATTGGAAGGACTTTTCTTAATATTGATACATTGACTTTTAAAAAATAATTTAAACCTTATGTTTAGAATATAAGAATGATGATTAATCTTCCAGAAGCTTATCAATAGAGGAAGCTCTAGTGAGTACATTAGATGTTGTGAAAAAAATGTGAACTGTGGAAACAAATGAATAACATGTGAAATTGGCATGTTAGAAAAGAAAGGCAAAATATACCACAAATCACACTGCACCTAACATACTAAATCCTCTAAGAAGTAGATTAAATTGTTTGAAAGACTTAAATAAAAAGTCTGTACATTTTTATTAGTCATCCTTAAAATCTCAACATAGAATTGTTGGGATTAGAACTATTTTTATTTAAAGAGGTGTGATTGTGTTAGAACCTTGTTGTAGCATGGCTTCTGAGTGGTAAACTGAGGGCATGGAAGTCTAGTAATGGGTGTAAACTTCAGGTGCTGCAAACCTGACTACGTGATGCTTTTTCTCTGTAAGCTACCTGTAATAAGGTGATTTTTGTTTAAAACACAAAAGCGAAATATAGAACAACTCAGCTTATTAACTATGAGACTCTATTTATCTCAATATTTTTATTTATGGTGGAGTTCCTATGGCTTTCAACCTTAGAGATCACCACTTCATGATGAAATCCTGAACGTACACTATCTGTGCGATTGTGTTAAGTGACAGTGTACTTTAGTATCTCCCTTTATTTTCCTTACACATAGATAGCACAGATAAAAGTGATAATTCCCTCATTATGTGGATTTAGTGACGTCCCAGAAGCACGACCACTGGTCAGAACTGAAAACCTATTGAGAACCTCAAAAGACTTTTTTGTTCATTTTATATGAATTATATCACTGGTTTTTAATCTTATTAAAATGAAAATGAATTCACAGGAAATTCTTATTACTTTCTTCAAAGTTAACCATGATAAATTTATTGTATGTTCCTACAATTACTTATTTAAAAACAATTTTTCAGAAGCAAACTAAGTTATTACAAAGAGTTGTCTTATTTTCAGTTTCGCAGAACTTTTCTGAGGGTGCTGGATTTTCCTGTCAATTCGTTGTCATATTGTATTTTGGTTAGTGTCTGGGAAATCCTGCTGGCACTCACGGAATATTGGCTGTGAAAAGTGGCATATTAGTATTCTGAAAATCGTAATCTTGTTCTCACAGAAATTCTGAAAGGGTGTCCATGGCCAGAGGATTTCCTAGACTGAATGTGAGGAGTGCTAAAATTAAAAAATTATAGGAATACTAATATGAAGGAAAAGAAAATGTAATGTGAGAATTTTTATAAAGAACAGAAAGAAAAGAAATTTGTGCAAACAGCAATTAATTCATCAAGAATGTGTAATTATAGGTTTTCACAGACAGAAAACCAGGAACTTGAACTATATCAAGCAAATTTGACAGAGTTACAAAGAATTGCTTAGAAATTCATAACCACAAGAAGAGATGAGGATCTTGCTTATTAAGTGGTTAAATAATTAATATGTACATTTTTAAAAATATAATTAGTAAGGCTGTGCTTTGGGATACAGAGAAAAATTCCGGGTAAGTAACAAGGCACAAAGTTTGTGGAAATGGGAAAATAACTGAAAAACATTTTGCTTATAGATTTCAAGCTGATATGAAATCAACAATGTTACTATAGTTTACCAACTTGAATAAAAACATATAACTATTAATTTTATAATAAAATAATCTCAACAATTTTATTATATAGACAATCTCAAAATTACAAAAGCTAAACGCATGGTGTTCAGACTCTATATGTATATTCAGTAAACAGTATTTACAATTTGGAGTTTTGAAAGTTTTCTGTCTAAGTGCACAGCATCTTTCACAGGTATGAGATGGCAGACTATAGCAGATTGATGATATTTCAGTTGAACACATGATCATGAAAGTAAATACTGATAATCTGCAGCTCTTAATGTTGTGAGCAATTTGTATTATAAAATAGATTTCATGTCAGGTGACTTCAGTGGTTGGGGGTACCCTCCAGAATGCACCAGAGACCTGGGAGGTGAGAGACTCTCAGGACTCAAAGGGAGGGCCAGTAGGGAGAGGGAACATATAGAGCCCACCTCCAGTAAAAAGACAGGGCATCAAGCAATGGAAGGGGTTGCCATCCCACAGTCAAAACTCTGACTCATAATTGTTCCTATCTGAAAGGGATGGAAATGGAGAGGAGCCTGAGAAAAAGAAGGTCCAATGACAGGCCCAAAGTGGGATCCACCTCCAGGGGAGGTCCCAAGGCCTGACACTATTACTGAGGCTATACAGCACCCTCAAAAAGGGGCCTATGATGACTGCCCTCTGAAAGACCCAACAAGCAGCTGAAAGAGTCAGATGCAGATATTTTCACCCAACCAATGGACCCCTGTGGTTGAATTAGAGAAAGGCTAGAAGAAGCTGAGGAGGAGGGCGACCCAGTAGGAGGACCAGCAGTCTCAATTAACCTGTACCCCCAAGATCTCTCAGACATGGGACCACCAACCAGGCAGCGTACACCAGCATACACTGATATGAGGCTCTCCAACACATACATATACAGCAAAGGACTGTTGGGTCTGGTTTCAGTGAGAGAAGATGCACCTAACCCTCAAGAGACTGGAGGCCCCAGGGAGTTTAAAGGTCTGGTTGAGTGAGTGTTGTGAGGTGGAGACATCCTCTTGCAGACAGGAGGAGGGGAGGAGGTATGGGGAAAAAAATAAAAGAAAAAAAATAAAGAGAAAAATCCAAACCAAACCAACTAATCAACCAACCAAACAAACAAACAAATAAAAATAAAAATAACTTTTAGAGACAAAAAAAAGTTCTGAATTAGTTTAAGGCAGATTAGGTTAAACTACAATATTGATATTCTGTAGTTGAGGTGTATACAAAATACCTTTGACTCATGATATTTGTAACTTATAATGGGTTTATCCTAACACACTACATTGTAAGTTGAGGAGTGCCTTTATATAATTTATGGATCATGTTTTCTCATCACGTTGCTTTAAAGTCAAATCCAAACTGCTATCAAAACTGGCAAATTTATCTATGCGTCTAGAATTTTCTAAGTAGATTTCTTGGTAATTACTTAAAAAAAACATTATGTGCATCATTTTGTCAAACTATTGCCTTAAATCACGATGTAAAGTGATTTGATCAGTCAACTCTAGAAACTAGATGAGGTAGCTAATATAAAGAAGTAGAAAGGAGAAATACTAGATAAAAATAAGAAAATAGGGACTTGTTGAGTGTTGCTGAACTCAGAGTTCAGTTGCCAGCATCTATATTGGGTAGCCTCAAACCACTTTTACTCTAGAGGTCAGATACTCTCTTCTGGTCTCCATGAGTACTCATACGTACATTTACACACACACACAAACACACACACACACACACACACACACACACACAATCACATAATCACACAATCTCACAATCACACAATACTCACACACATGAATAAATTAAAAAATAAATCCCCTTTTAAAACGAAGAGTATAGTTAAATGATAGATTGCTTGCACAGCATTTATTAATTCCTGGATGAATAAATTTGGCAGCAAGCACTAAAAACAGATATGAACAGAAACAATTTTTTTCTCCTTAAATAATAAGATAAAACTCTGGCAAGAACGCAAAAATAACATAAAAAAGAAGAGACAGTTTTTATTAGGAATGAATGGGCTACATGGGAAAGGTTGAATAGAAACTTTTTATAAGGTGAGTAGTTTATACAATTTTATACATAAGAAATTATTTTGCAAAAAACAAATTATTGAAAGATATAAATTAATGAATTGAATAACTGATCAAAACAAAACCTCGATGAACTGAACAATAAAAAGTGAATTAGTAGGTAGATTTTCTCCATGAATATGCTGCCAAGCTTAAATATTGTTATAAGCTAAGTTGCAGCAAAATTAAAGTTATTTTATTATTCTCTCATATGAATATTATTTTAAGATTAGCAAGAAAAATGCAGCTATAGAAGTCAATTTAATCTTAGTACCTAAGTAGGACAAACAACACTATCACCTAACTTCATTTAACCAATTCCTAAATAAAATGTTAAATCTGACCATTTGTTGGCATACTCACGCAGTTTCATACAAACATGTGGTCTTCACATATTATGATTACCGTTGTATAAATCATGTCCTATGAATATATAAATAAGTTGTTCTAAAGGGGAATATCAATATAATTTACCATATTAAAAAAGCTTGGGGAGAAAAATCATGGTCTTATCAATAGAGATAGAGGCAAGACTTAAAAAAGTACTATAATAACTCTTTATAAAGCTATTAACAGGAAAGAATTTTTAACAGAACATTTTTCATATTATAAAAGATAGAAATGGCTAGAATGTAAAAAAAAGAAAAAGAAAAAAAAAAAGGTAATGGCCTGTGGTGAATGAAACCTTAGAAGCATTTCTATTGAACTCAAAAACAATGAAAGAATATAGATTTCTTGGTAGTATGTCCAGTATAAAGGGAAAGAGGAGTAATTTGAAAAAATAGGAATAAAGGGACTAATATTATTTTGATAAGATTATCTGCAAAGAAATTCCAATATTACAAATGAGCAAAGATATAGAAATTACAAGAACACTCAAAAAAATGAGCAGCTTAAATAAGAGATAAAAATATAGAATGGCAGCTTTTCTATCCGTAAGTTACCACTCACTCAATGCTCATTGCCTTTCATTTGTTTCCTAGGTTTCTCAGATTTATGAATAACTCAAGAACACGAGATAAATATGACAGCTGCTGTACCCTCAAAATGTTTCTCAGAAGTCAGACTTGTTTATTTTTTTATTTATTATTTATTTTTATTGGATGTTTTATGTATTTACATTTCAAATGTTTTCCCTCTGGAATTCCCCTCCCATCCTCTTCCTATAGCTTCTATAAGGATGCTCCCTCTCCTACCCACTCTCTCCCACCTCACCACCCTGGCATTCCCCTACACTGGGACATCAAGCTTTCACAGGGCCAACAGCTTCTCCTCCTATTTATGCCTGACAATGCCATCCTCTGCTACATATGAGACTGGAGCTGTGGGTCCCTCCATGTGTGCTCGACTTGTTTATTTTTAAACACTAACTGCCACATTGACTTATTTTTATGTTGTCTCGATGAATATCATCTCCTGTACTTGATCCATTTTTATGAGGCAATTCTTACATGTGAAATATGTTAGCCTAAGAAGCAGAACATTTTTATGCCTTTGTGGGACACCAATTAATATCTAGATGTATCAAAACCCTAGTAAATTTCATAGTGACTTATTTTATAATATGTACCTAAATAGAACTAAAGCCTCTAAGTAAAGGTGATAGCTAAACCAGAGATTTCTGTCTAGTGTCTTGCGGACAGGAGCACTTACATATGAATGACAGTTTTATTGTGAGAACAGGAATCTGTCCCCATGTTTAAATGATAGACGTGTGCTGTTCACCTGTAGTGAATGCAAGTGGCCATGGCACAATGTAAACCACAACCAAAACTGAGTTTTAAAATATCATCATTACTGATATTAAATATTCATATTTTGTACGAATATATGTCAGTGCCACCTTTCACTGGCCTATGTCAATATTCTGTAGCTTTGCAAGGTGTTTAGTTGAACAATGTCATTAAAAGTCCTTAATGGTGCCACAGCAGAGTTAAAAAACTTACTTTCTCAACTACTGTGAAAAAGACTATTGTCTTTGAAATATTGTTATGATAGCTGATTTTAAGCTACTGGTGATGTGGCCTCTAGACAATGTGTGGGCAATATGCTAAAAAATGTTCAAAAAGAAGACTCTTGTCCCCTGGTTATTGAAACACTAAATGAAACAGCATTGTGGAAAGTTTTCCTGGCTTTCATTAAGGTAGTCAATCCTGAACTCTACGAAAGTACTGTCTTACTAAGCTTTAAAAAAAGAAAAGAGAAACAGGATGTCTATCATTGAATGCAAAGAGAAGTCAAGAGCATCCCAAATATAAGAAAGACTCGATGTATATTGAAATAACATCTGAGGATGTTCTAAATCTGACAGCCATGAGTAATAGACCTCAATTGTATGAGTGCAAAGAACAGAATTTTGAGAATTACTTAAATGAGATTGGGAGCAGATTTTGTTTTGCAGAGATTCTCAATAAGAGGCCAGCAAGTCGATAAATTGATCATATCCCTGTAGGACCCTGATCAAGAAGGTTAATGCAATCAACCTATGTTTTAATGGAATCATGAGATACTTCTTTTTTTTTTTTTTTTCTTAAAAATGGCTGCATTTTTAAAGCAGTTAAGTCACAGTAAAACTAGGAGGACGATGTAGGGGGTTCCCATTCATACCCTTCCTCAATCCATAGGGAACTTCCTATTAGCAGCCTGATCCTACTATATAGTCAGTGTTGTATAGCTGCGAAAAGAGTCCATAACCACAGTAACTCTTATAAAGGAAAGCATTTAATTGGGACTAGCTTACAATTTCAGAGGTTTGGTTTATTATCATCATGGTGGCATGCAGGCAGACACAGTGCCGCAGGCAACAGGAAGAATAAGATGCTGAGCCTGGCTTGGGTTTTGGAAACTTCAAAAGCCACTCCCCAGTGACACACTTTCTCCAACAAAGTCATGTCTATTCTAACAAGGCCACACCTCCGAATGTTTCTCAAGTAGTGCCACTCCCTGATGACTAAGCATCCAAATATATGAGCCTATGGGGCTATTTTCATTCAAACCAGCACAGCCTTAATCCAAGTAGTATATTTGTTACCAGTGATGGATCTGCACTGGCACATCAGCACCCTAAGGCCACAGTTTCCATTAGAGTTTACTTTGGTTATTACATAATTTTTTTTTGTTTTAAACAAATTCACAGTGACCTGTATTTACCATTATTTAATATAGTGTCATAATGACTTAAATATTCTCTGTATATCACCCATTTATTTCTCTTTCTCATCTTCTCAACTCCATCAACACTAAACTTATATATATATATGTATATGTATATGTATATGTATATGTATATATATATATATATATATATATATATATAAAGTTTATATATATATATATATATATATATATATATATATATATATATATGGTTTTTCAGAGTGCCTACTGTTAGAATCATAAGGCACAGAGATCTTTTAAATTGGCTTTATTCATTTCATAATATGCATTGAAAGACTCTATCCCATTCTTCCATGGACCGTTCATTTCTTCTTAGCAGTGACTAAGATTCTAATATACCAGCTTATTCACCTAGCTACTAAAAGATTTGTTGGTTGTTTAGAAATTCAGGTCACTATTAATTAATCTTCTGTAAGAATTTATGGGCAGTAGCCTCTAGGAACATTAGTTTTCACCCTCCGGGATAAGTATCGATGACTCTAACTGCTGGTTTATATGGAAAAATATTTTTAGTATTATAACAAATAACCTCTTCTGCTGCACATCTCTGTTAGTATTGAGAGCATATATTCTGTGGCTCCATATCCTAGCCTGCATTTAGTGATGTCAGTGATCTGGACATTTGCAATTCTGAAGTCAACTGTATCAAAGTAAATTGTATTTCCCTGATGGTATGCAGTAGAGCATTTTTTAATATGCTTCATTCCATCTTTTATAGCATTTTGTCTCTTAATGTCTTTGAAACTTTCAAAATTGAGAATTTTTTATTGATTGATTACTGGTCTTTTATTAAATATTAAATATATCCCTTAAAAATAATTTCTTTCAGTCCTTTGATTATATTCTGACTATTACAATTGTTAAAGCAGTAAATTTTAATTCTAATAAGCTGTAGTTTATTAATTAGTTATTTTGTGGATTGTGCCTTTAAGTTTATATTTAAAACACGGATTTAAATACTCATGGTAATTTAGTTTTACCCTCACATTTTCTTGTAGGTGTATTTTAAATTTATTTTTGTTCTGTGTTTAAGTCTAAAGTATTTTTTATGTTGACTCTTATAAGAGATAGAAAATCTGTGTCTACTTTTTTTATTTTTTGCAGGTGATTGTTCAGTTGTTCCTGCACTGATTATTGAAATTACTTCTTAGTCAATGATAAATTGACTATACTGATGCAAGTTTATTTCTAAGCATGCTACCCTAATACCTTAATGTGTTCATAGATTCTTTAATCAATTCCACTGTCTTATTATGGAATTCTTCTTTAGGGTTATACTAAGATGAGATAGGTAATATCACTACACTACATTCTTTTTCTTTTACACTGGTGTTGACTACTTTGTGGCTTTTTTTCCTTTGTCTAAACTTTGAAATCATCTTTTTAAACATCCCAAACATAGCTCACCAAACTTTTGATTGTGATTATTTTGAATCTACATATCATGAAAACATTGATTTATCCATTTTCCACTAACATAATTAATATTACATAATAGATGTAATATTCTCCATATTGTTGATTTATCTTACTGATGCAATATACAGGAAAGTGCTAAAAAAAATAAAAACCCCATGGCTTCTATTTTAAAAGATTTTATTTAACTTATGTGAATATGTAACCTATGAAGGTAATATATATTATTAGATTATATAAGTATGGATCAATTTTGAATAAAAATTAGGAACTCAGATATAAAAGAAAATTTGGAGTGTTTCTTCTTTCTCTTGGTCTCAGTTTTTGTGCTTGTGTTTTGTTTTTATTTTTGTGTATGTCAAACATCTGTTAGTTTTTTCTTATTTTTTTGGCTATGAGGTTAGCCTTTAACAAATGAGCTATCTCTCCAGTCCTCTGTTAGTTTTCTCTAAGGATAACTTTGGTGTGCCTGCACAATTGGAAATTATTAATATATTTGATTTGTTACCTTTCCAACACTTAAGTTTGCTCATGGTGTCTAGAAATACCCCTACTGAATATATTATCCAATTGGCAGAGTATCTAATTCCAAAGCTTCATTCTGTTTTAAATTAAATAAATTTTGGAAATTGGAAATTGGTTAACACCATTGTTAGAAAAATAAACTGTAACAAGAGAAGAAAGTCAGTGATTTTACTGACTCTATGCTATGGCATTGCTCCAGGAATTTTTGGTTGAAATAAAGCTCAAATATCCATGGTTCATTGTATCTAAAGGACAATAGTTACTTTATGCTATAAAGTTGTATTAGCTATTTGTGAACTGTTTGATTAAGAGCTTACATCAATTCTTTTGATAAAAGAACAAATAAAGGAGAGGGCATTTGTCCATTTTGTTTGATGACAATCAGTAGGTACCTGAATCAAGTTGGTTGAAGTAAATGCTTGTGTCACTAGTAATTATGGTCACCAACTCTTTCAACTGTGATGGACTACCCCAGGGAGCAATTGGCATAGTTGTTTGTTAGCCTGTGGAGTAACCTGTACTTTCAGAAGTTTCTCTGTTTTCTGTACCGCCAAAGGAAATATGATCTGGCGTGCTTGGAAACCCTGTCTACTGACTCTGACCTTGTTCAATGTGAGCTTGCTGGACCCACTTTGAAGAGAGGGGCCCCAACTAAGCAAATACTCTTCCTTAAAAAAGGAAAGCTAATTAGGCACTAAGAAAAGTCTCATTCTTTTGAGACTGAAAGCATTCCATTTTGTTTTGTTCACAATCAAACAGTCTGAACGAGCTAATAGTTCGAAAACAGAATGTCCCATTCATAAGTAATTAAGGCTTTGTATTTATTTGAGTTATTAGAGGAAATAACTTTACAATTTATTTTCCTAGCATATATTTAAATTTTAGGACAACTATCTTGACATCAATTATTTTCTTATTAAGTAAGACTTTTTTCCTATAATTTGAACTAAAATGTGATTTAATCGCTGATTTAATTAACCATTGATTAAAGTGGATGCATATTAAAGACTTTAGAAAATTAACAAAATTCCCTACTTAGTGTCATAGGCGTAGGAGAGCTTTGCAGAAACTAAGTTATAAAAGCAGATATATAACAAGTAATTTTTAATGGTAAGAATGATTTCTGTTTCCTTCTGTTTCTCTTCAAAAGAACCTCACAGATTTTATAGACAGTTTCTTATTAAAACAATTCTATAAGAAAAGTAAAAGAATTAAATAATTTTACCCAATTAAAAAACTTATGTACTAAAATGTTTCTATCTTATAAAATATAGTTTTTTTAATAGTTTCTTGTCACACTTTCAGGAGTAAAAAGTCTTGGTTCAATTATAAATTTTTTAGCTTTTTTTCTACGAAGATGACCTAACAGAAAGTGGTCAAAGATTCCCATATGACCAGTCAATCTGCCCATCTCTCCACAGCTCTGTTTATATCTAGTTTAAATTTAGGTCAAATTCTCTCTCGCTGATGAACCAGGTATGTTTGCACAGAATCATTCTGTCTGAAAGGGATGAGGATGTAGTTTCTATTGCTTCAAATCCATTTCCCTGATCAGAAGGGACTCTAGTTCTTTCTTTCTTTCTTTCTTTCTTTCTTTCTTTCTTTCTTTCTTTCTTTCTTTCTTTCTTTCTTTCTTTCTAAACTTTTATTGTTAAAATAGCCACATCCTTACAAATGATATGACTTTACGACAGTGCATTAATTGACTTTGTCTTCTGCTGTCTTCTGACATCCAGAATCCTGACTGAAAAGTTTTGCCAGTGCTGATGGGAGTCACTGAGGGTTTGTACTTCCCAAAACACAAGCGGAGGCATGCCTTTTAATTTGAGTTGTAGTAGACGAAGGCAAGAGTTCTTCAATAGTTTCTTTACCCAGTTTATCTTTTTCATAAAAACCATGGCTTTTTATTTTAATTTCCTCTCTGTGTTTTTCATTCTTTAGTATTTCCCATATAGTAGGTGAAGTCTTGTTCAGTGTCTCCTGCTTCATAGTCTACCTCCTTTCTGTTGCCTGTTTCTAAAATCCTTTTCTCTCGAACAGTCTACCCTTTCCAGCTCTTGTACTCGGCGGCATAGTAGTATTTGTTCCCCAGATGGTCTGTGTCCATGTTCTACCTCACTTCCCTGGACACAGAGCTCCAAACAGAGCACAGCACACTCGCTACCAGCTCATACCTGCATGCAGCTCAAGGTCCCGTGACTCTTCCTCAACAAGGGACTAATTTTCACTGAGGACTGATTTCCTCTGACCTCAAACGTGCACCAGAAGTACATTGCTCAGACACACAAACCCAAGAGCACCCCCCATTCTTTGATTGTTTATTAAACATTATACATGTTTTATTGCTTCCATTTTCTCCTTTTATTCTAAACAGTAGAAGTTGATTACTGTTATCTCTGTGGGTTCATGTGACTCATTATTGACTGGACTGAATTTCTTGGATAGGTGACTTAAGCTTCAGGGACACAATTTAAATTTCTTGTGGAAAAAATACAAGCGTTTGACTGCTTAGGCATGTCACAGTAGCTTATATCTTATACTATGGCAAATTTCTGTGATACGTTAAGACATTAGACTTGTTGTTTAATGACCAAATTATTTCCTTGGGTCAGTCTGGCAGATGCGAGAGTCACAGCCAAGTTCTACATGGCACAACCTGGAGACTTCTCTGGATGATATATTCCTCTTATAAGCTGCATTAGAACAAGAAGCTTGGTCTCACTTCACAGTTCACATCAACACATGGAGACAATTCTATGTGATAGCTTTGTTAATCTTGAAGGTTCTGAGGCTGGTGTCTGAGTCAATTTGAGTCACACAGTGACACCGAGTATTTCCGTTCATGAAATTTGTAGCCCTGTAAAGTTACTAATTGGTTCTGGAATCCTTATTCCTTTGTAACACATTTGGCTTCCATCTGTGATTTTACCAGGATGCATGATAACAGAAGAGCTTGTACAAAATATTTTGGGTTGAACGATTGCTTCAAGACTATAGAAATATAATACAATGTATTTCTATAGAAAATATTTTCACAGTAACATCATGTCTTCCTATTCAGATCATCACATCCATTATGGTGAGGATCCATGTGGATGAAACCAAAGAGTTAACTTGGGAAATTGGTAGGAAGCATTTACTTTACATTATGAATATAGGGAAAGATGAGATTTGTGAGAGGCTTCAGTACAGAACAGTAACTAGATTGGTTCAAATCATAGCTCTTTGTCCCGCTTTCTTTGTATTGCTTTAAATTAACAAAGAGTAAGCAGTGTTAAGTAACCACTTTCCAGTTTTAAATGATAAGATAGATAGGATAAAACAAAGGTGACCTTCCAGAATGGTGGTAAAGGTTTGCTTCTTGATGTAAGTTAAAATTGATGGTGATTTTATAAGAATGCCAGAAATTGCAAAACATTCCCCTTCAAATTTTTACCTTAAAAATAAAAGAATGGCTCCAAGGATAATGAAACATTTTTCTAGAAGGTTCTATAGGCGTCGCTCATTATAATGTGCTGTTTAACATGCTGAAAGGACAGATGTGATTGATTCCAAAGGCACACTCACTTCTTTAGATGTTACAATGTTGTAATAATTTGCTAATTTTATTTTGACTTTTTAAAATATTCCCAGCTTTATTGCCATCTGTGATGGCAAACCATGATCACCTCTAGCCAATGCACTAGGGAAATTTTGGCTTTATGTTCCCAAGACCTCATACTCTCCTGTCCTAGGAGTTGGGGTTCCAAACAAGGAGAGGGGTACACGTGTTAGGATATACAACAAATTTTTTATTGAACTGAAGGTCAGATTTCCCAAAGACACTTAGGGCTACTCCTGATGCCTACACATCAAATGGCTAAGAAAGAAATAATAGTATTACAGTGAATGAGTTTCTAGACTACCAGTGGGGAAAATGGATTGTTTTTCTACAATGACAGGATGGAAAGTTATAACAGCAGAACAGGAGAGCCTCTAGGCTCTTTCTTGGTATCACCATGCCCTGTTATTAAGGTTAATGGGAAACCCCAACCCAGCCCAGGCAGGATGACAAAAGGTCTAGAACTTTAATGATAAATGTATGCTCACTACTCTAGGTAAAGATCGAATAGCAGCTGCAGTGCATGCGCAGGACAAGACAACGTACAATGAGAAGTCGAGGAAGTTAGTTATAAAAACCAGCGAATGCCATGTGACCAGTTGCAGAAGTAAGGCTGGTAACTGAAATTTCAATTTATGTTGTATTTGTGAAAAGCATGTTTGTATACATATATGTTTATATAATTGTGCTTTCACCCTTCTATTTCTTTGTCATGGAACTTGACATCGATGGAGAAAATACCAAGGGTTAATCATTGTCTCGCTATCGTATCATATTTAAGTTGTGAGATACTAAGTCTAAGCACTCCTCAGAAGACATTGCCACCTATTCTAAAACATGTAGCATGTCAGCAGTCATATGTAGAATAGTTACAGTAGGTGGGATTTTGACCTGGATACTGTTTTTATTTGAAAATCAAGCACGATGTAAGCAGATGATTGCATGTCAAACTGAGGGCTTGTGATTGCCAATCATGCTTGTCAATTTCATTTAATCTGGAATCAATCAAAACACAAGCTGCGGGGCACGCCTGTGGGGATTATCTTGATCAGATTTTGAAACATGAATTTCCACTGTAAATGTGGACAGAACCAACCCAGATAGAAGGACACAGGAAGAAGAATATTTACTTTTTGCCTATGTGCCTTCACTCTTGCTGACAAGTTCATGTATTTTCTTACGGCAGGATTCCTTCACTGTTGTTAGAATTGATTTCTTTAGGAACCCAATGTAGACCAGCAGCTCTGCAGTATTTTTCCAAGCCTTTACCTCCGATTGGGGTTTCTGAGACATCACATCCATGGATTAAGCAGGCCGTAATATGAGATTACCAGATTACCACTGTTTTACTATCTGTGGCATCTGTGTGTGCGTGCTTGTGTGTAGAGAAAGCATATATATATAAAGTTTGTCGTCACTTTAGAGGAAAGAAGAGGGGAAGATGTGTATCAGTCACTATTCTAGGTTTATAAAGTTAGTTTCTTGGTCATTACCCTGCAACATTCTTTTTTTGTTGGTTTTTGTTTTGTTTTTTTTTGTTGTTGTTTTGTTTTTCAAGACAGGGTTTCTCTGTGTAGCCCTGGCTGTCCTGGAACTCACTCTGTAGACCAGGCTGGCCTCGAACTCAGAAATCCACTTGCCTCTGCCTCCCAAGTGCAAGGATTAAAGGCGTGCGCCACCACCGCCCAGCACCCTGCAATATTCTTAAATTCAGACCTAGAATTACCTACAAATAAAATGGATGTCTTCAACTCAGGGGTGACAGTCAAAACCCTCAGATCTCAAAACAACAGGAGCAAAGCTCTCTCAAAATAGGGTTATCAAGTAGTTAGACTCGATGCTAGCTATCAGCAACCCTTACAGCCATGCTGAGGTTTGGTGGCTGAGGGACCAAATGAGTGACTCTCATTTTGTTCCACGATTTTATCCTCTTCAAAACAAACAAAATAGAAGAGAAAGAAAGTTAAGATCAGAGTCTCCCTTCAGATGGCTATTGATACAAAGCAAGATGGGAAAAGTTTATTGTTGATTTTAGTAAGAACAGCCTTCGTCATCCATAACAGAGGTTAAAATTTGGCAGTGAGCATCCTGACTCCCCACTTATGTACTATCAGCAGCTGTCTGTTACCAATCTTGATGAATATTTGACGGAGTAATATTCATAAACAAGGCAGGCTTCCAACATGCAAAATGCTTCTTGTTTCACAAATTCCAAACATAAATTAAATAAGAAAACTTAAAAGAGATTAAAGTTCTGGATAGCAAAGCAGTTTATATTAGAAGCAGAGAATATTACAAAATTCTGGGCCAGTTCTTAAGAATAAGAAAACACATTCACACACGTCTACACATTCATATACATACTCTCATACGCAAAGGCCTGTCTTTTTTGTACTGAGTTCTGCGCATAACACAAATTCTCATAGGTGATTAAGATACTGACAGCTGTGTGTGTAGTGATAAATCATATATGTATACACTGATAAATCTTAAAACCTTATGAATTAGAATACTGCCTCTGAAAATCTGCATGTTCAGTCATAACTGCAGCTGCATTTATATCTAAAACATCGACACTCATAGTACTCATTTTCACTTGTTTCTGTACCCAAAATGAGGTTTGCTGGAGCACTTCTCAATTATTCTGTAGCAGTCAGCTTGCTGTCAGTGTGGCACATCAGGGTTTTTTTTTTTTTTTTTTTTTGATATTTTCTTTATTTTCATTTCAAATGTTATCCCGTTTCCCGATCCCCCCCCCCACAGAAACCCCCTATCCCCTCCCTCTCCCCCTGCTTCTATGAGGTAGCTCCCGCACCCACCCACCCACTCCTGCCGCCCTGCCCTAACATTCCCGGACACTGCGTCATCAAGCCTTCACAGGACCAATGGCCTCTCCTCCCATTGATGTCCAACAAGGCCATCCTCTGCTACATATGCGGCTGGAGTCATGGGTCCCTCCGTGTAGTCTTTGGTTGGTGGTTTAGTTTTAGTCCATGGTTGGTTGGCTCCTTTGCTCTTCAACTTGAAATTCAGTGTGTGTGGTCCAGCAAAGTCATTCTTTTCCTGGTGGAGAGATTGAGAGAGGAGCACTTGGAGGCTACTATTCTCTTCAAGTACACGTCTCCCAACTCAAGCTTGATCTTTCTTCTGCTGCAGTGCCGGTCCTCAAGCTAATTTGCTTGTTCTGGAATGTCAGCGATGCTCTGCTTCAGTTGTATAAACTGTTATTGAATATCTCACAGAATTCTTCCTGACCTGCTCACAACTACCTCAACGCCGTATCCACTTTTCTCCACCTTCTCTTCACCTTCTGTTTCAGCTCTGTAATTCATTTTCTCACAAGGCTCTTTCTTTTGGCTACTCCTTCGCTTTCTGTCTTCTTCTGTTTGCCTGATAGGGACATAGTAATCCCTTCACTCACCTTTTTGTCTTTGCTCATAATAATATTTTTTTTCGTGACGTCTAAATTCCTCCTTTTTGGGGGGGGGGGGAGAAAGCAGATTGCAATGACTCTCATACCTTTATTCTCCTTTACTTCATGCGTTGTGGAAAAAAATCCCCGGACTAAAGCAATTTAAGGAAGGGTCTGTTGTGATCCACACTTGAGTGAGTACAGTTACAGTTCACCCAGTTATGGAAGTGAGGCGGTTCGTACTTAAAGTACCTGGTTATCGTGCATCCATACTCAGGAAGCAGAGGATAGTGATTGCTTGTGCTCACCTCACTTCCACCTTTTTATGGAGTCAGAGAATGATGCTTCCCAAAGTGGGCGTGTCTTCTCATGTCAATTAACATGACGTCATCCTCCAAAGACCTGTCTAGAGGTCCGCGTCCCGGGTGACTGCACATTCCTCAAGTTAACATTTAGAGTTAGCCATCTCATTCAATTTACTTTCTCTCCTTCTACACCTTCTTTCTGTGAAATTATGTGGTTGTTTAAGTTTATTATATCTATTTATCATTTATTTCCCCACCCTAGAAATAGTTCTTGGCATTAAAAGAAACTTTCTTTTGTTTCAAGGTTTCCCAAATGCCAGATCAGCACTTAGAACATAGATAGTGATCAATAAATATTTGTAGAATGATGAAAATGAATCCATTTTGAAATTTGTAATCCCTCTTTCCTGTGGATTTCTATACACGCACATCTTATTTATTTATTTATTTTTTGCCTTTGTATCATTCTGTAAAATTACACAGAACACTATAACATGTAACTGTTTTATAACTGCCGGACACCCTGTAGCTCCTGGGGACTGGACTACCAACCAAAGAATACACATGGAGGGACCCATGGCTCTGGCCATGTATGTAGCAGAGGTTGGCCTTGTTGGATATCAGTGGGAGAAGCAGCCCTGGGTCGTGTGGGGGTTCAATTGCCCAGTGTAGGGAAATGCCAGGGCAGGATGGTGGGAGTAGATGGGTGGGTGGGTGGGGAGCACCTCATAGAGGCTGGGGGAGGGAAAATGGGATAGGGAGTTTTATGAGCCTGGAGGAACCTGGAGAGAGAATAACATTTGAAATGTAAATAAAGAAAAAATTTAAAATAAAGGAAAAAAAATTGGGAACTACCAGCTATGTATGGTGACTTGAAGTGGCTCAATCATGCATTCATTCATTTACATGTGTCAAACAACTCGTGCTTAGCAATGATACATGTTCTTTGGTTTTATCTTTTGAGATGCTGCTTGCTAGATAATTCCAAAACATAGCCACTGGAAACAGTACATTTGTGATCTCATTGCCTTGTTAGGTCAGGAATAAAGAGCTGCTTAGCTGGTAGCTCTGGCTGAGTCTCCATCTGTTTGGAGTCAGGGTGTCAGCAATAGCTGATGTTTTTTTTCCCTAAGTCCTGATTGGTACTGGTGGATCCAGTTACATGTTGATCACTTAAATGGCTGTTGGCCAGAGGCTTTAGTTTGTCCTTTTGGATATTGGTTTTGTCTTTAAGGGCACAACAGTTAAAGTCAAGAAGAGAGGGAGAGAGAGAGAGAGAGAGAAAGAGAGAGAGAAAGAGAGAGAGAGAGGAGGAAGAAAAACAGAGAGACAGAGAGAGACACAGAAAGAGAGAGACTGAGAATGTGTGGGTATCCTGAGTGAAGACACATTCTATCAAGTTCTGCTTCAGTTTGTTCTAAGTGTGTTATTGTATTTTCTACACCCTTTCAGGAGGGGGCTCAGCTTCTGATCTAGAAGGGAGGGATAGTGTGGACATAATTTAAAACTCCCCCTCTGGGAATCATGTTTTCTTTGTTTCAAAGTTTCACTGGAAAGTCATTCCTGTTCTGGTCTGTCTTTATTCTCTTCCACACGATCCTTCCATAATTGCCAAAAAAAATAAGAGTGACTAACTTGACTTGTGAATGTAGAAGAAGAAATTGGTGGAGCATTACATTCTCTTTCTTTCTGCTCACATGCTTGTTTGCAGATTTCTACATGTTCCTGAGAAGGGACAAGCTTCTCAGGCCTGCTGTGTCCATGTCAGCTATTTGTCTGTGACAGAGTACATACTACAGAGATGCCGTTTTAAAAATGTACCTGGCCTGAGGCCACAGTCTTCATCTCTAGCATCTCTTTTATTAAGTAAAGAGACAATATTTTGACCTCTGTCTTTCGACTTCTTTATTTTAAATTCGTTTTGGTGGGCAGGGGAAGTGGTGTTATTCACTGACCTTATTGATTGTCAATATCACTCTTAAATGAAGAATACAAAATATAAAACAAACAAACAAACAACAACAAAAACCCCACACAGTGAATATAATACAAAACAGACATAAGTAAAAGGCCTAAAGTAAGTATGAGGGATAACAGAAGTAATGTATCCAGGGGAAGGCTTTTCTAGATGAATTGAAATTTAGCAGTAAACTGGTGACTAATGTAAAGTCAATCTAAGACAAAGGCACACAATATAAATAATAGCACACAACACACACACACACACACACACACACACACACACACACACACACCTACATATACAAGGAAAGCAAAAAAACCATGATGGTATTTTTTATAAGAAAAATTTGGTTTGATAGGTTTGAGTGTGGCATAGAAAGAAACAAAGATGGTGTGTACTAAGAACTATGATTAATTAAAAAAATAATAAACAGAGTTAATAATTATATTAGCAGGCAGAAAACTCAGGCAGCAGAATATTATAGTATAGGAGGCAGGTACAATGATCTGAGCATTTATGGGTAACAAACTTCTATGAATACGGAGAGGTGATGTCAGGGGCGTGGCACCTCAGGAATTTGAGATCACTTGATTGGTTCAATGATTTTAAATTAGTAAAAGAGAAAGCTAGATGAGATGATGGTCATGTAGTACAATAATATGCCTGGGGGTTTATGAATCCAGTCACTAGAAAGAAGAGATGTGTAGGTAGGTATCAGGTAGACATGATATTCTCGGGTAGATGTGCTGAACAATTTAAATCTAAGGTAAAACTCCCTTTGGTAGTTGGAAAGCATTTTCCTAGAGGGAAAACTGATAATTCTCTTTTCTTTCTAAACTTCCTATCCAAAGATGGTGAACAATAGTGGGCTAGGTGATAGAACTCTTCAATTCAACACTTCATATTGAAGTTGGCAAGAAAAGAAAGAAAAGATAAGAAAAGATGTCTGACTTCCACAGCCCATGAAAAGTACACAGAATCATGATGTAATATAAATGTAAAGACCAGAGAGAGAGAGGGAGAGAGAGAGAGAGAGAGAGAGAGAGAGAGAGAGAGAGACGTTTTTACTATAGCAGCTTAAAGAACACAATTCAAAGAAGATGTGAGAGAAAGCCGTCCTTGGTGAAGTGAGGGTAGATTTGGCAAAGGAGGGGAAAGGAAATGAAATGGAGAAAGGAGAACATAGAGGAAATTCAAATTCACACTGCAGTCTGCCTGTGTTTTATTGAGTAAAGCTGTCACATTGCCAAGTCAGAAAATCATTTATGTGCCTTATAGAATCCAATGACTTCTTGCCAAAGGAATAGTGAGCTTATTTTAATGTTCTCTCTGGGACTATCAGCCACTTGGCCATATTGGCTTTATGATCACTTTATAACTAATAGTATTTCAAAAGAGTTTACATTTGTTGGCTAGGAATAATATCATTTTTAGAACAGTGTGTGACATTCATCTACTGGTCTGGTTGGCTTACACTTTGGTTAATCATGTTTACCTTTTCAGGAATTTATTTAATTTATTTTATATGTAATTTCTTCTAAGTATTAAGTTAAGTAAGCTTGTATCTTTTTTTTTTTTTTCGTTTAAGAGAATTGCTCATACACCAAAAGGTTCAACCTCAGAGTTAAAAGTCTAATAACCTTTCAGCACTTTTAACTATGTTAACACCAGGTACTTGCTATGTTAATCATTATACTTTTGAGGACAAAACCATGAAACTTAATTGATCCCAATTGTTTCATTTAACATAGTCTCTTGGCTCATATTTATATTTATGTGGGATTTGATTCAGTCAACTATAATTATTCCTGATTATTCACTATATGAATATTACAAGGTTATCCCATATTGCAGTATTGGTGTGTATGTGTATCTTAATGTGTATGCAGATACATATGCAAGTACTTGCACAAATGTGTAAGGTCAGAGGTCAACCTTAAATTCCTTTTCTCCAGTACCACACATATTTCCCTTAAGACAAAGTCTCTCACTGGCCCAGGACTTTCCAAGTAGACAATGACAGCAGATCAAGCCCCAAAGATGTGGCTGCCTCCATCTCCTTAGAACTGGATAACAATCACACACTGCCACCCCTACATTTTTTTGTAGGGATTATTAGGATTGGACTCAGGACCTCATCCTTGAAGGCAAGCACTTTACCAACAAAACCATTTCCCAACTTGCCATATCTCAGAATTTTAAAAGAATGACAGCTGCAATGGGTGAAATAGTATCTTTTACTTAGTCATTACAAAACTCTCTAAAAAGAAGATGCTAAGATAGTTTTGTCCAGTTCTTTTAACAGTTGTTGCTCTCACCATAGCTGTCTTCGAAGCTCTTACTAGAACATCTCACTAAGCTTTGCTTTCAGATTCCAAAGGTTTTTAGTTCAAAGGTTCAGAGTCGTCAAAATTTCTCCCCAGAACAACAGAGTCAGGCTCTTGACAGCAACACCCCACTTCCTGGTACCAACTTCTGAATTAGTTACTTGTTTATTGCTTGTATAAAACATAACAAAGGCAATTTATAGAAGATAGAGTTTATTTGGGCTTATGGATCTAAAGGTATGAGTCGTTTGTGGCATATTGGAAGCACAGCACCCAATGGTAAGCATAGCTGCTGGAAGAAGGACGCTGTTAGCTTCCGTATTTTACTTACTTCAGAAAGCTTGCACTTCTTCAAACTCTTGATCATAGCCTCCACAATCCATATGCAGTCAAACTAAAAAACACAAGCAGCAGTCACAATAAGGAAATCAGTTATAGTACTTAAATCCTTTAAGGAGCATCTTATAATATTCTATAAACAACAACTTCCTTCTGGCTAAATGAGTTTAAGAATCAATGGTTACAATGTACTTGGAAACCTGTAAAGTATGAGAGACCCCACAGGAAATTGTGTTTACTTTCTTTAAATCCACTGCTTCATAAACCTATTGCCTCCCTGAGAATTCTTTGTATGGCACCTGAACTATCTTTTATAACCTACTTTGAGAAAAAAAAAAAACATTATGGTTGCATAATAGTATAGCTATCATATTTCATATGAAACTTGAGCAAGTCAAACAACTGGATCAAAAAGGTGCCACTGGTTTATGCCAGTACCTTTAACAGTCCATATGTCTCCCAGATACTGAAAATTGAAAATGGAAAATTGTTCACTGGCATTAAGGGTATTATGATTCTTCACTATAAATAATCTACTTTAAATAAGTTATATTTTATATACTATATACTTTATAATCTACTTTTAAATACTTTATAATCTACTTTAAATTTTTCTGATTCCTGAAGTGTTCATGTGATCTCCTACCCCACTCTCCATCCTTTGGTGCAGACAAGTCTGGGGAATACTAGATTTTGCTTTTAGGGATTTCTGATGGTTTAAAGGATAGCTGTGTACACAGGGTATCACTCTAACCCCTTAGACATAAACAAAGGTATATGCTAATAACATTGTTCAACTTTTTCCCTCTGAGGAATGAGCTGAAATCATTCTGAGCCTTCTTCATCGCTACACTGTGTCACCTGGAGCTAAGTTTTAATATAACCACTGGTACTTGACCATGACTCAATTATGTAAAAGATCAGTTGATCCTTTCTTCCTGGGAGATAGTAAAGACCATCTATCTTGCTAAGCCAGAATCACCTGGAAGGATCTAAAGGCACAGGTCTCAGGCATTACATATAATTTCATCGTGAGCATTTGTAATCCTCAATTTCTGAAATTTTAGTTTCTTGTTATATCTGATTTAGAAAATAATTTGTGTTGGAACATAATTATAGTCATTTCAAATATTCCTTTCATTTTTTGAGATTTATAATATAATTAATTCATTTCGTCCTTC
This sequence comes from Rhabdomys pumilio, assembly GCA_030674055.1. Classification (NCBI taxonomy): domain Eukaryota; kingdom Metazoa; phylum Chordata; class Mammalia; order Rodentia; family Muridae; genus Rhabdomys; species Rhabdomys pumilio. The sequence goes on along the minus strand of JANHMN010000014.1, from coordinate 39,802,953 downwards.
CCTCTCAATCCCTTTATTACTGTAGTGTTTTGTGTTGATAGTTCTGCTAATGCTGTACATGTAGATGTTGTGTTCTGATTACAACCCTCTCACATCACTCTCTCATCTCTGTCAATCCCTTTATATTGATATCAGTGTCTTTCTAAGATTCCTGATTCATCTCCTTCTTTCATGGCCCGGTCGTGCTGAGCATTGACTTGATCAAGAACTATGCAGTAAAGCTTTGTGAGGTCATCAGTGCCTAGGCAGCTGGAGGCAACAGTTTCTTCTCCCTTTTAACATACCAGAGGCAAATAGTTCAGAAATGAGGGGTTTTGGACCCCTGAGCCCCTTTTCCATCTGGACTTGATTGTTATTGGGACCGCTCTTACACATACTCAGTACAAGTTTCTGCAGCTGGTGAAAATTCGTGATTGCGAAGGTTTATTTATTTTTTTTCCAGACTTTGCCATTTCACAGCCTTTCTTCTTCTGTAGCTTCTACTTGTGCTCCAAGTTCAACATGTCGATCCAAAATAATTGAAGCTAGAATCCACACATTCGAGGATCAGGCAGTGATGTGTTGTTTTTCTATGCATGGTAAACTCACTCCCTTTCATTTTATAATTTTATTTTTTAAAAGCTGAATAGAATTCCATCATATTCAAAATGTACCACATTTTCATTATCTACTCCTCAGTTGGTGGATATCTAGGATAATGCCATTTTATTGGTATTTATTGTATATAGATGAGCAAGTTTTCTGTAATAATGTAAACGGATATTTATATGTCCAAGAGTGGAATATTTGGGTCATATACAAGTATATTTTTGAATACATTTGCATTTATGTTTATAAAAGATTTATTGGCCACTGCACCTCTTGTCTTTTGCTCTGTCGTTTTATGATTTTGGTTCTACAGTAATACTTGCCTTATAGGAGACTGAGAGTGTTATTTCCATTTCTAGTTTGTGAGACAATTTGAATAACACTTGTAGTTTTGCTTTAAAGGTCTGGAAGAATTCAACTGTGGATCCATCAGAATTTTTTTTTTTTTAGTTACTACTTTGATCTCCTTTTTTGTAATTGATCTATTTACATCATTAATCTGTGCTATTTCTCATTATTTTTATTGTAGTCCATTAGAACTATAAATTTCCCTCTTAGGATGGCTTTCATTGAATCTCAGAGGTTTTGATGTGTTATATTTTCATTTTCATTTAATTCCAAGGGTTTTAAAACTTCCTTATTGGTTTCTTCAATGGTCTGTTTAAATACAATGTGGTTTAATAGCCATGAATTTGTGCATTTTCTGGAATTTCTTTGGGTTTCAAGTGTTATTTCATTGTGGTCAAGTAGATGCATGAAATCCTTTTAATTTTCTTAAATTTATTGAAATTTTCTTTGGGTCATAACGTGTGACTGTTGAGAATCGGTCTCTTGTTAGGTGTTGTAATGCTAAATTCTGTACCTGGAGGCCTAGACCTATGTATGAGGGATTACAAGCATTTGTTATGCAAACCTTGTTCCTTGATTCGAAACTACTGGTTAAAAAACTTGACCCACAGCCAATTACTGGAAGGATTAGAGGTAGGTTTGTTGGTGTGAGCTGGTTGAAAGCAGGAGAAGGAAGATGGAAAAGAGAGAGGAGGCCACTATGAGGGGAGATGGATGATGAAAACATGGCAGGAGGAAAAGCAAGCATACCACTGTGGAGGTAGCCAGGTTAGCAGTTGTAAGAGTAGATTAGACACAACCACTTCTTCCCCCACTCCACCCCCCACCCCCAGTAATTTTCAAAGTCAGATAAAATAACCATTGTCTGAGTCTCATTTATTTGTAAGCTAGTCAGAGATAAGCTTAAACTGGCTCTACTACAACTGGTCTGTTTTTTTTACAGAAACTTCTATGTGCTTCTTAGAATAATGTATATTAGAGTGAAATATTCTTGAGATGTCCATTAAGTCCATTTGGTGTGTGATGTCAATTATCACTGTTTCTCTGTTTTGCCTCTATAACTTATCAATTAGTGAAAATGGGGTGTTGAATCCACTTAGTATCATTATGTTAGGGTTAATGAGGTTAATGTGTGGCTTTCTGAATATTATAATTTGCTCCTCAAAATGAAGTGGACCAAAGGTGGGTATACACACATTTAGAATTTCAGTGTCTTCTTTGTAGCTTGTTTCCTTGATCAAAGCAAAGTGACCTTCATCTTTTTGATTAGTTAAATTTCAAGTATATTTTGTCAGATATTAGAATAACAATGCTAATTGTTTATTGGTTCTACTGGCTTGTAATATTTTTCCTTCATTTTACACTAAAGTAACGTCAGTGCTTGAAGGTGAGATGTTTTTGTTGTAGACAACAAAACAATAGATCCAATGGACTAGCCTTGTCTCAAGAGAGGGAAACTGAGGCCATTGATACCCAATTATTGAAACATGTTTCAATTGCTGCTATTTGGTTGACTTTGTAGCGTTAGTCTTGGTCTAACTTTGTATAACAACTATGTCAGCATCATTTGTTTTATTCCTTGGCATCTCTGGAGTATACTTATCATTCCTTTTGGTCTGAGACATTTTTCTAGTATTCTTGTAGTACATCTTGGTAACTGTACATCTCTTTGGCCTGTTTTTGTCATAGGAAATTTTCTTTTCTCTTTCAATCATGACGTAGTTTTGCCAGGTCAAGTAGTCTGGGTTGGCATCTGTGTTCTTTCAAAACTTGAATATCCCAAACCGGCTGGCTTCTCAAGTTTTTATTGAGAAATCAGCTGTTATTCTGATGGGGATGACTCTGTATGTACCTTAGACTTAATATCTTACAGCTTCCAGAACCCATTCTTTGTTCTGTATATTTACGATTCTTTAAAAAAAATATTTTATTTTATGGGCATGAATGTTTTATTTGCTTGTATGTTTATATACTACACGTGTGCCCGAGGCCTTCAGGGCACCCCCTAGAACTGGAATTACATACATTGGGAAGCTGTCATATGGGTGCTGGGAATTGAACCTGACTCTTTTGGAACAGATTTTAACCAATAAGGTATCTGTCCAGCCGCAAGGTTTCAACTTTAACACAAATCAAGGAACTTCTTATGTAGTCCTATTTAGAGTTCTCTGTGCATGGATGGACACTTCTTTCCCAAAATAAAGTTTGGGAAACTTTATGAGTTATTGACGATATGTTCTATATCTTTGACCTGAAGTTTTTGTTCTTCTGTGTCTATAATTGGTAGATTTAAGCTTCCATGCTTTGTCAAATTACCTGCATAAACCATTCGTGAATTTAGAGAAAAACGTACCATTTTAATTTATTGAGTGATCCATTCTTCAGCCTTGCCGAAACACATTTGATAGTCTGTATTCTATGTGATCCATTCTGTTGGTGAGCCTCTCCACTGAGTTTTATTAGGCTTATTGAATATTTCATTTCCAGTTTCATTTAAGTTTGGGTTTTATTCAATATTTCTCCTTATTGAATTGTGTTTTCATATCCTGAATTGTCATTATTTCATTCATCTGTTTATTTGTGTTTTTAAATATATTTCCATCTCTAGTATATTCTTGTCTTGTTTAAGTTCATTTGGGTGTTTATTGGTGTCCTCTTTTAATTTCTTCAATTCTTAAACATGTTTGTAATTATTCTTTTGAATTCTATGTCTTGAAGTTCATCTAAGCCATTCTCCACAAGAACAATTAACATGGAACTGGGATAATTGCTGGAGAAATATTGTTTTGTTTTTTCATAATTCATATTGCTCTGCTGTCTTGCTGTAGGACAGATCCTGTGCATTTGAAGTTAGGTTGGTTTTTATGTGTTTTAATATGAGTTGTTAGTCTATCAGGTTGAAGAACTCAGGTGCGGTGGTAGTTGGATTGACGTGGGGAACCCCTGAGACCTGTAGTCAAGAATAGGTCTTTTAGTTGTTAACATGGGCAGGTGGAGAGTGTCCAAAGACAGAGAACTGGGCTATGTACATTGGGAGGGCCATGAGGGGCGAGGTTAGCAAAAGGATTCTCTTGGTGGGGTTGGCTGCATGAACAGTGTATCATAAGAAACTTCAGGTAAAAGATGGAAGAGCTGAATTTAAAGATAGGTCTGGTCTTTGATCAGAGGCTGACGCTGTCAGGTAGATGCTGTCATGGATATACAGGGGCATGATCTTCAAAGGGTCCAGGGCAAATTAGATAGGTTTGGGTAGACTAAGAAAGAAAAACATGAACACCTCTTTAGCAGTGCAGTCCATCTGAGTCTAAGAAAAGGTAGGTAGGGTTTTAGGCAACGAAGTTTGGCACAAGGACAGGGCTATAGCTAGTGTCAGCATTGGCTTAGGGTGCTGGAAAATTCAGTGTGGGTGTTGGGCAGCTTATGGAGAAAAAGTGAAAGAGTCCTACCTGATAATGTGAAGTTATGAATAAGGTAGACAGGGAGTTGGGCTTAGAATCATTTATAATTGATATAATTGATTATATCAATTATATCAAAGAAGAATCAGAATATAAGAATGAAGCTAATAAAACTTAAAATAGATTTAAAAACAATCAAAATTTGACTTTGCTGATATTAGGTGATCAAGTTTATGAATCTAATCACCCCCCAACTTTAGAACTACGTTAATCAATGATATCTTTTATCATTTTAAGATACTTAGCGTATTTTTCACAATTAAGACTGGAAATCTTTAACTGGACATAATTCTTATTCTGTCACCGAGTATGTTTTGTATCATGTTAGAGTCTTCTCTTAGATTATATTGACTTTTAAATAAAGAAAGAAACTGTTTCACGTTATTTTCAATTTATTATATTTTATGCATTTTCATGTTTAGAGGCAAAATTATTGTTTTTGTCTGGGCTAATAATGTTTTTCTTAAAATATCTTATTTTGATTGATTAATTAAGTTTTATGTGTATGGGTGTTTTGCCTACGCATATGTCTATGTACTTTTTGTGTTGCTTGATGTAGTAGAAGCGAAAAGAGGTCATCAGATTCCCTGAAACTGGAGTTACACTTGGTTTCGAGTTGCTATGTGGGTGCTAAGAATCAAGCCCCAATCTTCTGTAAAAAGCAGCCAGTGCTCTTGACCATTGAGTCATCTTTCCTGCCCATATCTGCTACAAGAAGATCGTTTAATGATAAAGGTTACACATGCTCACTCATTGACTTTGAGAATAAACTTGGATTGATCATGTCTATGAGATAAACAGTGTGCTAATTTTATTTTATGCAAATATTATTTTAGGCTTATTCAACTCAGCCTTATTAAATCTTAAGAACATGAAGCCGCAGAAGTATTTTTTTCTTTACAGATGCTTAACATATATGCTGAGTTTCTGATATCATTGGTTCATTTATAAATAAGCGTATCTATCTCAAGAGATGACAAAATAATAAATTCTGGGCAAGTGAGCAGATGTTCCATAGCTCCTCTAGCTGCCTTCTTTCCCCTTCCTTCCCTTGCATTTTGATGTCAGGCATCCTGTAAATGTGAACAACATTAGCAACATCAAACAAAGACATCTTTATGAATATTTAGAATAAATCAAAGAAAATAGACATGAGCCCCAAAATGCAGTAGTTGGTGACTATAAGTATTATACCTTCTTGGAAGGTGATGTGAATGCATGTATAGTATGAAGAACTAGAAACTGAGCCGATCAAAAGCAAGATGTCCAGGGAAGAATGGACACTGAGCTCAGATGCATAGCAATACTCAGAACAATATATAGGAGAGTTGAAAAGGAAGAGCATGTGTGTAGCTCTGAGACAGTGCGACATACAGCACGTTTAGCGAGTGCAAATAGAGTGCAAATGTGATCTGGACATGGCGGCATAAGATTGTAATTTCAGGTCTTGAAAGGGTGCAGAAAGATTATAAATTTGAGCCATCTTTGCCATATAGCCGGATCTTGTCTTAAAAAAAAAAGAATTCAAAAGATGCAAGACAAAACCAACTAACCAAAAGCAGGCCACTGTGCCTGCCCTGCAGACAATAAAAGTAAGAGACAACAAAGATGGAGAAGAACAGTGAAAACTGGTCATGCTAAATTGTGCTGTCTATGCTAAAAGTTGTCTTTAACCCATGAATAAAAAGAAATCGTCAAAAGTAGAAACTTGAAGAGATTCCTGGCACTATTAAAATTTGTAGTGTGGAGAGAACAATTTAAAGGAATATGGAGAGATTCATAATAATATCCCAAAACAGGTTCATGATAGAGATAATACCAGTTTAGAAGTATGGAGTGACTAGAAAGAATATGAACCACATGGAAGGTGTCCCTGAAGAGGAATGCACAGATTCTGGGATTGACCTACACTTGAAACTTTAGAACCTAGAATAATCTTTAATGTTAAGGAATTAAAAAATAATTTTAATTCAATGTGTCAGTGACTCAGGTACTATTTGGTATAAGTAAGCTTATTTAATAGAAATAGATGTATAAATACATACTGATGCAATAAACTTATCTTTCATTTCAGGGAAATGTTAGCAAGCTTACTAAGGCTTGGAAGTCTGTCATTATGTTGTATAAATAGCAAATAGACTAACTTAGTTCCAAGTTTATGCATTTTCTCTTTCGCTGTGTGTACTATCACTGGGTATAGTTTCAATGAAAGAATTCTAAATTCCTCACTGAGGGACTGACTCCTCTGAAAACTATTTTAACTATATTTAAACACTAGGAATCATTTCCAAAAAAAAAAAAAAAAAAAAAAAAAAGACCTGAGCCCTTTTTACAGGAAATTTTATTTCTAGAAACTCACCCATTTTACAGAATGTAAGAAATAAGGACATAAATATTGTATTCTTTAAGGGGTCTTAACTTTAATTAAACGTCTTCCCTCATTTTTAAAGAAACCTTGTTAAGATGTCAACTCCCCTTAAGACAATTGTAGTTTGAGGGAGATGAAGGTCACATTTCTAACAAAACCTGGAAATATTTGTATATTTCCAGTATATCCCAATAAATGTAGGATCTCAAAGACAACAAATAAGACAGAGAGCACTGAACAGTGCCTTAGAGGCAAAAGTTTTCCAAGGCATTTTTGTAATTACAGTATTACTTTTCTATCTCCATGAGGTTAGCTGAAGAGAAACTGCTATTCTAAAATCACGGTAAAGTTAAAATGAACTCTGGAAGCATTTAAGATATACCAAGTAATTCATGTATACCCTGGGTGAATAGAATTTCAGATTACCTTTGATATATAGTCATCTGTCTGTTATATAATTGTTCTTTCTTTTCTAGGATATTATGCAAAACTTACTTATAAATCCTTCTAGTTTTGTTGATTCTCAACAAAATATTCTTATATACAGGGTTATAAAGCACACACAAGGCTTTATCTTACAGGAAAAGTTAACATATTCATTCATTTTAAAAATAATTTAATTTTTTTTGTTTGTACATGACTCTGTGTGTTTACGCTAAATGCATGCAGGTGCCTGGAGAGGCCAGAAGAAGGAGTTGGATCCCTCTGCGTCAAAATTGCACGAAGGTGCTGGGAATTGAGATCAGGTCCTCTAGAAAAGCAGCAAGTGTTCTTACCTGCTGATCTGTCTGTCCAGCCCTGATGGGCCCAATCTTATGCAGGTTTCCCTTTAAGTTTCTGTTCTGCTTTTAGTTAGGAGATACAGATTTGCTTTGTCCCACTGTACATGTTAGATGCAACTGTGAAAGATGGAGGGCACTGATATGAAGGACACACTCCTAGGTGTTATTAAGCAGAATAAAGTCTAATACCAAAACATCATTGTATCTTGCCTTAGTCTTGATAGATGGAATACAAAATTTAATCATAGGAATCCAGGGGATCTTACTTTAATATTACAGACTGTGAAGCCACCGATCACAAATAGCTTATGTTTTGCTAAAAGGAAAAAAAAATTTAATCAAAAGCAAAGTGATTAAGTATTTTTGAAGATTTTATTTGAAGAATTTCTGTAAATTAAAAAATATTAGCACAGAAGAACAAGTTGAGGAGGAGAGATAAGCCACTAAAGGTTAGGTGAGTCATAAAAATGTGACCCCAAAGGCTGGCCAATTAGAGTTAAGGGCAGCCCAAATGAAAAAATAGTAAATACTAAGTAGTAATTTGGAATTATTGATAGGAAAGTAGGTTTAATAGGATAGAGGTTAGATATCTACCTTTCTCTTGTGCTGTTTAAGGCTTATTGTAAATAAAAAATATTATCATCAATGTTTCCTTTGTATTTGAAAAGTGATGAAATAATTAGAAGTGCATTTTGAAGAAAAATAATTACAGAAGACAGTACTTGAATCAATACTGCCAGGGTTTTTTTTAGCCTCAGTGATTTGTCCTACTTTTCTGCTTACGATATTAAGTATAGGCACTGAACAGACACCTCCCACCTATTCATTACATGCCATGCCTTAACACAGTTTCTGAAGTTTATCAGAGTATTTGGGAAGATTTTTGCCTTTGAGTTAAGAATGTATAAAAAACAAAATTAACAATCTCAAAATTAGAATATTATGATATGGCAGGAAATTAGGTCTCTACTAAAAAGGCACTTTGGGGTCCCATCAATTATTTATTTTATTTTATTGGATTTTTTTAAATTTACATTTTAAATGTTATCTTCTTTCCCAGTTTCTCCGTGAAACTCCCTTTCCCATCCCCCCTCCCCTGCCTCTATGAGGGTATTCCCCCACCCAGCCACCCACTCCTGCCTCCCCGCCCTCGAATTCCTCTACACTGGGACATCAAGCCTTCATAGACCAAGGGCCTCTCCTTCCACTGATGCCCCACAAGGCTATCATCTGCTACATATGCAGCTGGAGCCATGGGTCCCTCCATGTGTACTCCTTGGTTGGTCAATTGTCTTATGATTAGAAAATTCTACACTGGATGCTTTTGGGTGGTTTATAAGTTATATTATTGCCATTATGAATTCTGCAACAAAAAAATTTAATTGCTGTAGACTCTTTAAAATTAGGTAACTTTTCTCACTGCTGAATCATAAACACCGTTCCATCTCTGAGTGGCTTGTTTGGGTTTGAAGTAATCCTGTTCCATTGGGAAAAGCTCTTTCCCCATTAAAACTAGCTTCTCGTGCATTTCAGAGTAACCTAAAAAGCTACCACGTCAAAAACCTGCTCCAGAAATAGAAAAAAGTAATGTTCAAAATTTCCAAGGGATCTCTACAAATTGTATTCTGACTTTCAAGGCACCACCAACGTTGTCTGTTAAACAAAGGAATGTCCCCGAGCTGTGATACCATTTATCAAGGATGGCTAAGACCCACAAAAAAGCAGGTTTCAGTGCCAAGTGAGGCATAAATACTGGAGGTTCCACTGAGCGACTGAAACCAGCCTAAAAAAGTATGCCATATTCTATCCAAAGTCCTTTATGCTAATATGGGTACATATTGTTTCTGTTATGGCAGCTCAATATTCCTTTAGCTTCCCCTCCAGGCTCGACATACTCTGTTTTGTTTGAAGTGAGATTGTAGTAAATCCTCCTGCAGGCTCACTTACATATTCCCTAATCACCCTTTGCTAAGTACTGTTAAAATGTTCATATATTAGACGACACTAATATGAAACAGGAATGAAGCCAAAGGATATTTTACTCGAGAATGTAGAGCTTTGGCATATTTTTATATTTCCAAATGTTATTTATTTGTTTAGAGATTATTATCTTTTAAAAGCTTGTAGGGCAAATCTGTGGAATGCCATTGGATTTCTCGTTTAACAACATCAGTTTGAACATGGGAAGCTGTTGAAGAACGTTCTTCTTCATCTCCTTCCTACATCTAGTAACATAGGGCAAATACCTTAGCATCGCTAGGCTTCAGTCATCTTACTTAGCGATTATTGCAGATCCTCCTGTTGCCAAGAACTCTTCACATAGTCTATAGTTAAAGTAAATTTGCAAGAGACCTTTGTAAGGTTACTTAATTCAAAATTTCTCCTCTGAAATGAAAACTTATAATCCCTACGTGTTAATAACATGTGTATTTTATACATAGAAGAAATCCAAAGCATTTCAAGTATATTTTCTTCAGTAAGGACCTTCATTGTTAAGCAAACTCAAATGGTTGTAACTGTTAGCATCATATTTCATAATTAATGCCAACCCTTTCTTGCTGTTTCTACGCTATACCAATTGCTGTGCTAAGGAAATCAAGATTTTCTTTCCTCAAATGCCATGTGGGTGGTGATGTTCTATATGGGAAGGAAAATTTTAGAACAATGTGACTTCTGAGATTTAGTTCTGTTTTGACCTACTGTCATACTTTATTTATTTAAAGTTCCATTTTCCTATTTTTTTTAAATTTAAAAAATTTTTAATTTAAAATTACAATGCGTTCTTTTAGTGTTTGTATGACATCTTCCCAGGATCTTCTGGCTTTTATAGTCTCTGTTGAGAAGTCTGGTGTAATTCTGATAGGTCTGCCTTTGTATGTTACTTGACCTTTTCCCTTACTGCCTTCAATATTCTTTCTTTGTTCTGTATATTTGGTGTTTTAATTATTATGTGAAGAGAGGAATTTCTTTTCTGGTCCCATCTGTCTGGTGTTCTGTAGGCTTCTTGTATGTTTATGGGCATTTCTTTCATTACGTTAGGAAAGTTTTCTTCTATAACTGTGTTGAAGATGTTTGCTGGCCCTTTAAGTTGGTCTCAGGCACCAGAGAAACACGAGGCTCCCAGGACTCAATGGAGATGACTTTAGCTGAAATGCACAGAGAAAGAAGGAAGAGATAGAACCTTTAGAGACCACCTCCAGTAGATAGACATGGCCCCTGGTCCAGGGATGGGGCCACCCACCCATCTCAAAGTTTTTTAACACAGAAATGTTCCTGTCCAAAGGAAGAACAGGGATAAAAAATTAAACAGAGACTGAAAACAGCCCAACTAGGGACAGCTCCACCTGAGGATACATCATGTCTACAGACACCAAACCCAACACTGTTGCTGTGGTCAAGAGACACTTGCTGACAGGAACTTAGTGTGGCAGTTCCTTGCTAGGTCCGGCCAGCAACTGACTAATGCAGATGTGGATGCTTGGAGCCAACCATCAGACTGAGCTCAGGGAACCTGGTGGGGGAGCTGGCTGAAGGACTGGAGAAATGCAGGGGGATTGCAACCCTACTGGAAGAACAACATATGCTGGCCTGACCATCCAGTTCTCCCGAGACTAGACCACCACAAAGGAGTGTACCTGGAGGGATCCATGGCTCCAGACACATATGTAGCAGAGGATGGCCTTGGCATCAGAGGGAGGGCAGGCCCTTGGTTCCGAGGAGGTTTGAAGCCCGAGTGTAGGGGGCTGCTGAAGTGGCAGGGCGGGAGAGTGTGTGTGGATGGGGGAGCATTCTCATACAGGGAAAAGGGAGGGGGTAGGGCAGATATGGAATGCGGGATTGGTGGAAGGGTAACCAAGAAGTGGGATATCATGGGATGGGGTGTTGGTGGAGGGGTGAACCAGGAAGTAGGATATTATTTGAGATGGAAATGAATGGAATGATTAATAAAAAGAAAAAATTAAAAAATTACAGTGTATGTAAATCACCAACTCTTCCATAATCCCTTTGCCCCATTGTCAACTTCATGTCTTCCTCCTCCTCATCTGAAGTCAATTACAGTGCCAGTGATTAGACATTCTCCTCTTGTCCTCTTCGACATCCTCCTCCTCTTCCTGTAGCTTACTCCATCCAATTGGCACTTCCCATATTTGCACCGGTCAGGACTGGAGCTTGGATAACCTACCATAAGGCCACACTAGTGAAGTAAACCATGGCTCTCTCCCTAGCAGTCAAGAAAGCTAATAGCTCATGAGGTAGGTATGGACCTTATGACCCCCTCCTTCCTCTTTGTTAGATGTTGACTCTATTGATTTTCTGTAGGTTTTTGTTTGACAACTACACCATTTGTGAGTTCATGAGTGTAACCGGCAATTCATGTGCTGAAGGCATGATTTTTTTTTTTTCTGTAATATTCTTAGCCTCTGGCTTTTACAGGTTTTTGCTCTTCTGCAGTGTTCATCGAGCCTTGGTTGCCAAGGGGTGTGATAAGGTATCACATTAAGGGCTGAGTTCTCCACAGTCACTTATCCTCTGCACTTTAAACAGCTGAGATCTCTGTATTAACCATCTACTGCAGAAAGAACTTCCTTTGATGAAAAAAACCTCACAGTAGCCTATAGTTATAAGTAGGAATATTTATGAGGTTGTTTGGTACTATGGCCCTTTAATAAAATAATAGTAGCATGGCTTATGACCTCTGTATCTGTAGGCATATGGCAAACTTATAGCGCCAGACATGAGTCTCCTCTTGTGAAGTAGGCCTTAAGTGTAATTAGAAAACATTTAATTTATCCCTATATCATTCGTGATATTATTGTACCAATGAGTGTATCTTGCCAAATTGCTCATTTACTGTAATTTTCCGGAATCATAGCTGGGTAGGATTATTGGTGGCCTTTCTTTTCCTCGATAGCCCATAAAGCACATGCACACCAGCCAGGAGGAAGGAAGTCTCCAAGTCAATGCTAGTTTGATTTCTCCATACCTATGACCCAAGTATGGTGTCTTATAATATTAGTTATTACCACCAAGTTCTAAAGGGTAGCAAAAGGAACTAGAAATAGGCTGTATTGTTTGGGGAGGTTTGAGAGTCTTCATTCAACAATTTAAAAGGAGGTATACCGAATCTGAGAGTAACTAGACTTTCTATTTAATACCTTATATGGAGGAACATTATACTCCCGTGCAGAGCAACTTCAATTTAACTATTTAAATATGCAATGCGTATTAAGAAGTCGGATGTATAATCTGGGTTGTCAACTTGGCTGGATCTGAAGTCAATTACAGTGCCAGTGATTAGACATTCTTATGGGAGATTTTCCTTTCTTTCTTTTTGTCAGTCTTTGTCCAGGCTATGCTCAAACTCAAACCGATCCTCCTGCTTCTACCTCCAAAGCATTGAAACTAAGGGCATGAGCTGCCATGTGTTTCTGTGTGTCCCAAACCTTAAGAAGAATTGAGTTTGTGCATGCCGCAATAGGGACATCCTATCACAGCTGGCTACCTTTTATATTTCTTTTCTCAAATGGTCTTTGATTCTCTTTCCTCCTCCTGATGTATACAAAAGTTTAAATCTAATGGAAATAAATACATATCATCGTTCAGTTGTGACTAATTTATGTGCCATGGTTAAGTAATAACTATGACTACTAATATATTTCTTCATAATAACTTAAATATAATCCAAACTATAAGTTAAAGCTAGAAACTTAGAAAACAATAAGAGAAAATGTTAAGTGTTTGATTGCATTGAGTCCATCTGGCAATAATCTGAAGACATATTTTTTCATCTTAGCTCTTTTACTTTGCTTAGCTTTGTTGAAAGTTGCTGTCAAGGTTAGGTGTCCAAGCAACTGAGCAGCCTGGGTATTGCACATCTGTTGTGAAGCTGCTAAATGTACAAAACTAAAATATCAAAACACAATATTTCACCTGTACATAGAAATTAAATTATATATTTATAAAGAATAGGAATTCACAGCTAGAAAATAGTACTGACAAGAAAAACCCAAATGGAAGGCATTGTATATCCAAACCTAAATTTTCTTAGGCTGGCTTTAGGCTCCTTAATAACTTTTTAATGCACACCTCTGTTCTTTTCTTTTTGTTTTTTTAAATCATTTTATTTGTTTACATTTCAAATGTTATCCCCCTTTTCAGTCTCCTCTCTATGAACCCCCCCACTCAATCCCCCTTCTCTTTCCATCTAAGAGGGTGTTCCCCCACCCAACCAAGTGCTGCAGCCTCACCCCTTAGCATCCCCCTTCTCTGGGGCATTAAGCCTACACAGGACCAAATGCATCATCTCTCACTAATGCCAGATAAGACTGTCCTCTGCTACATATGTATACTACTTAGTTGGTGGTTTAGTCCCTGGGAGCTCTGAAGGGTCTTGTTAATTCACACTGTTGTTCTTCCTATGGGGTTGCAATCCCCTTCAACTCTTCCCCTAACTCTTCCATTAGGGTTTATGGGCTCAGTACAATAGTTGGCTGTGAGTATCTGCATCTGTCTTTGGTGCTGGCAGAGGAAAGCCATACCAGACTTCCGTTGACATCAGCAATAGTATCAGGGTTTGGTGTCTGCAGATGAAATGGATGGCATAGTAGGGCAGTTTCTGGATGGTCTTTTCTTCAGCCTCTGCTCCATTTTTGCCCCTGCATTTTATTTAGACAAGGACAATTCTGGATTAAAAATTTTTAAATGGGTGAGTGACCCCATCCCTCCACTGGGGGTCATGTTTATCTACTGGAGGTGGTCTCTTCAGGTTCTATTTCCCTGCTCTTGGGTATTTCAGCTAAAGTTATCTCCATTGGGTTCTGGGAGTCTCTTGCACCCCATGTGTCTGGGACTTTCTAGTGGTTCCCCCAAGTTCCACCTCCACTGTTACTTATTTCTATTCACTCTCCTAGAACCCTGGACTTCTCTCCCGTCCCTTTCCATATCCATCCTCCTGCTTTTTCCTCCTCTTCCCCTCTCCCAGCCAGATACCTCCCTCCCTTTGCCTTCCATGATTATTTTGTCCCTCCTTTTAAGTCTGTTTGAAGCATCCACACTTTGACCTTCCTTCTTGTTAAGCTTCATATGGTCTTTGAGTTGTACTGTGGGTATTCTGACTTTTTGGGCTAATATGCACTTATCAGTGAGTATATAACTTCTTTGGCTACATTTACCTCACTCAGGATGATATTGTCTAGTTCCAGCTATTTGCCTACAAAGTTTGTGAAGTTGTCATTTTTAATATCTGTGTAGTATTCTATTGTGTAAATGTATCACATTTTTGTGTCCATTCTTCTGTTGAGGGACATCTGGGTTGTTTCCAGCTTCTGGCTATTATAAATAAGGCTACTATGAAACTAGTAGATTATGTGTCCTTGGTATATGTTGGAGCACTTTGGGGGTATATGTCCAGGAGTGATATAGCTGGGTCTTCAAGTAGAACTAGTTCCAGTTTACTGAGGAACCTCCAGATTGATTTCTAAAGTCTTTGTTCCAGCTTACAATCCCACCAACAACGGAAGAGTTTTCCTTTTTCTTTACATCCTTGCCAGTATCTGTTGTCCCCTGAGTTTTTGATAATAGCCATTCTGATTGGTGGAATTTCAGGGTTGTTTTGATTTGCATTTCTCTAATGACTAAGTTGAACACTTCTTTAGGTATTTCTCTGCCATTTGTTGAGATCCCTCAGTTACAAATTCTTTGTTAAGCTCTGTACCTCATTTTTTAACTGGGTTATTTGGTTTTCTGGAATCTAACTTCTTGAGTTTATTGTATGTTTTGGATATTAACTCTCTATTGAATGTAGGGTTGATAAAGATCTTTTTCTAATCTAAAGGTTGCCGTTTTTTCCCATTAACAGTGTCCTTTGCCTTACTAAAGCTTTTCAATTTTATGAAATCTTATTTGTCATTTGTTGATCTTAGAGCCTGAGTCATTGGTATTCTCTTCAGGAAAATTTTCCCTGTGCAAATGTGTTTAAGGCCTGTTCCCACTTTCTCTTCTATTAGATTTGGTGTATCTGGTTTTATGTGGAGGTCCTTGATTTACTTAGACTTGAACTTTGTTGAAGAAGATAAGAATAGATCAATTTGTATTCTTCTACATGCAGACAGCCAGTTAGACCAGAACCAGTTTTTGAAAATGCTGTCTTTTTTTTTCCACTGGATGGTTTTAGATTGTTAGTCAAAGATCAAGTGACTGTAGGTGTGTGGGTCTATTTCTGGGTCTTCAATTCAATTCTAGTCTGTTGTTCGACTTGTCTCTGTACTGTATTGCTATGTAGTACAGCTTGAGGTCAAGGATGGTGATTCTCCAAGAAGTTCTTTTTTGTTGAGAATTGTTTTTGTTGTCCTGGTTTTTTTGTTATTCCAGATAACTTGAGAATTTCTCTTTCTATCTCTATGAAGAATTGGGTTGGAATGTTAATGGGGATTGCATTGAATCTGTATATTGCTTTTGGGTTTTGGGCATTTTTACTATATTAATTCTACCAATCTCTAAGCATAGGAAAATTTTCTATTTCCTGAGGACTTCTTCAGAGACTTGAAATTCTTGTCATACAGATCTTTTACTTGATTGGTTAGAGTTATGCCAAGATACGTTATATTATTTGTGACTATTATGAAGGGTGACAGAAACTAAACAGAGACATAGTGAAAATAACAGAACTAATTAATCAAATAGATTTAACAGATATCTACAGAACATTTCACCATAAAACAAAACAAAACAAAATATGCCTTCTCAGCACTTCATGGTACCTTCTCTGAAACTGACCATTTAATCCAACACAAGAGAAGCCTCAACAGATACAAGAGTAAAATAATCCAATGCATTCTATCATATCACCATGGACTAAGCCTGATCTTCAAACAAACAAACAAACAAACAAAACAAAAAAAATAAAAGCAAAAACAAAAACAAAGATACAAAACAACAGAAAGCCCACATAATCATGGAAATGGAATAACTCTCTATCCAATGATAACTTGGTCAGGGAAGAAATAAAGAAAAAAATAAAAGACTTTATGGAATTTAACTAAAATAAATTATATCATACCCAAAGTTATGGAATATAATGAAAGCTGTGCTAAGAGGAAAATTCATAGCACTGAGTACCTTCATAAAGAAATTGCAGAGATCCTACTTTAGCAATTGAACAGCACATCTGAAAAGTCTAGAACATAAAGAAGCAAACACCCCCAAGAGGAGTATATGCAAGAAATAAACCCAGAGCTGAATCCAACCAATTAGAAACAAAGAAAACTATACAAAAAAAAATCAACAAAACTAAGAGCTGGTTCTTTGAGAAAATCAACAAGATAGATTAACCCTTAGCCAAACTAACCAAAGGGCACAGAGACAGTATCCAAATTAACTAAATCAGAAATGAAAAGGGAGACATAACTAGAGAAACTGAGAAAATTCAGAAAATTATTAGTTCTTACTACAAAAGCCTATACTCAACAAAGCTGGAAACTCTAAAAGAAATGGATAACTTTCTAGACAGATACTAGGTACCAAAGTTAAATTAGGATTACATAAGCAGTCTAAACAGTCCCATAACCCCCATAACCTCTTAGGAAATAGAAGCAGTCATTACAAAAACAAAACAACAACAACAATAACAACAACAAAAACCCAGGACCAGGTGAATTTTGTGCACAATTCTATCAAACCTTCAAAGAAGACCTAATACCAGTACTTCTCAAACTTTTCTACAAAACAGAACAACAAGAATACTACCTAATTAATTCTATGAAGCCACAGTTATGCTAATACCTAAGTCATACAAAGACACAACAAAGAAAGAGAACTTCAGACCAATTTTGATTAGAAATATTGAATATCAATGCAAAAATACTCAAAATTCTTGCAAACCAAATTCAAGAACACATCAAAATGATCATTCAGTATAATCAAGTAGGCTTCATTCCCGGGATGCAGGGATGGTTTAATATATGGAAATCCATCAACATAATCCACTATATATACAAACTCAAAGAAAAAAAATCACATGTTCATAACATTAGATGCTGAAAAATCCTTTGACAAAATACAACACCCCCTTCATGTTAAAAGTCTTGGAAAGATTAAGAATTCAAGGCACATACTTGAACATAATAAAACCAATATACAGGAAACCATCAGCCAACATCAAACTAAATAGAGAGAAACATGAAGCAATCTCACTAAATTCAGGGACAAGTCAAGGCTACACACTGTCTCTGTATTTATCCAATATAGTACTCATAGTTCTAGCTAGAGCAATTAGACAACAACAGGAAATTAAGGGGATACAAATCAGAAAGCAAGAAATCAAGGTATCACTATTTGCAGATGATACAATAGTATACATAAGTGACTCCAAAAATTCTACCAGAGAACTCCTACACCTGATAAGCAACTTCAGCAAAGTGTCTGGATATAGAATTAACTCAAACAAATCAGTAGTCTTTCTCTGCACAAAGGATACGCGAGCTGAGAAAGAAATTAAGGAAACAGGGAACAAAACTAACCTCTTTTTTTAACTTACCCTCTCTCCAACTGTCATGTAAAATACATTGGATGTAGTAAGACGCTATAGATTTTCTCAAATCCAAAAGCCAAGAACATAGTCAAATAACCTCTGAAACCTCTACCAGACTTTTTTCTGCATTACTGTAATATACCTACCTGCTGTCTCCACTGACAGGTGTGGTCATGCCCTGATTTATGTCTTTCTATTGTTTTGTAAATATAAAATATTCACAAAATGATTTTCATGTTGGAACATGTTAGTTTTAGCAACTTAAATGCATGTTCTAATGTCATGGTAACTAATTTGCCTCAGAATAAACAGACTCTTACTCCCAGTGAGACGAAAACTGTGTTTTTATCAACTATTCCATGATCAATTACTTTATTCTGAAGTTAATATTGCTTTTCTATAATGTGCTATTTAACTGAATCAATTAGTGGAATCAGTTTATATATAGGATTTAATTGTACAAAATTATAAATTTTAAAGCACTGCATCAAAGGATAAAA
This sequence comes from Rhabdomys pumilio, assembly GCA_030674055.1. Taxonomy (NCBI): domain Eukaryota; kingdom Metazoa; phylum Chordata; class Mammalia; order Rodentia; family Muridae; genus Rhabdomys; species Rhabdomys pumilio. Next base: position 39,784,381 of record JANHMN010000014.1, on the reverse strand, counting down.
TGTCTTATATTACTGATTTATATCAAAAGACATAGTGTATTATCATTTTATATCATAACTTTGTCTTGTTGAAAACATTTTCTAATCACCAAACTTAACATTGTAGATGAATATTCATTTGGTAATTTAAACTTAAGACTATACCTAGTATTTAAATTTTTAAAAAATTTTCATATAGCTTATACTTTAGAGGATTTCTATACTGTCAGTTTGTCATGAAGATTATTAACCAACTTTTTATCATAAATACTTAACTTGAAATTCTTTGAACCTGTGAGTTACAGCAATATACTTTAAATAAGACAGTGATCTGTATAACTTCTTGGCTGATTTCCTGTAGGAAGAATACACACACACACACACACACACACACACACACATACACACACAGTGTATATGAATATGTAAATATACATATATAATTATATATATATATATATATATATATATATATATATAATTTCTTCTTCATTTAAAAGAAAGAAATCTGTCATAAATCAACTAGAAATTATATAAGTACAATTGGCAATTCCCTAATTCATGAATGAGTAGGCTTTTGTTTTATTGCATCTAAGTATATTACTTACACTTAAATAAGTAATATACTTAAATACAATAAAACAAATGGGTGAACCTAGCCATGTTTTGGGTTCGTCAAACATCTTAATTGCCCAGGATATAATTACTCAGAAATGTTATTTGTTTCTTGTATTAGGAACAAGTCATGCCAGTGTTTTTTTTAAATATTATTGTGTATACTGCATTTGGTGAAATTATGATGTTCTTTAGCACTTTTTGTTTTAATTTTCATAGTTGACAGTCTTCTAAGCTAATTCAAGCATATGGTAGCAGCGTGTAGCTCTTAATATGCTCTAGGTAGGCAAAATCTATGATAACTGTGGTGAATGGGCTCATCAAAGTCGCTGTAATTACACAGGACTACACCCTTCATAGAAAACACACATTCACACAGAAATTATTAAAGCCCTTAACACAAATTTGATTTAGATGAGGTAAGTCATTTGCAAGTTCTCCAATAGTTTGGGATGGCCTATGATCAAACCTGAACTAGATTTATGCACCTAAAATCTGCCCCTGCCTGTCCTTTACTATTACCACAGGGGATTAGGGATGGGTGAACCTAGCCATGTTTTGGGTTCGTCAAACATCTTGAACTACTTTTCCAATGTTCTGGGTTAGGCAAAACCCAAAATGTGTTTTGCCAAGCACATTTTCCCTTAATTCTAAAACCCAGGAGTATTTTAAGGTAAATTTAATCCATATGCTTCTGATTCATTTACACTAAACTCATCAAAATGTTCTGTCTTAAGAGCTATTTGATGTGCAAGAAGGTTTTTGAATATTTTATAAGCCATTTAAAGTCCTATGCATTGGGGTTTTACATTCTTCTGAGCCAAGAGCAAGTGAGCTCAAACTCGAAAAAGACCAAGTTTGGTTGCAGAATCGAAACATCAAGGTTGTACAAAGGTTCTAAACTTGGCTGCACACAGTTCAAGCCTTGGTAAGACCATATATTAACGTTTTTTTCCCCCAGAACTTAGATTGTGTAACACAATGAGTAGTGAACAAAATGCAAAGTAGGGCATGGAAATATAAAGAAGCCAAGTGACAAATAACTCGAAGCAGATTGAATGTCTGTTCTTTAGCAAGAAGCATGCATGAGCTAACATAATGGAGGATGACACCACATCTGTTTCCATTCTGCTCTCTTCTGGGAGGACTTTCTTCTTTCTTGGACTGGATTTTTTTTTCTTCTGCAAGGTTTTCTCCTATTTGTGTCTTTGGAGTAATTAGAGAACTTATAGCCAGTTTTTCAATGTTGACACTAACGGGAAGGAAGCTATGTCTAATGCTGTAAGTAAAAGGGATAATCTCTTGTTATAAAGAATATAATGGATTACTCAAGGTATTCATTAAGATTCACCATACCACTTTATATACCATATAAAATTTTGTATAACATATAAGTTTCTGCAAAGGAATGATGGCTAAATTGAGATTCACTATAAACTTCTATATTCACAGCTCAAAATGACCATCAAAATCCCATCACTTATATTTTAAACTAGCAAGAACTTACTAAAATTTGTTACAAAATAGTGATTATATATCTAAATACGTTTTTATCTCTTACCATCATTTCTTCCTGAATGATTAAAAGAATAAGATTATTTTTCAAAAGATAATAGGGGAATATATATATATATATATATATATATATATATATATATATATATATACTTAAGTAAGACATAAAAGTAGAATGCTGAATAAGATACTAACAGGGAAGAGCAATTTATCTCTGATTCAAAGGTTGGAATCTTGTTTATACTGAGCAGTTATGCCAATGTCTAAATGCCAGACCCAGACATTGAATGAAGCTGAATAAACATCAATAACAATTTTCTCATAAACTTTGACAGTTGCTCTTGAGGAAAGCTTGTTTCTCCTACTGTTGTTGGCTTAAGAAATGTTTTAGTGCCTTTCAAAATATTCTGTTGTAATGGAACACAAATGATAATAAATATTTTTATAATTATTATCTCAGCTATCCTATAATCTCTCTTTACACTTTGACAAGGACATTGAGGACTGACAAAGATGAGGATGCCAATGAAGAAATTAGGTAAGAGCAAGGCAATATAATGAGATTGTTTCCTGGATAAAATTACACACTGAGTATTTCTATTGTACATTTTCTCATTTTTATATCCACTATACATATTAATATGTCATGCTAAAACCATAGTTTTTAAGAGTAATGTCTCTAATTCATAATTTAATAATAAATCTAATATGTGTGTGATCTTTCTTTAAATTCAAATTTATCCTCTGAACAATGAAAACAATAATACCACAGTCTCTCAGATTTCATATATTGAAAATATAATGCAATACTATCCAAATTAAAGTGTTCATTGGAGACTGCAGATTGGGCTTTTGGTAGGTGATTGGATTGTGAAGTCTTTTGTGATGAATGGATTTCAGAGGGCTATGTGAGCATCCTCCAAACACCTTACCAGATGACTGTGTGCTTGCTCTCTTAGACCTCTCAGATTACATGACCATGAATCTTATTGTTACCAATTATCCAATCTTAGACATCTTGTTATGGTAGCAGAAAAATGACCTAAAAACTTGAGAAATTTGAATAAACTTTAGAGACAAATAACATAATAATAATAATAATAATAATAATAATAATAATAATAATAATAATATCTGCTATGGAACCTTAGCTAGACAACAACAGCTTTTGGTTGTTCTTTTAAACACTAAGTGTTTTTACGATGGTATTAAACAGATTTGATTATAGACCATAATTCATTTCTTTAGATTAACTGCATGGATTTAATCTGATCCTTTGGAAGGTCTAAAGAGCATGGTGTTGGTTTCTCTGAGAAAAGAAAAATTCTTGGAATTTTTGGAAAACCATGTCACCTTTCACTATGATTTCCAGCTGCCCTAGTACCTGTCCGGTGGATTTTTGATACGCCTACCAGACTACATCAGTCCATCTGCCAAGTCTGATAATTTCTATTGTATTACTATCTTCTGCTGTATGTGTCTGGTGCTCAAGTATAGTACTTGGCACACAGTCTCTCGTGTAATATTTACTTGTATTTACTTTCATATAGCACAAGGTACATATTCAGTCATCAAATATGTACCAAAGACTTCTATCTGCAAAGAACAGATTAGTTATTGTCTCTCTCATCCCTGAACTAAAAGAAGAAACTTTCTTAAATTTTTTTATGAATATTTACATCAAATTGGTATGTTGCTTTCAAGAAGAAGAAAAATACTACCGTACTTTAATATCAGTTTTTCAAGATTATCTATTAAAAAGAGATTTTGCTTAGTAATTTTAATCAGGCTTATTTATATTTTCACTCAGTGACCTCCCATGAATCTAGATATCGTATTAAAAGGCAAATATATTTTTTCTTCAACAGTAAAATATATTTAGTTTTATCAAACCTCGGTTTAATTTATTTGAGTGTATCTAGTTTCCTGTGAAAGTGATACAAATGAGTTAGAGTTAGGGATGGGCCATCTTAGCTTCCTTGGCACTATATTAATTATTCTTGCCTTATGAGTCTCACTATGAATTGTTTTAATCGTATTATTATTTAGATAATATGGTATTGTCATTCATATAAGTATAATTCAAAGTTCCTAATAGCTTTGATGGGAAATTATCTGAATAATAAAGTGTATTTTTAAAACATGTACATTTATTAAATGTTAAAATAATCTTACAATTTGATATGTATGGAGCCCCTTTTCATATGGTTTTCATCTTGGTATTGAAGGTAAATTGTAGGAAGTATGATGTTTCAAATGGAGAGTGTTGTAAGTGACACATTGTTATTTTTGATGTGAGTCTAAAGTAGCTCCCATGAGCCTGGAGCTAGCTGGAGTTGAGAGTGAGCTTCAAGTCATTATCCCCCAGAATTTCTCTGGAGTAACTAGGATAACAGGCTTGAGTGCCTCCACCACATGATTTTATGCTGTACTGGAATTTAATCCAGACACTCTGATATGTGAGAGTAACCCTCTACTCACTTAGCTACACTGCCAAAACCACTGCTATAACTAAGGTTGTGACTGAAAATATGAGCTACACCAATGTCTGTTCAATATGAATGATCACTCCTGAAAACATACATGTGAGTAATATGCAGACTGTTTATGTTATATTTAGGAATACATGTGTATATACATATACAGAAATGTATGTAACAACAGATAAGGAAAAACCATGCCATGAATCTTAGAAATTGAAAGGAGTAATATATAGGTGGCTTCGGATGGAGGGTAGGGAAGGGGTAAATGGTGTGATCAAAGTATAACCTCAACCATAAAAGTAATAAAAATGATTCAAAGATACTTCTATGCAATTGCAGTGTTACTTTGCAGGTAACCTGCATTTAAGTTTACAGAAGTTGATAGCTATTTTCCTTATAACTCCATAAAATTCATTAAAATTACTTAAATAATCAAATAAATAGCTCATCTTTTTTTTTTGGCTTTCATTTTCTTTTTATTGGATATTTTACTTACATCTCAGATGCCATCCCCTTTCCCCATTCCCCCTCCCTAAAAAAACCTATCCCATGCCCCCCTTTCCTTTTTGCTTTTATACGATTTTTTTTAAACTGTTAATCAAAGGCTTTATAAGTTTGGTAATGCTCAATCAGAAGTGTAACCCAATACCCAACCTGGATATATAATCTATCTTTGACTGGTGGAGACATCTGTCTCCATTCCCCGCCCTCTCTTTCTCACTCTTCCTCTCTCTCATCATCTAGCTTCTCCTCTCCTTCTTCTCCTCTCCTTACTCCTTCTCTTCCTCTCAGTACTTCCTCCCCCTTAGCTCCTCCTACATATCACCATTCCTGTGGAAAAAAAAAAAACAACTTTTCTCTCCTAATACAATAAGAGCATAATTATGCCTATTTGTACCAGTGAGGTATAAGATCGTCCTAATACCCAGTCCATCATTTTTTGGCTAACCAGAACCTCTGTCATTTCTCCTAACTAAAACACTTAGTTTTGAACCTGGCTTTTTTTTCTTGGCTTTAGAATGAATGTTAGCTAAAAACCATCCACTCAGATCTTTTCTCTCAAAGTAAATAGTCAGAATTGGCTATGAGACTATAGGTTTTCAACCCTGTCAGAAATCCAGACTGACTGAGTTAACTGAAATTATGGGAAGCATGTGTATGTATTGGTGTGTGTGTGTGTGTGTGTGTGTGTGTGTGTGTGTGTGTGTGTGTGTTTTATACAGGTATTATATGCATGCAGTTGAAGAAGAACAAGAACATGAAGATGTCTCCCTCTATCACTGTCCATCTTCTTTTTTTTGAAGGTAGGTCTCTCAATAGACCTGGAGCTCAGTAGTTTTTAGTTAGACAGGCTGGCCATCAAATGTTCATGTCCTTCTGTCTACATCCCTCCAGTCTTGGGATTCAGGAGCAATAACCACACTTAGCTTTTGACATGAGTACTGGGATCATAATGTAGGCCCTAAAGCTGTGCTTTCTCCCACTTAGCTACCTCCTCAATCAGTCAATTAGACTTCGATGCCCACCTCCTGCCCCACTGATAGCTTTAACTGCCATCTCCTGCTCCACAGACCATTTTGATGCCCACCACCCTGTCCCAAGGTTTTTTCAAACATCTATTGAAATGCAAATTACCAAGCCTTCCATGGCCAAGTTCTAGCCATGCAATTGATAACAAGTAGTCAAGATTTTTACATGCCAGCTTTCTTTTATTATAAAGATAACATCTAGACATATTTTCACATAACAGCACTAGTCTACTGTAGGTGAGCTAGCTGGGATTAAAAGTTCATGATCATTTTTTGTCTGCATTTTGACCAATTATGCATTTCGGTAACAGTCTCCATCTGATGCAAAGAGAAGATTCTATAAGGAAGGTTGAAACTATATTCACCTGTGTGTACAGGGATAAGTATTTAAGAATTCAGTTAAAAATTATAATTTTAGGAAAGCGGTACTAATAGGGTCTCTTCTAGGGCCTATGACCTCACCAGCCACAACTACATAGCTGGATTTACAGTATTAGGCATGAATCTTCTTCCCTCACAAACCACACACAATAATTGAGTGGGCCATAAGTCCAATTAGATGTCTGTTGGTTATCTCAAAGGTATAAGTGCCACTGTTTCATTCTTGAGGGTATGTTTCCATGCTGCAGGTTGTTGGGATTCATAACTTTTATACTTAAGAATCAATGAATATTGTAAAAGAGCAAAAGGGAGATTGTAAGAGACAGAGGACAAGGACATCTGCTGTGGGATAGTATCTTCTATATATGACAGGGGAAATGCACTAATGAAATCCCAGTAACATGGCTGCTGGAAAAAAGACCAGAACAGCAACACTGATTTACATTTCTGTGTCACTGGGAGAAATCTCACAAAGCCCCACTGCAGACTATTAAGAGCTGCTGAGAGAAGGATTCTTCAGAGACAAGATTCCTGATAAATTATCCCAATCCCAAGTGGTCACCTTTAAACACACACATGAACATTTACACATGCACATACACAAACACACACACATGCATATAAATTTGGAGGAGGGAGGTAGAAGGTGGAAATGATGGAAATATAGTACAATATATGAAATTCTTTTACAAAATTAAAATGTTTAAATATGAGAAAAGAAAACAAAATTTGGAGGGATGTTGTGAAATCTAGGAGGTATTTGGGGAGGAGTAAGGGTGAATACAGTCAAAATACATTGAATACATGTATGAAATTCTCAAATATTTAATAAAAATGTAGTTAAAAAGAAATAATCTGTGTAATTGAGAAAACAAGAAATTTGCACAAGTTTTTTAGACGATACTGAATTTGTAGCTTAAAACAAACAAATACAAGAACAACAACAACAACAATAACAATGCCAACAAACACTTACAGTCTCTTAGTTACATCTACTTTAAGAATATATACCATGTCAACAATCATACTGTTCACATTCCAGAAAATGGACATATTACTCTGAACTGGAGCAGTTATTGTGAAGGGCCCAGGTGAGGGAATTCAATTGCATGAGTGTTGAGCTGAGTCTCCTTGGAATGAAAAAGAAGAGGCTCTGGGTAAGTACATGGCAGGGAAAGGGAAGAATCTGGCTACTGTGTGAACAATATGTTGTCATGTTCAGAACATGATCAAGGTTGTTACACTGGACTTCTGCCTTAAAGTTAAGTCAGTGTGTGCTCACTTGTCCACTAACATTGTTACTCGGGAGAATGGAATTTTTTCTTAGAAGATATGTCTGCAGGTTTGGATGAGGACAGGTGTCCCTTGTTTTGTTTTTCAAGCCCTGAAGGCTAATTAATCCTCAAAGGATATGATATTGAACTTGTTTCAAATTCCCTGGCTTTGATTCACCAAGAGACAACAGCTCAAAACATAGATATAAGAAAGGTTTTGGGTGGCATCTATCAGTCGGGAAAAGGAGCAATTCAGCATGCTAATGAGTAAGAAGACTTAAGTCACCCAGTTCCAGAAATAAGACACTGGATTGTAAGGCTGATTTGTGATGTCTCTGGGGACAATAAAAGACTTCTATTAAAAATATTAACTTTTCGCCAGGTGGTGGTGGCGCTCGCCTTTAATCCCAGCACTTGGGAGGCAGAGGCAGGCGGATTTCTGAGTTCAAGGCCAGCCTGTTCTACCGAGTGAGTTCCAGGACAGCCAGGGCTATACAGAGAAACCCTGTCTCGAAAAACCAAAAAAAAAAAAAAAAATAAATAAATAAATAAATAAATAAATAAATAAATAAATAAAAATAAAAAAAAAATTAACTTTTCATAAATGTTTTTAAATTGGCCCAAACTCAAAGAAAATATAATCAGAGGAAGAGTGTGCCTAATTACTCACACATTGCTAATTTTGAAGGTCAGAACAAAAGGGCCCTGTTTCTATTGCAGAAAAAAGATATTTGCAAATGTCAACAGGCTTCAAGGTGGAGGATCTATAGGAACAGCTTTTCCGTGGCCATCTTTGAAAAACTAATTTACTTGATACAGAAAGATCCACTGGTAATTTATGTCAATAAATTACTACTTATTGCTGTTCATGTGAAGACCTGTCATGCAAAGTAGCTGGTATGTCAGGAAATATCTAATCTTGTGAGTGCTTTAGCTACAATGAGTTTATGTAACAGCTATTTACATATGTATAACAATTTAAATATTTGTGTTTAATTTAGTTTTCTTAAGGCCTGAGTATTTACAACCATTCATCTAAGCATCGATAGATCTTCACTATTGAACTTTTTAATTCAAAAATTAGTATTTTCTACCTGAAGTAAAATGAGTCTCATTCCTTCATGCTATAGACTCACTGGGCAACAAATATATCTAATTTTTATCTTCCTTTGAAAATCTAACTGTTCATTATTTAACAATGCTTGAATCCTTATTTATTCTCCTAAGAAGAATTTTACATGGGAGAAATAAAAGACAAGACCAAAGGCTCTCAAAATAATTCATTTAATTTTATGATTATGAAACACACACATACACACACACAAACACACACTCACACACAACTTTAAAGTTAGGTGGAGTTATTACTTGCCTTTCTCCTTTGGCAGCTTGCACAGTACCTTTCTATAGTGTGGGATGAGAAAGAAGACTTCCAGGGTTTTCCCAGCTTAATTCCTTCATGTACCATGTCTAAAGCATGTCTTCAGTAATAAGAACTCATCTTCAAGTTTTGGAAGGCAACATGGCAATGGTTAGTCTACACTGCTTTGAGATGTATCTGAGTCTTTTAGACACCTGAAATTGAAGGAACTTTTCTCTGCCTGGTACTTTTACTACATAGTAATGGACACAACATGATAACCATAACTACACACACACACACACACACACACACACACACACACACACACACAGAGAGAGAGAGAGAGAGAGAGAGAGAGAGACAGACAGACAGACAGACAGACAGACAGACAGACAGACATGCTCTCTCTCACACACACATAGAGAGAAAGAGATATACATACATACATACATACAGACAGACAGACACAGAGAGAGATCAAGGGAGACAGACAGACACACACTCTCTCACACACACACACAGAGAAAGAGACATATATACATACTTACAGGCAGACAGACAGACAGACAGACACACATACACTCACAAAGAGAGAGAGAAAGAGAGAGAGACAAAGAGACAGAGAAGTGGAGAGAAGCAGTCAGACTCACACACACACACTCACATGCACACATAGAGAGAAAGAGATATACATACATACAGACAGACAGACAGACAGACAGACACAGAGAGAGATCAAGAGAGACAGAGACATAGACAGACAGACAGACAGACACACACACACACACACACACACACACACACACACACACTCACTTTTAGGTAAGCTTATAAAATATTTCCCTATGGCTCTTTCATACTTTCTGCTTTGCCCTTCCCTCTTACAGCAACTGAGTCTTATTGTCCCAGTTTCTAGAGCCCATTCTCCCCTCCCACATGGTCTTTGTCTATGTTCTTGGATTCTGTAGTTACTTCAAGCTATGTACCCAACTATAATGATTTAGGGAGAACATGTGGTCTGTTTGTGATACCTCACTCTGTATAATGTTTTCAGTTTTATCTATTCACCTGCAAATTGCATGGTTTCATTTTTCTTCACAGCGGAAGTAAAGTTTTCATTACCCACTCATCAGCTGAAGGCCATTTACATCATTTCCATTCCCTTGTTATTGTGAAATAGACTGGCAATGAACACGTCTTTGTAGTAGAATATCAGGTCCTTTGAGTACACATAAAAAAGTGGAATGAAAGCATTTGACTAAATTTACTACACATATGTGTACTATCTATAGTGGAGTCTATAATTACCTAGGGTTGTAGGCTTAAAAGTTTTAGACTCAATAAATAATTTTTGTTATATATGTTCTATTATAGGACCACAACTTTTTATAATTTTAGATATTTATAAAACAAATATTTATCACAAAAAGTGGAATACATGTTTTATGTGGCAGAACTACTTTCAACCCTCTGATCATTCTCCATACTGAATTCCATAGTTGCCACAGCCATGTGCAATTCCATCAACAGCAGATGAAGGTCCCCTTTCTCTTCGTCCTCACCAGCACTGAGTGTCAGTTATTTTCTTGATCCTAGCCATTTCGAATGGGCATGGTGAAATCTCAAAGGAGTTTTGTTTGCATTTCTCCAATTGGTAAGCATGTTGAACACTTTAGAAGATATTTATTAACCATTTTATTTCATTTTTTGCGAACTCTTACCATAAGTATACTCCATTTTTAAAATGGAGTCCTTTGTTTTATTATTCTGTTTTTGGAATTCCTTATACATTCTGAACATTAGCTCTCTAGCAGATATGTACATGGTAAGGATTCCATCCCACTCTGTGGGTTTCCCCTTCAGCCATTAATTGTTTTAATTGTTTTCCTTGTTGTACAGAAATTAATTGTTTTCCTTGTTGTATAGAAGCGTTTTAGTTTTATGAGGTCCTTTGTGTCCTTTAGTATTCTTAATTACTGAGAAATAGAGTTTTAATCATCAAGTTCTTTCCCACGGCTTTATCCTGTAGGAAATGGCCTCTCCCACCCTCCCACCTCCTCACACACTTATGGAGACTATTACCGAGATCCACAAGTGGTCAAAATATAAAAAACAATAAGCATGGGTTGCACACTCCCAATTATATCTACAATAGAACACCTGATACCTATATCTTAGGATTAGGGAATATCATAGAAGAGGCACTTGAAGATTGCAAGAGTCAGAGGACCAGGATATCCACTGTCAGATAATATCTAGATATGAGAGGGAAGTTGCACCCCTGATACCTCAAACTTTAGCAGTTTCACTGCTTAAATAAAAGCAGTATAAAGACAATACTAGTGGACATTCTAATGTGGGTAGAATAAATTTCACAAAGCATCACCCCTGACAATCAAGAGTTATAAGCCATTTATGGTTTCTGAGCAAGAGAATTCATTTTCTCCAGAGACAAGGCTCCTGGTAATTTATTTGATCCCTAGGGATCAGCCATAAAAATACACATACACAATCAACATTAACATTAAATGGATTTAGTCAGTTTGTATTGTGCATATATAGTTTATTATATAAAATATGTAGTAATTTTATATATTCTATAATATAAATTATAGCATAATTATTTATGAGAGAGAATACAAAGAATACAACAGTATTTTAAAAAGTATTTAAAGAAAGGGTTTTGAAGAGATTGAGAGGAAATGGGAGAAGCTAGGCTGGGGAGAGGGAGGATGAAAAGCTGTAAAGTATTTATTTATAAAATTTCTTCCCAAATTAAAAAAAATATATCAAATAACACACACAAACACAAAATCAACAAATAAAACAAAAATATAAACTAAAATAATTTTAACAACTACTTTCTTTTAGGTTTCTTTTTCCTAAATGTGCTCCTAGCAGGTAAAATGTTCTTCAATGATTAATAATAAATTATTACTTAGGAGTGAAGTAAGAGAGGAAAATCTGTAAACAGTTAGAAAGCAATGGAATCCCAAGTCTTCAGCAGCTTGGTTCATAATGAAGAAATCACGGCAGATCATCACAATTTACTTGTTTGATAAGGTTATGCAACATCTAATTATATCCTTCATCTCACTGGATGAAGAGGCTGCACAGACGTCATGAATTTGGTTTCCAGTGAAGCATTTGAAACAGTGGATCATGAACTTTTCCTTACAAATTAATTACAATTGCCTTGGATGAGAACAGAGTCACAGGATTGGGAACTGGCTGAAAGATCATAAACAAAATCAAAGATGTCAATGCGTGCTTCAGAAGGGTTTCACAATGGTCGGGGCTTTGCAAAGGTCTACTGGTTATAAAGGTAGAAAAGCTCATGGAAGTAGAGACATTTTCAGATGTACTGCATTAGACAAATATAGAATTTTAAGCATAATGTAAGATCCCATGCAAACTAGCATCTAATTTATAATTTACCTTGAATCTACAAGTTAAAAATGCCTGCCACTTACAAACAATATGCATGCATACTGTTCAAAAACAGGGTGATGCTATTAAACGTATGAGTATTTTAAATATTCTCTAGATACTAATATTTTAATTCTGCCCTCAATATTAATTTCAGTAACATTTCTATTCGAAACATAGAAAAGAAATAAACTAATTTTAACTTTATACATTTATGCTAGCAATCTGTTTAAAAAATGTAAACTGTCGTACCAGATTTCCATTAGGTATAATGTACTTAAAACGTAATAGACCTTATGCAGAGCTGTAGCAGGTGCACAACACTGAGACTGTAGCTCGAAGGCAGAGTTCTCTAAATTTATGATGAAATATTAAGAATTTTTAAAATGTGGATTATGAGACATTGTGCCATTGTGTAGTAGTGTTTCAAATTTTACATATTAGGGAACATAGGCAGCCAATTTCATAATGTAAATATTGTTTAAAACATGTTTAAATGACAAGTAAATGATTCAACATGAAAAAAAACTGTTTTTTTAAATTTTGCAGTCAAAAGACTGTCTTCTCTATTGAACAAGGTACATTTTTAGTTGCATTAAAAGACGCTATATTAAAATGATACAGAAGAAATCACAATGAAAAATATGATCCCAATGGCAAACAAACAAAATTTAATTTCCAATGCAATCTATAATTTTCTCAGTCCTGAAAAATTTAATAAGCAATATTTCATTACATTCTGTCTAATCACAGCAAAAGATACTAGTGGACTTCTTAAAGTTTTCATTTACTGAGTTTTATTTATTATTATTTTTTGGTTGGGGGGCAGTGGCAGTTGTGTGTTTGTATATTTGTGTGTTTATGTTATGTGAGGTGCAGGTTCCCAAGAGGCTAGAATACATTGGATCATTTGGAGCTGAAGGTATAGGCATTTGTGATCTGCCTAACATGGACATGGGCAATCTTGCGTCTTCTGCAATAGGAATATATATCCTTTGCAATTAAACCATCACCATAAGCCACTGAATTAGACCACTGAATTGAAACATTTCAATTAATTTCCCCTGCTAGTTTTCATATAAGGACAGAATAAAATAAAAGCATACAAAGCTCAGTACAGAAGAAGCTTCATGACTATTGAAGCAGCCTTTTAGAGGGAAAGAGCAATTTTGCTGCTAAGAGTCCGAGCTGAGTTGAATGAACATCTCTGCTAGAAGACATTATAACAGTTTATTTTCATTTATAAAGATAAATATATGACATTTTCTGTAGTACTCTCTGAGGGAAAGGCAGATTAAAAATGTTTCCTCCGAGCACAAGCAATGGTAAGCATGCTTGCACAACAGCCTCCCGTGGGTGAAGATGGGATTTCCATCACTGATTGCTCTTATGATCCGCACAGTGAGTGCTGAAGCCAGCACTCTGTTCTCACTCGGGAGATCATTTGACCTGCCATGGCTTCTTCATTCATTTCTATTTACATGATTTTTGTTGTCCTCTTCATCATTGCTTTGGAGAACATTCAGCAGGCAACTTGAATGTTTTTAGTGATGTCCTTGGGGGTTTGTTTAGCTGTGTTTGGCTAAAGCTGAGCTGTCGTGTCTTAACACGGTAAGGTTAGGAGAGGGTCTGCCATTTAACCCTGCCCTTTCCTGGGTCTTTTCTGGTTGAATGGGCAATTTCAGTCAGTCCTTGATTTTAGAGAAGAACTGTGAGTATTACAGCTTATTTATGTATTTCTTGTAACAGAAGAGTGGTTCTGCTCTTATCTACAAACAGTTGATGCATTATAGTTATTTCAAGAAAATACTGACACCTCTCTTATATCTTTTCCTGAAATCCAAACATATGCACTGGTAAATATATGTCTTTATGCTTGGTGTTTTATGAGTGTTGGTTGTAATCATGGTAGAGATTAAAACAATGATAAAAGATTTGGACCCAGGCTTCCTACACACACATAGCAGATATGCAGCTTAGTCTTCATGTGGGCCCTCAACAACTGGAGCAGGGTCTACCCCTGAATCTGTTGCCTCCCTGTGGAACTTATTCCTCTAGTGGGCCAACTTGTCTGGCCACAGTGAAAGAGGATGCACCTAGTTGTTCAGTGACTTGATGCATAAGGATGGGGTGATTTTCAGGGGGACTCCCTCTTCTCAGAGGAAAAGGGGATGGGGGGATCTTTGCAAGGTGGGGACCGAGAGAGGCACTGTGATTGGGATGTAAAGTGAATAAATAAATCAATGGAAAAAAAAAAGGTATTCTAGATCTTTAGCAGGCATAGCCTTATGCAAAGTCTAGGATTTTGGAACCTCCGCTTCTTTCAGTCTCTCTCTGAATGTTGATTTAAAATAAGTTCCTCCTGGGACTGGGTTACCTCACTCAGAATGATATTCTCAAATTCCACCCATTTGCCTGCAAATTTCATGATGTCTTTGTTTTTAACAGCTGAATAGTATTTTACTATGTAGATGTACAACTACTTTTACTTTATCTGTTCTTCAGTTGAGGGGCATCTAGGTTGTTTTCAGTTCCTGGCTATTAAGAATAAAGCTGCTATGAACATGATGGAGCAAGTGTCCTTATGGGATGCTGAAGCAAGTTTTGTGTATATGCCCAGGAGGGGTACGGCTACTTCTTGGGGTAGAACTATTCCCAGTTTTCTGAGAAAGTGTCAAACTGATTTCCAAAGTGGTCTATCAGTTTGCACTCCCACCTCAATGAAGGAGTGTTCCCCTCAGTGAGAGAAAATGAGCCCAGTCTCACAAATCTGATGTGTCATGGTGGGGGATACTTAGCGGGCAACACATGCTCAGAGGAGAAGGGGAAGGATTGTGGAAGGGGTGAGCAGGAGTGGAGCAGTGAGTGAGCTATAAAGTGGATAAATAAAAATAAAGAGTATAGAATAAATATTATTTCTACTGATAAGAATAATTAGATGATATAATATTAGTTATCAATTAATTGTTAAACTGTACATAGCACATGCACTCACTTACGAACCAGATATGTAAGTATTCATTTGAAAGAAAATAAATAATATTCAATCTTTTTGAAAAGTTAAAAATTCCTTAATTTTTTATTCCTGGTACCACTACCACAATTTACAGGGCAATATGCCTGATGTAATGAAAGGAAAAAGAAAAAGAAAAAGAAAAAGAAAAAGAAAAAGAAAAAGAAAAAGAAAAAGAAAAAGAAAAAGAAAAAGCTACAACAGATAAAAGACCTCAGGAATGTACATCTAATTGACACTACATTGCATTAATCAATAGCTGCACTTTTTGAAAACTGTGGCTCTGACAGTCCTGAACAAGGGTTTCCTGTTTAAGCTGCAGTAACTTTTCTGACTATGGATCATTGTTCCTTCTGTGGCAGGTTTTTACAGTTCCTCTAATGCATTTGGGATGACTGTCTCAAAGTAACCTGCAGCTTTCCTGACAACTCCTTGCTCTCTCTCCTGCTAAGAACTGTAGCCATTTCTCTTTTGCTTTAAACCTTCTGCTATGATATCCACCACTTCTACCTCCAGATCCATAGCCACCACCATAGGGACTGCCTGAGCTTCTTCCACCAAAACTGCCCCCTTTCATGGGTTCATAATTTGATGACTGCTGTCCACTATAATCTCCAAAGTCATTATAGTTCCCACCACCATAGTTACCTCCACCAAAATTTCCTCCTTCATTGTAACCATCATATCCTCCTCCACCACCACCATATCCACCACCTTGGTTTCCATATCCCGGTCTACCATCTCCATAGCCTCCTCTACTACTGTACACCACCATAGTTGCCACCATCACCTCCAAATCCATTATATCCATCATCAGCACCTCCATAACTACCTCTGCTGCCACCACCTCCACCACCATAGCCTCCTCTTCCACCAAAGATTCCTCCACGACCAAAGTTTCCTCTGCCACCTCCAAAGTTTCCTCCACGACCCATGAAGTTGCCAGATCCGCCTCCACGACCTCTCTGTGATACAGCAGACTGGATTTCTTGTTTAGAAAGGGCCTTTTCACTTCACAATTATGCCCATTAATAGTGTGGTATTTCTGAACAACAATTTTATCAACTGTGTCATGATCATCAAAAGTTACAAAAGCAAATCCTCTCTTTTTCCCACTCTGCCTGTCTTCCGTAACTTCTATGGTTTCAGTCTTGCCATATTTTTCAAAGTAGTCTCTCAGATTATATTCTTCTGTATCCTCTTTAATACCACCAACAAAAATTTTCTTCACCGTTAAATGGGCACCAGGCTTTACACAATCCTCTCTAGAAACAGCTCTCTTTGGTTCCAGCACATGCCCATCAACCTTGTGGGGCCAAGCACACATTGCAGCATCCACCTCTTCAACACAAGAGTAGGTCACAAAACCAAAGCCTCTGGAACGTTCTGTTTGGGGACCTCTCCATTACCACACAGTCTGTAAGTGTTCCCCATTTCTCAAAATGTTCTCTTAAGCTATCATCTGTGGTTTCAAAGCTCAGACCACCAATAAACATCGTCCTCAGCGGCTCTGATTCCTTTGGATCATGCCCTCCATTTTGAGACGGGATTCACCTCTTCCAACTCAAGTTCAATATCTATATATATCTTTTTAAAAGATAAGGTCCTTTACTCTATGTGAGTTCACACTTGATGCTCAGTCATCACCTGATGCCAAATAAAGCATATTCTTTACCATAATGAAACTTCAAATTTAAGCTCTCCAAGCTGTTAGGTAAATAAAACTTTTGCATTTATGATTTAGTTGTCTCAAGAATTGCCTTACAGTATCAAGAAATTAGTATACCTTTAAGACAGATTCTGAAGACATACCTAGAAAAGATTCTTACAACCTTTTCTATACTGTGAGAAATTGCCTTCTCTGAACCAGGACACATAGTTTTGGCCACACTGGAACCTTGATCTGGGTATTTTCCAGCTGCCAGAATTGTAAGAATGAACTAGAATTATATTTATGATACTTATGGTAATTTTTTGTCAACCTAAAACAGATTGACATAAAGTAATTGAGCCAAATAATAATTTTTCTGTTTATGATATAGCATATTTTGGGATAATATGGGGAGAATGATAAACCCAGCTTTGCTGGTGATCCTAGGGATGATGAATGATTGTATCATAGAACTGATTATATCTCATAGAATTTTATACATAGATATGTTTGTGATGCATTTTTATGTATGTGTATAATAATATAAAATGTATTCATTACGTCCTGTCTGGAGTCTGCATGAGAAGACCAGTACAAAATGTTCAAGGACTTGAGTTGTTTATTGTCCTGGAGAATAGATTACAAGAACATGCTGTATGAAATTAGGTGAGAGAGGTTCTGATCAATTTTATCTTTGTGATTCTGCGTATATACACAAGATGGGTATAGAATGGGTTTTAAGGAGTAAGTTTTCTCTGTTAGGGTTTTCAGTGCTATAATGTATACCATGACCAAAGATAACTCAGCGAGGAAAGGGTTTATGTCATCTTACAATTCTCCATTTTATCCTCCATCATTGAAGAAAGTCAAGGTAGGAACTCGGAGGCATGATCTTATAAGCCAGAACTGAATCTAAGACCATGGAGGACTGTCGCTTCCCACCGATCAGCGGAAATAAGGGAGCAACAACGAGGTCTTCTTCAAGCGGTTTATTCAGGCTTCTTCATCAATCTCCTCCGTTCAGCTCTCCAGCTCCAGCCTAAATACCCACAGATGATCCAACCAGTCCATGTCACGTATCTGAATCCGGTAGGTTATCAGATACAGTAGTGCCTTCAAGTAGCAAGCATGCTTTATATGGACAGGGTGAGCAACGGCTGGCGCGGAGCCAAACGCCATCTTAGGGAGCGGCTCTCCACAGAGGACCACTACATATTGGCCTATAAGGCTTACTCAGTCTGATCTTTTATATAACTCAGGACCACCTTGCCCTAAGGTGACACAGCCTCCAATAGACTGGGCCCTTCCACATCAGTCATAGCCCCACAGGACAATCCGGCGGCGCCATTTTCTCAATTGAGGCTGTCTTCCCAACTGACTTTAGTTTGTGTCAAGTTGACAAAACAACCCTAAGGATAGAAATAAATACATGCCTAGGCTGTCCGTGGAAAGGATAATAGCTAAGTCATTTTTTGTGGTTGAAATAGTGTTAATTCCTCAAAAAGAAGCAAATTAAAACATAGAAAATACAAAATACATGAAGATATTAAATTTCTTTAGCCAATATGCAGACATTTTCTCCATTTTAAACATTTTGAACACTTGAGAAATATGAATAATAATTCTTTTTTTTTCTCTCCAGGCTATTGTATCATTAACAATAAGAGGTCAAATGGTACACCACTGACAGAGGAAGCAAAGCAAATAAGCCAAAAATTATGAGGAAGGTTTTATTCATATTCCATGTCGTTTTAATTATTTGAGTTTTAATATAATTTCCATTGCACTAGTAAGAGTAGGATAGAGACATCGGCAGACTTATAGTTTTTTTTTTGTTTTTGTTTTGTAACTTAGGCTATCATGAACAATATACAAAAGGTCTGTATGTTGCTCTAAATTTTAAGAAGAAAATGGTGTGTGTGTGTGTGTGTGTGTGTGTGTGTGTGTGTGTGTGTGTGATCACTGACATATGGCTCTGTATATGGAAATCCAAAACAAAGAAAGCAATCAGTCTGTCGATTGGTATTTTGTTTACTTGAAACCAGAAAAGTTAGTTTGACTGATTCCCCCGCCCTGGATGTTTGGACATAAAATATATAACCCAGATGTCAGTCGGGGCCCCCTTGTCCTTGTTGAAAGATCTAGATAAGATTGGCTTGAATCTTGATAGTCACAGTATGGAAAGCCAAAACTTCTTTTCAAAATGTTAGTGAAACCAGGTAGCTAGAGTTCCAATTTTCACGGCTCCTCCAATCTGGTCTGCTGCGTTGCTTTTATTTCTTGTTACTCGTATCCACTCCATTCTCCCAGCTTTTAGATTTTGAACTTTTAACAAAAGTTTTACAAACCAAAATCCTAGCTCACCCAGGTGAAGTGTAAAACGAGTATACAGGAGATTTTGAGAATTGCTACCAAAGAGAACAAAGGAGCCCAGATGTTTGCACTGTACAGCAGCAAATCTTTATTCTTTGTAGCACATTGACCTTGTTCTGAGTTTTCCTCTGTGTAATTTGAAGCACTCTGAACTTGGTAATAAACATACTAGAATAAAAAAAAACATTATGAAGACTGGAGACATTACTATTATGCCCATCTATCTTTTCTAATCCCCAGTAGTCTTATAAGAAGGGCTTAATTATGATACTTTCCTCATAAGAAGAAATGAGGTTATTTAAGGTCACATATATAGTTGTTGAGTTTTGATTTCTATAGGACTATGCCATTCTAGGAAATGCCTTTACAGGATGTCTTGTTTAAGTAAAATACCTTATATGTCTTCTCTTCTCTTCTCTTCTCTTCTCTTCTCTTCTCTTCTCTTCTCTTCTCTTCTCTTCTCTTCTCTTCTCTTCTCTCTCTCCCCCTCTTTCCCTCCTCCCTCCCTCCCTCCTCCCTCCCTCCCTCCTTCTCTCCCTCCCTCTCTTTCTCTCTCTTGAATATATAAACACACAAGCACATATATACCCACACAAACACACCTACACACATACACACACCACCAACAACAACAACAAGATAAAGAAGGGCCTATAGAGAAAGAATGGCATGCTATACTAAATTTTGAGACATAAAAAGCTTAACATGGCTAACTTAGTAATGGCTGCATGCTAAAGAAGTAAAGCAAAGTAAAGAAGTAGAGTCCTGCCATCCCCTTCACACACACACACACACACACACACACACACACACACACACACACAC
>JANHMN010000014.1:39726326-39763941 GCA_030674055.1 Rhabdomys pumilio | reverse complement strand
CACACACACACACACACACACACACACACACACACACACACACACACTGGGATGATGAGAGAGAGAGGAAGAGAGAGAGAAAAAGAGAAAGAGGGAGGGAGACAGACAGACAGACAGACAGACACACACACACACACACACACACACACACAGAGAGAGAGAGAGAGAGAGAGAGAGAGAGAGAGAGAGAGAGAGAGAACAGAGCCTCAGTTGAGAAAATAAGTCCATGAGAACCAGATGCAAGGCATTTTCCTCAATGAATTAGCAATGGTGGCGTGCCCAGCCTACTGTGGTCAGTGCTATCCAGAGCTGGTGGTCCTAGGTTCTATGAGAAAGCAGGATGAGCAGGCCAGAGGAAGTAAGGCAGTAAGGAGCATCTCTTCATGGCCTCTGCATCAAATCAGCCCTATCCATCCAGGTCCCTGTTATGTTTGGGTTCCTGGCCTGACTTCCTTCAGTGATAAACAGCTATATGGCAATGAAAACCAAACAGACCCTTTTCTCCCTGACTTGCTTTTCTGTAGTGGTGTTTTGTCACAGCAATAGAAACCCTAATTAAGTCGCCCTGTCAATATCCAAACTGAAGAACCTATGAAGATGTTCCTACATCTGGCAAAAGGTACACGGGGATATGATTAGGCTCAAAATGTGGAAACTGGAAGACAGTGTTGAGTTATTTAGCTGAGTCTTTCATGTCATAAAGATCTTTAAAAGAGAGAATTATGAATGTGAGAATCAAAGAGAGAGCTGAGACTACCTTCTGCCTGTGGATTTAAAGATGACAGAGGATGCTAAGAGTATGTGAACGTAGCCAGCCTCCTGAAGCCCAAAAGAATAAGGAGCAGGAGCCTGCAGGAAAAACTCACCCTTGCTGACATTTTGATTTTACACAGTATAACACATATGAGATCTTTAGCTTCTGAAACTGTAATATAATGAATGCATATTGGCTTGGGCCATTAATTTTATGGTCATCTGTTTTAACAACACTGGAAAGTCAATATAAATATCTTTCTTGTTAATCAGTGTAATTTCCACACCGTATTCTTCTCCTTGCTTCAAGATCCTTATCTTCTGTAGTTATACACTATAAGACTGAGCCACTCACCACATTTTACTGTCAGCCATTGATGCTATTCTTATTCTGCCTCATGTATGGGATATATTGACTCCTCACATACTGTCATTCTTAAATGTACTTTGTCATTATTTTTAGCAACTGTGATGGTTTGTATATGCTTAGTCAAGGGAGTGGCCCTATTAGGAGGTGTGGCCTTTGTTGGAGTAGATGTGTCACTGTGGGCATGGGCTTGAGACCCTCACCCTAGCTGCCTGGAAGTCAGTTTTCCACTAGCAGAGTTCAGATGAAGATGTAGAACTCTCAGCTCTGCCTTCCTAGATGCTGCCCTGCTCCTACCTTACTGATGATAAATTGAACCTCTGAAACTATAAGCCAGCCCCAATTAAATGTCATCTTTATAAGAGTAGCCTTGGTCATGGTGTCTGTTCACAGCAGTAAAACCCTAATTAAGACAGTGACCTTTACTTTCTACCAAGAAATTCAATGCTTGACCTTTTTATAGCTAGTAATCTTTACCTCTACCTCATCTCCACTCTTGGGATCTTCCTGTGAGTCTTCTTGGAAATAGCAATAGAATTAGTTCGATTGTTTCAGTTTTCAGCTTTCTACTCTGGGGCATCCATTTCCCCATTCCCCTTCTCTTAATCCCCTTCTTATAAGCCACTAACTGGCTCAGATTTAGTTAATTAGCCCAATTCAGCCTTTGATGCCCAGCTTTTCCCTGTGCCTCCTTTGGGCTTACTCTTTCAGCCTCGATGTTCACATAATTGTTCCATTATATAACCCTTCAAATTCTCTCTTTTACTTCTTTCTTCTCTCTGCTACTGACATGACAAAACTTGAAACCAGATGAAATTTTAGCTACTTGGCTTACCCTTATTACTAGAGAACAATCATGCCATCATGCAGTTGAAATTTACTTCAAATTCATCAATTATCTATTGGAATTTTAGCACTACCATTATTTCTGCTGCCCTAAAAAAAATGAATTGTTCCTTGCTCTCTATATATCAATTTTTCTTTATTTCTTTTAACTCTTGGCTGGCTAACTAAATTTTCCTTTCAAGTTAAAAACATTAACTTCCTTATCTCACAGGTTTTAATTTTATGAACCTCCATGCATCTTACCTTGCATAACCATGTTCTTTGTGTCTCCCATATGGAGAACATGGCTGCTATTCTTCCTGAGTAATGTCAAGCAAATATCTTTGCTTATTGCTGACAGGGATTTGTTTGTTTGTTTGTTTGTTTGTTTATGAAAATGTCC
The DNA here is from genome assembly GCA_030674055.1 of Rhabdomys pumilio. Classification (NCBI taxonomy): domain Eukaryota; kingdom Metazoa; phylum Chordata; class Mammalia; order Rodentia; family Muridae; genus Rhabdomys; species Rhabdomys pumilio. The sequence goes on along the minus strand of JANHMN010000014.1, from coordinate 39,761,593 downwards.
ACTTTCTTTTCTCTTATACTATTAACATTAGATTAGTTCCATTTTATTCCCACTATTAAAGGGTGTTTTAATACAAATCATATCATAGAAATTCTCATTTCCTGGACTGGAACGATAGCTTGCTTTGTAAACTTTTTTGCTTTGTAGGCATCAAGACATGAGTTTAATCCCTAGAACTTATGTAAAATGTACTAGTAATTAGAACCCATGGAGACAGATAACAAAGATCTCTGAAACTCATTGGATCAACATTCTAGCCAATTATGAGCCCCAGGGAACTGTCAGGTTCTGTTTCAAAGGCAGGTAGACTGTGTTGCTGAAGAGGGCACCTAAATTATCCTCTAGCCCCCATATACATATACACATGTGTGCGTGTGCGCACGTACATTCTGATTAAAATATATCTCATCTGAGCATTCTTCACTATTGCTCTCTAGTCTCTCCTTAAATAAAATTCCTCAAATAATCACACATGTTGATTATTTTGTCTCCTCAGATAGTAGAAGATACTCAATTCTTTATACCATTAACACTTTGAGCAGTTGGTTTCCATGGAATATCTGTCTCTGTCTCTGTCTCTGTCTCTGTCTCTGTCTCTCTCTCTCTCTCACACACACACACACACACACACACACACACACACACACACACACACCTCTCTTTCTTCCTACATTGCTGTCTTCTTTGCTAAATTCTATACCTTGCCTTGACCTCAAATCTTGAAGTACCCTCATGCCCATGCCCAACTCTCTCTGAGGTATTTTCAGATTTTGATGTGTAAAATTTCTCAAACAAAAGATTTTTTTTCTTTTATGGGTTTGTGTGTATACTGATTATTGAATATTTTATCAAAACAGGAAAAATAATAAATTGATTTGCTAGTACATTCTCAACATAGTACTTTAGATTTAAAATAAGGCTAATGTTAATGATATAAATTTACTATTTTAATCCTTTATAAGACTATGACCTATTATAAAAACATAAAATGAGTACTGCTAAATTCACAATACAAAAACTTTTAGATTTTTAATTATTTTATTAGTAAGTTCACAGAAGGAAACATCAGTATGCCACTACCTTGACATTTATAATTATTTATAATTATTCAACTCAAAATCAAGATTTTAATTTTTAACAGAAAATTGTCATAAATATAAAAACATTGCTTTTTTAATCCTGATTTTTTTTTTTTTGGAAAAATAGCTCATATATAAACAATGCTTTTGACTGCAGTTGTTTAGTTAAATCTCAGTCATCTATGAAGCAAATCAAAGTACTGTTAAAAACAAATCTACGTCACGCTTTAGAAATCTCACCTTGAACTCCTTGTGTTGACGTGTTACTTTATGGTATAGTAATCACACTATTAAGTATTTCCTTTATCAAATAGTGTCAATTTATTAAACACTTGTTTCCAGAATTGAACGCATACTTGTGACTGTCACAGAGTTTCCAAAACTTTAACACTTAGTTATCTGGAAAAATATATAAGGTCGGAGAGCTGGAAATTAAATAGGAGATGTGAAAAAAAGGTTCAGAGAGAAATTAACAATAAAAGTAGGCTTTGAGAGTAAAGAAAGTAATGTACTGGAAGGGACAAGAAGGAGGGGGTGAGGGAACATCCCCAAATCATTGTATAGGCATCAAGAGCTGGCTTGACTCCTTTGCTAGGACTTGGATGTCTTTGACCCTGTTATCTTAAGAGCTGACAGCCTAGGTTTGAGCTCTACTTTATTTTCACTGGATCCTTGTTGAACATATCGAAGACGCAATATACTAAGCAAAATGTGGCAGATGTGAACCCAATGTCAGAAATATACTAAGGTAAATCTTGTTTCAATGAACAGAAAAACATGGAGTCAGAGGTACAGAGGTTGGGGCATATTAAAATTTACTTTCCTGTTTTTATTTTATCTAATTATATTTACTTCTCTATATTTTGTAACTATCTCTTAGAAGTCTTTTATTTAATGAGAGACAGATAGGGATGGATCTACGCGGGAGGGAAAAAGGGGAGGAACTGGGAGGGGTAGAGGGAACGAAACCATAGTTAAGAAATGTTATGTCAGAAAAGAATCAATAAAAGGAGTCAAAGTTACTTTCATCTGAGTAAATTTAAGCTGCACTTTTTCCTCGATCATAGTATTTTTATTAATCATTTTATTTGTTTTCATTTCAAATGATGTTCTTCTTCCAGGTTACCCCTCCGCAACAACCCTCATCCCATCTGCCCTGTCCTCCGTCCCCTTTGCCTCTATGAGGGTGCTCCTCTACCCACTCACCCATTCCTGCCTCACCGCTCTAGCATCCCCCTACTCTGGGGCATCAAGCCTCCACAGGACCAAGGGCCTCCACTCCCATTGATGCCAGATAAGGCCATCCTTTGCTACATATGTATCTGAAATCCTCCATTAAACTACATTTTATAGAGGAATTTTAACCCAGAAACGTGGCTGCTCTGGCAAGGGATCACATCCAAAGACCTTCTCCATCTGTGTGATCTGGCTGGAATGCAGATAGAGCGTACACCTTTAATCCCTCTGGCGGGAATACAGACACACCCCTAGTATACACCCTTAATCCCAAACAATGAAGGCTAACTGAGAGCAATGAGACAGAATGAGACCGATAGTATTCATTTAACTATCAGGTGAAACGCTGTTTAAAAACAGTACAGGGAGAAAGAGTGAGAATTTAGGAGTTCACTGCAGTAGAGTTGAGTGAGTCTGCTGCTGTTCAGTTTGTGCAGAGAGAGAGGAGGCAGTTTTACAGAGACAGGTTACAGGTGACCACAGAAGCAGCCAGGGAATGAGAAGGAGCCAGAAGATCAAAGCAAATTGCCAGAGTTAGTTCGAGGCCAAGAAGAGCAATTCAATGAGAAGCTGAGAGAAGCCAAATTTAGTCAGCTTGGAGACTACTTTGAGCCAGAACAGTTGAGTAGAACCAGCCAGTCAGAGTTCAGAAAGAATTTGAAAGGGTGAGCTTATTCAGTGGTGAGCCTCTGAGGCTAAAACATTCTAGGCCTATGTTAGCAGATGGAGGCTAGAAGTTGAAGCGTTCAAGGTCCATGCTTGGCAGAAGATTAGATTGTATGGAAGCTAGAAAATTCCAGGCCCGGGCCAAAAGATAGCTAGATAAAAGCGCTCTGGGCTCAGCCCAACCCATGTATTGTCAGAGTTTGGGTATGGGATCTCATTTCAACCCTTTATCTGAAGAAACAAAAGCAACATTTACATTTGTAACATTTTAGGCAGATTTTAAAGCAAGAGTGTGGAATTTATGGTCACGTCCCTTTACGGATAGGTGACATTCAAGCTTTCAAAATTCTTTAGCAGAATGAAAGAACTCACTGCAGATTGTGTCTGCATCACTTTGAAGCTGCATTCGCACTTTCAAGCTTGTAAGAGCCATATAGCCAAGAAGGTGTGCTGGGGAGACCTGAGGTGGTGGGAGGTGCAACTGGCTCAACTCCTCTGTGGGCCCAGCAAGCACAAGATGAGTTTCCCCCTTCTGCATACCTGAAGTTCTTCTGCAAGCATGTTTGACTTGGGTGTTTACTGATACATACTAGTTCTTATCTTCTACTATGACTTTGATTTTGTTATTGGTCTTTGTTTTTGTGTTCACTCTCCCTGTGAGCATATTAAAGTAAGAACATGGCTTCCAAACCACATACTTGTCCTAATAAAGGCCCATCAGCAGGCCTTCCACGCACTTCAACCCCCTCTAGTCGATATGTTAAATTGATGCTTCTGCATTTAGGTAAAGTTTTATGATTGGCTGTTTTATATACGACAGTTTTATTGGAAATACAAATGATTTATTTCTTGTTCTAAAAAAATCTATTCATTTATTTATTTGTACAGAAATAAAATAATTACATTTAAAACTATTCATGCTTATTTTTCTTAAAAACAAGATTAAAATTAGCATCTGATTATGGCGATGGTAAGAGTAATTAGGCTGCAACAATGTCATAACCCCAATTTATTTCACAATTATTAAGTACACTAAAAATTGAGAATAGGACATATAAATGAGGATGTCATTATTTCTTTTATTGTTGTACTTTAATGACTTAATTTGTGGCAATTTGTCCATTAAGTTGTGATGTAGATAATCCTTCCTTCAGACCTTAATAGGACTTTGTCTCATGCTCTGGAGAGTTATGTTTTTGTTCTTCTGAAGTGAATCCCTGTCTATATAGTAAATATGTTCCTTGGATCAAAAGGTAAGCACAGCCAGTCATATCTCTGATATAGAATCTCAGTATGTATCTGGGACCCCAGGATTTCCTACTCTTCTAGAGTCTGCTTGCAAGTCTTGTTTGTGATTAATTCCGTTAAGTAGCTCTCTGCTTTTCTTATGCCTGCTTTTAAGCCTGAGCGGACCCGACCCATAACTCATTCTTGGGAGCCTTTTAAACACTGACTCATAAAGAAAGCGGCTGCATAGGTAAAGACCCTCAACCTGCAAATGAAGCCAGGGATGGGGAGAGCAGTAGATCAGACTATAGATAGAGTCCATTCTCCCATGGCTCCATTTACAGAGCAATAATCCCAGAATCCCAGAGCTACACAATGAAACCTGGCCATCCATATTCTTACAAGGATATTTTATTTATTTATTTATTTTTTTGTGGATTAGAACAAAACACCTATTCAAATATTTAGAAATATTTACATCTTTATTTATAATCTTATTCTAAGTTTTCCACCTGTCAAAGATTATGAATGTACATTTTAAGTTAGGTTTTTGTTACAAAATTCCATATGTAAAAATTTGTGCTTTTCTATACATTAGAAAACAAAAGAAACTGAGGCATAAGAGGATTAAAGAATCCCTTCTGGTCATGCATATAATATAGGATATAATCACAAAGGCTGGCTTAGACAGCCTGACCTGACTTTTCTTTTAAAACACACGTTCTTCACCATAATACTGTGTCCTCAAACACTGGACTCGTAAGTCTCACAGTAAGTTCTAGAAGGAGTGGAAAACAAATACTAATAATTCTTTTGAATTTGTTTCAAGAGTAAAAAAAGAAAAACCTTGTAATTTGTTCCATGTAACTGATAAATATTGTATAGCTTCATTTTAAAAGAAACCACTGAGCCAATGAAAGTAAAGCATTTATACATTATCAGTTACCAAACAGGGTAATGTCATTAGAACCTACAGATATATGTATAGATAGCATTATGTGTGTGTGATTCTTCAAATTTATCAACAATGGCAAAAGTGTTCAAGGTCATTTCTTACAACTTCTTAAAGTAGATTCTTCTAGGCTCTGTATTCTGTTTTGTTGATGTACGTGTCTGGTTTGTGGTAACACATCGCACATCTATATCACATTGCAGTTTGGATTGCTACTGATTTGCAATATATTTTAAAGTCAGTCATTGCAACACCTCCTGCTTTATTCTTTCTGCTCTCCTACAAAATGTTTGTCTTTAAAAGAGTGTGTGTGCATGCACATGCCATTCTCTATCTTTCTGTCTTGTCTGTCTGTCTTTCAATCTCTGTGCATGTGTCTGTCTGTCTGTCTCTCTCTCTCTCTCTCTCTCTCTCTCTTTCATCTCTGTCTGTCTCTGTCTCTGTCTCTGTCTCTCTCTCTCTCTCTTTCTCTCTCTCTCTGTGTATCAGAGAATATCTTCTATATAGGTTCTTTCAGTTTGGGTCATTAGGCTTGAAGACAGTTAGCTTTACCTGCCAAGCCATCTAACTAGCCCCCTCTTAAATGTTTCGCAGTTCTTTGTAAACTGTAAGGTGGTTTCCTTGTAATTTGAGGCGTGTTATTGGTATGTTGATAGCATTGGTATGATATTCATGAAACCCAGAGAGTTATTTGAGGTGTTTGGATATTATAACAAATTGATGATTTACTAATCTAGGAAAATGAGGTTTCTTTGTGTCTTAAGTAGTTTCTTTCATCATTTTTATAGTTTTCCTGTAAAGGTATTTTAGTTCTTTAATTAAAATTATTCCTAGATATCTTTTATACCATTCTAAATAGGATTGTCATCTTTATTCTGTTTCAGGTATTCTAGTAATATGTAAAATTTCTTACTTATTTTTAACATTAATTTTGTATTCAGCAACTAGGTTAAATTTATGTATTAATTTGAGTAGTTTTGAATGAAGTCTTTGGGATTTTTTGTTTCTAAGGACACAACATCTTTAGGGACACAACAGTTGCTCTTCCAATTTGGAAACCATTTCCTTCTCTTTTGTGATGCTCCAACTGTGACTACTGACACCATGTTGACTACTGGTGCTGGGAGCGGACAACGTTGTCATGTTCTTTATCTCATAGAAAAGGCCTTGAAGATTTCTCCATTCAGCACGATGTTACATATCAGCTTACTATCCATATGTTTTATCATACTGAATCGTTCCTTCTAGAACTAATTTCTTCATTAGTTTGATTTTGATGTCTTAATTCTGTCAAATGTTTTTAATGCATCTATAAAAATGATGATATGATTTTACCTTTCCTTCTGTCCAGTAGTGTATATATCACAGTTTCTTATTTGTGGGTGTGGAACCATCTGTGCATTCACAAATCAGACTTTAACATGGAATATAATTATAAAATGTGCCCTTGGTTTGAGTTTTCTAGTATTTATTAAGATATTTATATCTGTCTTCATCCAAGATATAAGACTATAAGTTTGTTGTCATTTTTGTGTCTTTAGCTGGTTTTCATATTGAGACAATAAAGACTTTCTAGAATTCATTTTTGGTGAAATAGTTCCTCTTCTGCTTCTGAGACTTTCTTAAGGAGAGTCAGGATTTGTTCTTTGGATGTTTAAGAAGAGTTAACAATGAAACCATTTAGACCTAGGAATTTTTGTTGTTGGTTTGGTTTGCTTTTTGTTTGTTTTGTTTTGTTGATGGAGACTTTTTATTGCTGATTCAATTGTTACTTCTTGATCTTCTCATATTTTCCATTTCACATGGTCTGGTCTATCCAGTCTATGTGTCCATTATTTGTATGCAATCTGTTTTTATGTGCTAGTTTGTAATGCTCTCTAGTGATCCCTTATGGCTCTGTATTGTCAATTTTTACATCTCTTTATTCAGACTTATTCTATCTGATTTTCTTGAGGTGTCTCCTTTTATATAGTATTATTCATTTTAAGAACCAACTCCCCTTAAATTACCCTTCTGCACTCTTAGTTTGTATTTTATGTATCTCTGTGGTTTTTAATCATTTTTTTCTAGTTTTTCTGTTTTTTTTTTAAAGTTCACTTTTATAGTTACCTTCAATGTAGCTACAGATTATTTGAGATTTTACTACTTTTAAATATAGGTGTTGATTTCTAAAAGCTTTTTTCTGTAACCCTTTGCTGAATCCTATAGGTTTGATAAAGTGTTTCTCCTTTATTTAATTGTATTTTCAATATTTTCCTGGATATACTGATTTATTTAAGTTTAATTTACATATATTTATATAGTTTCCAAAGTTTTTCTCTTTATAGATTTCTAATTTTATTTCATGGGATTACAAAATATCCATATAGCATTTAAAAACTTAAAATATATCATGAGTTATCTTGAAGTGGGTGTGTGTATGCCTGTAATTACAGAGCATAGGAGAGACAAATGAGAGAATCAGGAACTCAAGGAGATCCTCAGTAGCCATACAACAAGAGTAGAGCTAGCTTGGCTTGAGACCCTGCCCAAAGTACAGCTCCCAACCCCTGCAAAATAGATAAATAAATAAATACCTTTTAAAATACACAAAATTCATTCCAAATACAGTAAAATCCCATCACTTTCTTCACCCCTAATTTTCTCAGTTTTTTTTTTTCATAAACAGGGTGCAGATTCCTGATATTAAAAAAAAAATAAGACATAGTAGAAACTCATACATATAGTATCCAGAAGGATCTCTGGTCCACACTGTGTTTTTAATGTGGCTCTAGTCTTCCTTCTGTGGACACTGACTAATCCCACAATGCCTCTCTCCATGCCCCTCTCATTTGCTGGCTCAGTTTAATTGCTCATTACTACTTCACTCTTATTTTGTAAATCAAGTTTTGTTTGCTGTCGAAGTGAATATGCATTCAGCACTTGGACATCAAATGACTTTTCTCTCCTTCTTTAAACCAGAAGACATTAGATACTGAACAAATTGCCTATTCTGTGGGTACCAAAAAGGAAAATAAACCAACAAAAGCATCAGAGGGATAGGAATTTAACTCTCTTGTGGAATGCTTTGTCATGCATGTGTAACGAGTGACATAGATTTGATCCCTAGAAATACACACACACACACACACACACACACACACCATTATTAGTATGGCTTCAAACTTTATACCTCCAAGTCCAAATCACCGCACCACAGAATGTAACCAGAGATTTCTCCCTTTTTGTCTGGCTTCAGATGGTTGTCAAAGTATAAGTGACTGAAAATGTTTCACTTTCTATTCTGACAAGAAATTTCACCATAGTTTCTCTTTGAAGTCATTTAAGTATAGAAATGGGGTGGGAAATTGAACTACTGTCTTAATAAAGTCTCAATGAGATAAACCATAAATCACATCCTTTTGCTTGTACAAGTGGGTTAATTGAACACCTTCTAACTGAGCACATTTTTTCCTGACGTAGCAAGTAAGGTATCTTCTGAAGCAAAACAGCACAGGGAGAGTGTTTATTTACAAGATGGGGAGGATAAGGAAGCCCAGATCTCATGGATCTCATAAGGGACTTGACATGAATGGTGTGTGCTCTGCTCTTTCCTTTAGTACTTCAGCAGCTACTAAATCCTGCTTTGCTTCCTATTGCTGGCTGACAAGAAACAGAAGCCTCTGCCCACAGTGACTGGTGGCAGATGGATCAGGCCAGTGAAATGTTATGCCCTGACTTTCATCTCTCTAGCAGATGGGGTCATTACACAGTGTGCTTGTACACACAGCTTCTCTTCAGGCAGCAATTTATGTATAGGCTGGGCAATAGTTAGTATAATTTGATAAGTGTGTTTTAAACACGTGTTATATGCCTGGTCGCATCCTGCATGCTCTCCAAATAGGAAGAAAGACAAAGACACAACATATTGGCTTGTGTGTTACTATTTAGAGGGAGTAATGAATGTAAATCTCCAAGACATATTATTGAAATAAATCAAGTTCACTTGGTCTTTAATTTTCCTTTATATTAACAAACTTGCTTGGAGGTAACTTATGAATGGAAGTTAGACAGTGAAGTTTAGGGCTTAAATGTAAATAGGTACTTAGAATATCATAATGCATCTCAAAATTTTTACATCCTAATTGCATGTGCTGAAATTTTGGCAATGTTATTTTTTCTTTTGAGTAAAAATTTAGAATACCAGACGGATTCACTTTTATTTAGCTTTGAACATCCATCCATCCATTCACCCATCCATTCATCCATCCATGCATCCATCCATCCACCTACCTTGCATGCATCCATCCATCTGGTGATTTACCTTCTAATAACTTTCTTTGATGAAAACTGAGTCTCCTAATAACCTGTGATATTTAATCCTAAGAATTGAGAAAAACAGCCATGGTCCAAGCAAAGTGCCTCAGATTTCCATTCTGACAAAGGAAGAATAGCACTGCCTGAAAGTCAGGCTGGCGAGCATGTGGAGAATACTCAGGGGAGTTTGTGATTTGCAGTGTCTGTGAGCACAGTCTTTCCTCTACTTAAGGGTTTCACTTGCTTCAGTGAATGGCATCTTCTTCTCTTTCGTAAGCATGTGGGAGTTACAAGCCCAAAAGCTTGTCTGCTTTCAGAGTTGCAGCATGCACAAGGTAGGAAGAAGCAGAAGGAGCAGCGGTTTTGTAGGGCCGGCTTTTAGGACTAAATGAATGGGAACTTGCTATCTCTGAACCAGAACACACTAACTGTGTAGTAAGAAAAACAAGACAGACCAATGACTCTTATAACAAACCAAATAAGTGTCAACCTGTTTGTGGCTTCAGAGGTGCTTCTTTATTCACATGAACAGCAACAATGTGAGCTCAGTCTTAGATGCTTGCAGGAATGTGACAGTTTATTAGTGCCTGATGTCTGATGTTGGAAGACAGGCATTCTCTTGGGTGAGTATGTGAAATACCACTCTTTAAAATCCCAACACCCTAATAACCATTGTTTGTTTGTTTTGATTTTTTTTTTGGTTTTTGTCTGTTTTTTATTTTATTTTTATTTTTTTAATTTAATTTAATTTTATATTTTTACCAAAGTAAAAACAGGTAGCCAAATTTGGGTTGTGTCTTTTTTATTTTTTTTTCCAAACTAGCCCTTTAGAAACATGATACAATGTTTCCATCCTGAATTAAAAGTGGGACAAAAGTGTAGATTCAACCTGCATACAGAGTATGTGATGTGAGTTATGAGACACATGATCCTTCCATGCGGAAATTTACTGTTTGAAAACATGCTAATAGTTGCAGGCTGGTTCTCCAAGTTTGGGGATAAGGTGCATGAGTCTGAGGGTATTTCTAGCAGTTCGACATGTCTGGGATCAATTGGCTTGTTGATGCTGGAAGCACTATTTCAACTTTTCAAATCCTTAGATATCACCCGGAGCATCAGATGTGGTAGGTCTGATGGAGCCTGGCAATCTATAGTTTTATGGGAGATTCAAATGTGTCTGGGAATTCCGCCAGCCAGGCCTTTGCCGGGGTGCATATGTGATTTGTGGGTTAGTTTAATGAGTCAATCCTACTCTGTTTTCCCAGAGGCTCTAACTGCCCCCCATTGCATTCAAATATTACTTCTTATTTCAAAAGCCTTCCTGTCTTTCTTTCTTTTTTTTTTTCTCTTGAACCTGACATATCCTTTCTGACGATGCAAAGACCACCCCCTCCTGGTGGTCCTCAGTCACCACTACACTGATAGGAGCTGCTCTTCTGTTTGATGTTCTTAATTTGCATTCGGGGTGATAAATGTGTGCATTTGGTAAAACTGAATTTCAAAATATCTGATTTGCTTAAGAGGATCACTGCCCAAGGTCAGAATAAGCAAGCTTCCCCACTATACATAGGTTGCCTGTATTTTTCTGCAGGCTGCGTGAAGAAACATCTAGCAAGCACTGTGGGACATGTGTTAAGATTTGCTGTCACTATTTTGACATATTGCATATGGCATCTGCTTCCTGGGGCTATTCTGAAGACTGAATGCCTTGGTATCTGTGGTGCTTATGGTTGCACCTGGCCTTTTCAGTCTCCCATGCTAGGTACTTGTTATTTTTACCATTGGCCATAGATGATAGTTCATTTTGATATGAAATCTAAGAATGAGTTCATCAGTTCTCTCCTTTCCCATTAATTAAAAGTGCATAGTCATTTTATGTTTATTGTTAAGTACTTTGGGAGTCAGAAAATAAACTGCAAAACATCGTTTGCCTTTACACTTGTACTTACAGACCAAGGACGACCGCAACTTTATGATGTAATCATAGGAAGGAAGAGGAAAAAAATATAAACTTTGCACTGGACCAAATTTGACTTTGGTGTTTCCGTATTTCATCCATATTTAATTTGGGCAATGATCTGAAACAGCCTCTGATTATGGGAATTGCTAAATGTTCTTTGTGGGGAGGGATACGATGTGAAAAATAAATAATTCCGTTTAAAAATTCTTGTTAATTTTACTGTACAAAAATATGAGAGAAACAAAGAATAGTTTTCTATGATGAAATTAAATACAGAACGTTTCCCTTGATAAAGAAAAATTGGAGAGGTGGAAATATACAGAGAGAAATCAAGAAGAGCCTTCTACGTTTGGTGAAAGTTTTCTTTCCAACTTGCTTTGCTTTCATCTACAGAAAGGGACATGGTTTTGTGCATCTAATCTGTATGAACTTTCCATTGGCAGTAGGACAGATGCTCTCCTAATGGCAGGAGATAACTCAGGAGTATCATGGTACAACTATGATGCTAATTTAAAAATCCAGTGTTGAGTATTACTAATCATGTTAAGGATTGGTGCTTGCCCACGGGATGGGTCCCAAGTTGGGCGCGTTATTGGTTGGCCATTTCCTCAGTCCTTGCTCCCTCCCCCCATGCTGGCTTTACTTGTAGTCAGGATAAATTTGGGGTTGAGAGTTTTGTGGGTGGGTTGGTGTCTCTATAGCTCCACGGGGGTTCCTGTCTACTAGCTAAGCTGCCTTGTTGGGCCTCAATGGGAGAGGAAGTGCCTAGCTTTGTAGAAACTTGAAGTTCCAGGATAGGAGGATACCCAGGGGGTCTCCACACACCTAGAGGAGAAGGGAAGGGGGATGGGGGAGAAGAATTGTGGAAAAAATAAAACTAATAAAAAAATAAAGAAAAAAAAATCCAGTGTTGAAATCACAAATGGCCTCTAGGCTCCAATGTTTTTCATAAGCATTTAAGAAATTAAAATTGTCTAGGTGACTACACTGAAAAAAATAATCATAAGTTTGATCCCCTTCCTCTTTTAGAAATATTGGATGATTAGAAGTGGATTTGTTTTTACACTTGAAATCTCTCAAAATTGTGATACGTTGATCATAAGCCACAAAAGCCCTTCCACACGAGGGCATTGTGACTGTGGTGTGTATGATCTGGGCTTTTGGAATGATTTATGGAGTATTTATCCAACCATCTTAGTTTATTAGCTTAAGTATTTTTCTCAGGTCAAATCATGTGTCTTGTCAAATCATAGCCTTTCCCTCTCCCTCTTAGCAAGGTTTTGTTGCTTGAATCCTACAAATTCCAGATTAGTGAGAATGTTTCTAAACTCTTCTAGTGATCCATGACTCCAACTCTCATTTGGAAAATCTATTCACTTAGAAGCTTTACACTGTGAAAATTGGTGACCACACATATTGGACTAGAAGAAAACAAGCTACCGGAGATAGGCAACCTTTGCTGAGTAAGCACTTCAACTCCTTCCAAATTACAGTTATGCTTGGAAGAGAATTCTGTGTCTAGAACCCAGGCAGGAGAGTCTAAACCTCCTGAAAATTGCTTTGTTTCATTTAACTCTATCCACATTTTCTTTGTATTCTGATCCTCTGTCTTTTGTGCTTTAAAAGGTACAAAATCTAAATAAACATGACTACTTCAAATGAGATACTATTATGGGTCATTTGGAATTTGAGACCAAATCTTGATATTCACATATTAGTACTTTCAGAAATGCATTACTATCTATCTGTAAAGACTTCTTGACAAAAGCCTACTGATTCATTCTGGGTAAAAGTTATGATTGTTTGGTTAAATAATTTTGCTTCTGGAGTATAGCCTTAGAGAAGAATTTGTCCAAAGAGCAAATTTGGAAATACAATATTGCAATTGTTTGAGGGCATTTTTATTTTCAGAACTTTTATATGTCTCTTAACTTTTTCTCAAGTCCTTGACTGAAATGAAGAATCAGTTGTCTTTATTTCTAATGATATAAATTATGTCTGCTCTTTGCTGATTTTCCAATTATGACTTTAATTTAAGCACTAACTAGTTATTTATCACTTTGTAGATTTTAGAGACACAACTAAAACAGTCAAGGAATGAGTAAAATAAGCATTTTCAAAGGCACAGGTATATCTTTTGAGAAATAATTTTTATCTCTAATTAATTTTTTTCCCTGTCTAGATACTGAGTTGTTGATCCAAGAGAGAGACTTTTGTTGTATGCTATTTATTATTTCTGAGGCATTAATATTTAGGCATACATTTGTACATTTCAATGGATTGATAACTGGATTGAAATTGTATATGCTTATGGATATTTATGGAAATACTTCTAGAAAATGAATCACATTGAAATTTCCAGGGAAAACATTTTGTATCAAACCCACTTAGGCCAAATGATCAACATTTATCTATCAATATCTTTTCAGAAAAAGAGTGTATCGTAAAGAATTACAATTAGATTACAAAAGAGACAATGTATCGAGAACAGAGAGCTATCTATAGAGTTTTGGGATTTCTTTTCCTCTATAATCTGCATGAAGCAAATCTGAACATCTCACATTCATGGGATAGCTTGTCAATAATGACAGTAGTAGGTCTTACCAAGCCCACTTGATGACTATTAAGCATTTGGTACTCAAAGTGATATTTTATTTTTCTTCATAATCCTACTTTATTTCTTATCTCTTTAATTCTTTGTTACAAAAAATGCCACGTTGAGACATGGCTGTATAGAACTCACTGAACTGATAATTTCACTTGGCATTTCTTTTTAAGTGATGAGGAAGAACCCATGAAAAAGTAAGATTAGCATTTCATGTTGCTTAATAACAGAACAGTATCAAAGCTAATAAATGCCCATTGAAATCTAAACAACTAAATAGAGTACAGTGAACTGTATATATGCATGTTGGGCATTTAGTTTCTATGTGTTAGCTGTTCCTTGCTACTAAACAGGCCTAATACTAACCTCCTATGTCACTATATTAAATAAGATTAAAGTCTCCCACATCACCTGTTATGTAGAAATTACCAAATGCCAATACTCTTACTGATTTTCATAATCTCTTCCTTCTTTCTTTTCCATAGTCATGCAGACAGTCCCAATCCTCTTCTGTATCTTACAATTTACTCATCTTTGATTCACATGTATGCATCTTCTTTATGTAAAATGAAAATAAAAAACCCCACTATTTGAAAGCAGAATTTTTTCTTTATTTTGCTCCGCTATGACATGTAAATTAGTGGTGGATCCGGTTCAGTATATCATGAATGTTAAACACACCTGCTTACCAAAGAGTAGACATAGGCCAAAAAGAGACCTTAAAGACCTAACACTTGTGATACATGTGTATTGCATATTATGTAACACATTTAATATAATACAAGTACAGATTATGTAACATTTGTAATGCATAACTAGTTGGCATGCGTGATCATTACCATTGGTAATTAAGAGTTCCCATGAAAATCACAGCCTCAATAGTAGATCAGATGAAAGCCGTGAATGAAAAGGAAGTCGTCCATCACTCACTAAATGGAAGAGTATTTTCAGTTGTACTAGTGTGAATCCTCTAAACACAAGTTAGAATATATTAGTTTTTCCAGTGAGGGTTAGTGGTGTACTTAAGCGGTTAATTATATTGCATAGAATTTGAGAAGCCATTGGGAATGGTGGAATGAAATTGTCACCAGAGATTTATCTAGCAGGGTGATTTTTAATTTTATAATTGATGAAAACAATTGCATTAGTTGCCAATAAATCTCTCTTGCTTTTATAACAGAGGGTTTCAAAGAAGGAAGCCTCCACTCCACATTCTAACACACACAGCTTTGGTTTGCCGCTCAGAATGGCATGCTTTGTAGGTGCAGTGTGGCCGCTAGTTTACTTTGAATGGTATTTAACACATTTTCAGGAAATTGTAAAACTAATTAAAGGCCTAGTTTTCGTAGGATTTAAGCACTGTTTCATTTATTTAGCAAAAGACTTTAATTTCTCCCCTTCACGGTCCAGAAATGCTGTGTGCATGCGAGCACAATTCTCATTAACAAAGGTAGGAGAGGCGGATTTGTAGTGCACGTCTGACACTAATAATACAAAATTCATAGAAAATGACCTTGTTTTGTAAACTGGCTTCATGTCTTCCCATAATACTACTAAAGGTTCATGTAAACGCTCGGGTGGGATGTTAGGGTTCCCGTGACAGATTGGAAAGGGGATTCTGGAACGTTTCAATGGTACAAAGAAAATAGGAGATGACAGATTAAAGAGCTCTGAGCAGTACTCACCTTCCCCAAAGCGCCTTTATCAGATGGATTAATGCATTCTCGCTCTCGGAAGAGTTGGGCTGCTACCTATGACAGCAGAGAGCTTGCTAAGGGTGACCCGGCATTAGTAGGGGAAAAGTGGGAAATGTTTATTTCCCCTGTCATTATATTGAAAGAAAGAGCATTTGGCCTGTGGCTTATCTTAAAATAGCTTCATTAACACAAAGAAACAAACTGAAAATAACAAGGTAGGAAATGTCATCTAGGTGCTTAGAATGTAGGGCATGCAGCCAAAGAATTTAGATCCTTGTTACGTGTGAGTTACTTTGTTATTCAGGCTTATTTTTAATACTGTTTTATTAGTACAGGATCACCTCTGATATGAATTTTTAGACCTGGATCATTATTTTCTCACTGTGTTGATTAGACCGCTCAAACCGTTCACATTAGCTTCACCAAGGTATGAGTTTTTATACCATAATGTGCCTGCATTTTAGGTACTGCTTACGGAGTTTTGAAAGATCACACATCCTCAGTTTACAAGACCCTCATAAATGCACTGCTTGTGCTCAGCGTTGTAAAACATCCTCTGATGCTTCTTTGCCCTAAGTGTCACTTTCAACCCTGGTCTCAGTTGGAATTGCACCATTTTACTTTGTAATAGGTTACATCTTCTAGGTATCATATAAGTTAAATATCCTAGCACAGTGTGTTTTGAATCTGACCTCTTATACACAGTGGAATCCGAATCCACTGTGAATATATGAATATCACACATGTTGTGTGAGTTACAGGTTCTGCCATGGGACCACTGAGTTTTCATAGTAATGTGTGGCAATCTGTGCTTTTATTGTTTGCTTTCACAAAACATATTTGGCTCCGTTAAGATTTTTAGGAATGAGAGAATACGTCTATGATCATATCTTGTTTCTTTTGAATATATACTTTCATTTCTAATAGAAAATTCTTAAAATACTAATAACTGAGTTATGTGAAAAGTAAAATGAAATCATGTAAAATTATCCATAGTGGTCTTAACACTTTAAATTTTAAGTAAGCCTGTCTCATCCTCACTAGTACTTGGGATATTTTGCGATTTAATTTGAGCCTTCTCTAATAGGAAAATAATGGGGTAACTTACTTGGGTTAAGTTCACATATTCTTTCACATATTTCTTTGTTTATATTTAGTTAGTATGTTTACAATTTGAGATGCACATAATACATTCTGGTTGCTCTCATCTTAGGCTCTTAATTACCAACTCTTCATTTTTATCAAGCCCCAACCTCCTCTTGATCTAACTCTTTCCCAAACTCACAAACTTTTGGTTTGGTTTTGTCTCCCATTTGGTTTATCCGGGGCCGTCTGTGTTGCCATTGCATTGAGACTATCCATTGGTGCATGGTGACGTCATTAAGTCAACTGAAAGCAGAATCTGTCCATGGGAAAGTGACTATCAATGAACCTAGGGCCTTCTGAACCCTGGCTGTTAATGAGCCCATTACAGTAAAGGCTCATCTATCCTTGTTGAGAATTGGTCATTGCAATTGCAGTTTTGCTGTTCATCTCCCTATATTTCAGGTCTCCCATCTTTTTGCCCTCCATAACCTCCACAAGTTTTCTGAGCCTCAGAGATGATGGAATGAATGTCTTGCTTAAGCCTGGGCCCTTAGCTTATTCTCAGCACTCTTCAACCCTGTAAAGCTTTGAGCTCATCAAAACTCACTGGGAAGAGAGGCTTTTCTGATTAAAGGCAAGAGTAGCAATTTCCCATACATACAGACATTTATATTTAGAATGTTTGATGCTACTTGTATTAAGCCAATGACAGAATTTAGTCTCTTCCAAAATCCTATATCTTCCTCCATCATGAACTTTCTTGGTGTGCTTCTAGTACCTAATATGTATTCCCTCCTGTGGAGTGAGTCTCAAATCCAGTCAGAGAGCAGGTGCTTAGTTCATCTGACTCCCAAAATACGAGTGTGTGAATGAGTGGGTCTCTGATTGTAGTACTTTCCCTTGGGGCTCTTTTCCTTCTGCTGGGTTGCTTTGTCTAACTTTGATACGATTTTTTTCATCTTATTATATCTTATTTTGTTAAAAGGGGGGTTTCTAAAAAATAAAATATTTTTGAAATAATTAAAAAGCAACATAGATTATCAAACTACAAGAAGAAATATTTGTATTATGGTTCCAAATTAAGTTGGTTTAGTAAAGTGGCAGTTGTAAATTTTCCTCTAGGATCTATGCCCTCCCTAGCCTCTGGTTGGCTAGATTTTCAAAGCCAAGCATGAATTCCATCCTGGTGAGTAGGCATTATGTTTAATTACATAGCTGATGGCTACTGCCAAGATGTGAGTACTCTTAGGGATAGTTTGCTATTCTGGTCATTTTTGTAGTTTATAGGTGTCACAATGAGCAGTGCTTATGTCCTCTGAAAGCTTTTAATACTATGAAAGTTGGTCCTCGGGGAAGAGGCATTCAGTTCAGATCCAGCTTCGATTCCCCAGAGTCTTGTATCCTATGTACACCAGGCCTTCAGCAGGACCTCACTTTTGACCTTTATGAAGCAACCAAAGGTAACAGCAGTATATTACTATATTATTGGAGAGTCTCTTAACTACAACCAGCAAATACAAAGGGGAATTCTGATGCCTGGTGCTAAACTGTTAGTTAGATAATCTATGCCTCTAAGGGGGAGTTTTGTAAGCCCAAATGGAATAAACAGGAAGTAGAGACAATGTCTTTGTTAGGATCCCAGGCCAGTCCATAACCTCAAAGCCTATCTACAGGTGCCCACTTCCATCTTCCATATTTCAAAAACGTAAAAGATTTCACAATTATCTAAAACAGTATCCTTAAGTAGAAACCAAGTCTACAGAGGTCATTTTCCATTCAAAAGTGCTATAGAAATACTTTTAGGGCAAGGAACTTTGGTGTTATATGTCATAAGAAGGCAACTCCAGTCAAGAGCAGTTCCAACATAACTAGAGAAGAGTTTGGTGGTTTCCAACATACTGAAATGATAATGCCTGAGAATACAGAAATAGCAGTTGCTCTGTGATTTGATCATTATACACTGTACAAACATATAGAATTACATTGTTCTACCCCATGAGTATGCTCAAAACTTGTATGTCAATTAAAAACAGTCATCACTAGCATGGTTTATTGTCAGGTTCTTCTTGCTGTTGATTCGCACAAAGAGAACTTAGCAGACTGTTGAAATAAGCATAGGGAAATTTGTGACAAGAAAGATGTGATTTTCATGCGTATTCTTCCAAGTTAATTCTGTTTTAAACTCCTATGCTGCCTCCAGGGTAATCTGCATAATGAAATTGGTTTCCATAATGTTCCATTCCACAAATGGAAAAGGTCCAGTTCATTGAGGTAGGATGCCTGAGCTATTATCAGATAAGTAAAAAGATATCTACATTAGAGGGAAAAGCGAGCCCATGTGATACCCAGGACATTTGATGGATCTGGGAGATTACTCACTATGCACTTATTCCCTGCATCATCAACTGCACTTCAGAAACTTAAATTTCCAGAGAGGGAATCAATAGGCACAGAGGACATCGTAGATACCATCCCGAGGAGACCCAAATCCAAGTCTACATTATGTAACTGCCATGGCACCAGTGGATTAAATTACTGGACAGGGACATTTAATAAAGGAAGAAAAAATGAGAATATAATTTATTGATGATTTCTGAGCATTCTTACCTGAGTTCTGCCTAAGTTCACAAGGTGAAGTACGTAATTTTCCTGTCAGAGGCCATTGAAGAGGCAGAGTCACACGGCTATGCTCTCTCGCTCACCGATGTTATTCCATGGTACAACACAGTCCGCAGATTTCTTAAGCACATAAGTGGAGGGGAAAATATAGCATCATTTCATTTGGAAAGGAAAAAATTAAGGATAACTTAATAAAGCAAGAAGTTTAAACTGTAATAACCAAAAGGTGTCCTTTGGTTCAGGAAAGGTGGAAGGGACTTGATAGCATAGAGAAATGGCCTCATTACTGAAATTGCTCCCAAATGGTGTCTGAGTCACTGGCACATTAAACTGCAGCCTATATTCTTAGTATTACCTTGTCTTACAGAAGTGACAATAACCAAGAAGTCCCATTAGAACCTATTTATTTATTATCCTCTACCTCCTAAGAGTTTATTATATCAAACATAAGATCAAAATTGACACCCAGTCTTCCCCTGATGCAGCCTGATATTTTTTTAATCTCGTGGTATTTATCTTGCACAGCCTTCCTTCACGGGCTCCTTTGCTCACGGTCCCTGAAATGCTTCCTTTGTGTTCAGCACAGTCTCCCATAATCACATGCTCTTTGCTTTGGCTAAAACCAATCAAGCTACGTCCCCAGAGGACCTGTCAAATAGATACTCTTCACTCTGTTTATTTCCCACCTCCCATAGGACAAGGCACTGTGGCATGTGAGCCCTTGCTGTCTATTACTGATTCAAAGATACTTCCCCCTCTCCTTATTTGTGGCAGAGCCTGGACATTTCAACTTGTGTTTCAAACTGTTCTCTTCCACATTTCTGCTTTCTGGGCTCTCTTACTGTTCCTCTGTCACTCAAGGTGAATACCTTTGTCTTAGTGTCTAAGCCTGACTTGTGTTCTTAACATCTTGAGCATCCACGGCAGTGATGTGTACTGGGTAAAGACTCCTTTATCTGATATATACTACAGTCACCAACAAGAAAGGCTTCTGCTAGTTACAAGAAATAACTTCTGCAAGTTATTCCTCCGGGATGATATAGGGAAGATATACATCATCATTAGTAACTGGACCCCCACCTCATTCATATCCACGAATTTCCTGTTTGATCAGTATTATTTTTGCTTTCCGCCCCACTGCCTCTGTTCTTCCCAGTACATTAACATCTCTAACCCAATTGCCTCCGATAATTCATTTATTCATTATTTCCCTTCACTTAATGGTACATAGTAATAACCATTCATTTGTGGGCAAACTATGATGTTTGTGCACAAAGCTTTTAAATCACCCCAGGGTTAACTTTTCTATCTTCCCTACGCTTGCAAACATAATGAGGAAAGTTATATATGTTGGTTGACTGGTTTTCTTTTAAGCTAACAATCGAATATTTAACATTGCACGCTTGTAGCTTTCTACGCTGCACTGGTAATATGTTTTTCATTTCCACAGAAATAACCTCATACTTTCTCTTTCCTGCTGCATGTCTCTTCCCCTCCACACAAGCACACACACAGACCCTCGATTAGAACCTTCATTTTTCTATGCTTCATTGAAAATCTAGAAAGTATTCATTTTAAATTAGCAAAATGAATCAGACAAAACTATTGTCTTGAACCACACATTGACCCATTTCCCTGTGTGTAGGTGTCCTGATCCTGGTCAGCAGGAGACACAGCTCTGCCTTTGTCAGGTATAGGCAGACTGTGAGTGATCAGGCCTGCATTCCCTCCCTACTCTCTCAGAATTGGTAGAGACATCTCATGTTTCTACCAATCAGCTCTGCTTTACATTGAATTATTCTCACTAGAATCTATAATGTATTTTCCACATCCTATCTTTATGAACAATCATTTGGCGTGTACAGTCTGGTATGTAAATAGTCACACGTAGGCTTCACATCTGCACTTTGCATTCCGAATCTGACTCTATCTAGCATGTCCCTCTTCCTGTCACATTGCCTGGGCTCCTGTTTTACTTTATTTTATTTTGTTTTGATTGAGTTGTACTGGTGTGTATGATGTGTGTGTGTGTGTGTGTGTGTGTGTGTGTGTGTGTGAGCGCACCTGTGCAAGCACATACGGAGGCCTGAGTCTGACATGGGAACTTCTTCCTCAGTCATTTCTCTCCTGGTTTTTGAGACAGAATCTCTCATTAAACATGAATATGACCATTTCTGCTAGTCTGATCAATCAGTAAAAAGTGAGCTCTGAAACTAAGCAGCAGCTGGGGAGGCAAAATCCATTAACAGGAAATTAATGTTAGTAAAGATGGGATATAGAAATATGTATCATATGCAAATGAGACTGGAGGCAAGGAAAATATAAGAAATTATGCAGTCAGCCCCTGATAAGGCGAAAAGGTCTGGAGACTGTAACATGTGAAGTCTATTCTCAATGACAAAGAAAGGGCTGAGGCTCCTGCTGACCACAAGTAAGGAAGCTATATTCCACTAACAGAGTGGAGATCAACAAGACAGCTAAACTGAAGGCCAGTGAGCCTTTGGGTTTTGCTGCCTCCTTCTCTTGTATCTGTCTATTTCTGTCAAAGTACAGAGATTACAAACCCATGATGTCAAGCCCAGAATGGCATCTTAACTTGAGTGCTGTATATCTAAACTGAGGTCCACTTGCTTATGCAGCAAGTAATTTACTTATCGAGCCATCTTTCCTACTCCCCAATTCTTGTTTTTATTCACTTAAATCTTTCAGTGCCTATGTCTGTCTTTGTCTTCCTTTTCCTCGGCTCTACTGTCATCACTTAACTCGTTATTCCTAAAAAAGTTCTTTGCCACCATGATTATCATAAACTCCTGTTTTTCTTTTGAAAACCTTTTTTTTCTTCATATAATTTGCAGTTCATCTTAGTCTTCCTACAGCTATGCTGACTTTTTTATGTTGTTTCTATTCAATTTTCTTTCTAAAATATATTATTTATTTACTCGGTTTTCATCATCACACATTCCAACTTTAGATACTACCAACTGCTGAAGTTGTATGTTGTTGTGACTAGACCATATCACTCACTGAACTTCATATGTGTCTCTGTAACTATCTGTTTGATGAACATCTATCTCCATGTTACCTTGTCCAAAATGTACTGATGAACCAACTCTGGTTTTTGATTATCCACTTGTCCTCATGTCAGCTAATGCCATTGCAGATACTCAAGCAAGCAAGGCAAAGAACTCATCTTCTTTTGCTCTCCTCATCTTTCATCGAATTCAAACTTATCAACAAGCTTTCCTTCATCCATCTTTTAAACATTTGCAAACACATGGAGCTCTGTCTGTGTCCTTCCCATACTTCATTCTAGCCCAAGCCACGGTTATCTCCCTTCTTAAATCAGATATGAAGAACTTTATGTGTACACACACACACACACACACACACACACACACACACACAGTCTCCAAATTTGTCTCTTTATAGGGAACGAAGTGCCATATTAAAATGAAAAGTCAAATGATGTACTTAGCTTAAAATAACTGAAGTTTCCATTAATTTGAATAATGATCAATTTTCTTATCATGATCCAGACTCTGAATAATTTGTTTCCTGATCCCATTATGATTGTTATTTCATAAACTATCATTTACATGACTACTGCTAGCAACTATGTTTTGTTTTTGAGACAGTTTTTTTTTTTTTCTGTAGCCCTGTCCTATAACTTGCTTTGTAGAACAGGCTGGCCTTGAACTCACATAGATCTGTGTGCCTCTGTGTTCCAATTGTTGAAATTAAAGACATGCATCTTCACCACTAGACAGCTAGATTTAAATGTGCTTCATTATTCATGTTTCCCATCTCAAGGTCATTGCTCTGTCATTTCTTCTGCCATAGTCCTCTTCCTCTTCATTTTTTGCCTGCTATTTTGTTTTTATCTTTAGATATCACTCCAAATATTATTTTATGTATGTTTTTCTTATTATCCTGTTCAAAATCTCTGTTTTGTGTCTGAACTTTACAGCTACATTTATAATCGAAACACATATCACTGTCCAGTGCACTGACTGCAGTGACTGTTCTATACAAACAGAAGCATTTCTGTTTTATTTATCATTAAACCTATAGTACATGAGGCAGTGCCTGACACATGCAAGCTACTTAAACCTTTATAGAATTAATAGAAAATAAACTTTAAACACTTATAAGAAAATACTTTTCACATAATCATACTTTCTGCTTAGCTAATGTACTATGAACATATTTAGCAAGTACATTGTAAAGCAAATCAAGACTCATGATATCCTCGTCTTATCAAACAAAATATACTTAGAAGATAGTTTAAAAAAAGTATAGCAAATACTTCAATTTTATTCCTAAAATAAATTACTGCTTCCTATCCTTGGCATTTTCCATCAATTTTTTATTTCCTTTCTTAGCCTCTTCTGTGTTGTCATTAATTTAGAGCACATAAGGCAGCTGTTGGCCTCTCAGGGCTTGCGACACCTCTGAGGGTTAAACAATCCATGACAAGGTTTGCCTAAGACCATCAAAACCCACAGATATTCACATTTACAGAACAATTTTAAAATTACACCTATGACATAGCAATTTCAAACATGAGGAACTGTATTAAAGAGATACAGCATGAGGGAGGTTGAGAACCACAGATTTAGGAATGGGAAGATGGGACAAAGGCATTGTAGAAAATGAAATTTGTTTTATCTTAAACTTTGGATGCACTTCTGATTTTAGATTCAAAGAAACATAAAATTTTAAATTTGTGTTATATATATATATATATACATATACATATACATATACATATACATATATACATATACATATACATATACATATACATATACATATATATATATAAAATTCTGTTGTTATATGCATGTGTAGTTAACACCAGCTGAAATGTAAATACAAATTCTCGACTTCCATAGTCAAGCCAAATGTTTTGAAGGATAAAGTTCCAGATTCAATTTTTTTTTTTTTAAAAGCTGTGTTTGGCTTTTTAATGGAGAGTCACTATACAGTCCTCTGCAGGGTCTTCATTAGATAGAGCTTCATTAGAAAGAAGAATGTAAACAAGGAAAGCCATATCTTTTGCCCTCCATGCTGTAGAAAGTCTGGTCTTTTTCTAACCAGGGCAATAAACATAATAAGCCAATAATCTCGGGAAGATACTTCAGTACATCAAAAAAGGAGATCCACTCCGTGAGCGAGCTAGAAGTGCAACTTCCGACAAGGACTCCCCAGCTTCCTATGGTGTCATCAAAGATATCTAGGAAATTGTCTGTTATGCACAGGGAAGGCGCTTGACAAAAAACACATGGCCTTTTCAGTAGGCATGACCAGTACTTGAAAATCATATGTACCACGGGTATCAGTGGAATCAAAGCTCATTAGTGGACAGGCCTGTGATGTATGGGGTGGGCGGGTAGAGAACGATAGCACTAGCGCTCAGCCGACTCAACATTTGTCAGAAAAATTGCTGCGAAGAGGAGTGAAGGATGCGGAGCCACAGCAAACTTTTGACTGATTTAAAACAAACTTGGAGGTTTCAACATTAGCTCTCATGTTGGCTCCTGTGCTGACATGAGACATTTGGTATTATTGCTTGTTTATTGCTGTTACACTTTCTCCTGTGTGAGCTTACGGCCTGGATTCCTGTACACGGAGTGGAACTGAACTGTTTGGTTGGGATGGACTTTCTGAACTTCCCCCCCGCCCACCCAATTAATTCTTTGAGAGTTTCCACAAGGATATTTTGATCACATTTGACTCCCTTCCCAACTCTTCCCAGATTGTCCTTCTTCCCCACACAAAACGTTATATCCTCATTTACTTTTTAAACCTAGTAAGTCTATTTGTTTTGCCCATTTACTCTTATGTGTGTGGCTTTTCAAGGGAGCTTGGTTAACCTACCATATGAAAACTGACTCTTCCCCTACTTAACTCCTAAGGTAAGGCTCCAGTGACCACCTCCTTCCAGATCAGAGCTTTCTTTCTTTCTTTTTTTTTTTTTTTCACACAGATTACCATAGATTTCACTATGAATTCCATAATTAGTACAAGTTAGTTCTTATAGTTAGTTCAACTAATAAAGCTTAATTTTAAAACTGTTTTAAGGCAATTGCATCTTATTGCCATTTGGGAAGAGGGGAAAAAAATTAAATTCTATTTGAAAGGACAAGCTATGTTAGAATTGTTAAAAATAAAACAAAGTACAAAAGGGTCAGTTTATGTTGCATTTTAGGATATTTCAAGTTCCCAGGGAAACACAACATACAGAAATTAAAAGCAGATGCTATGAGCTTAATGCTCGGGACGAGCCTGACACGGCTCAATTCTCTGCAAGGTAAAGTTGTTTGCCCTTGAATTTTATTTGCCAATGTTTTTCTCACCATGGTTTTCACAAATATGTGGTTCCCAGAAGAAACTCATATAAATTATTGCAATATCCTAATGCTTTGATTATTACTGTCTATTAAAGTGTTGAACAGACTGTCAACCACCTCCTCACTGACAGTAAAAGCAACAAATCCATATACCTTTCCAAAACAGTTGGGGCAATTGTAATATATAGTGATTTAACATATAAATCCGAACCCACTTTACTACTAAATTCATGTTGGTGAATAAAATTAAGGAAATGCCAAATTATTCTTCTTATCTGCAAGGCATTTTAGTTTTGTTTAAAAATCTTCTCAGCAGAAATAAGAGTTGATGGTTACCATCGTAATAGACCCTGAGATTCTAAGTTCTGTAGTAAGTCTTGGATCATACAGATGCTATTTCACATCCAGTAGACACATTTAAGCCAGCCACTTCCACATCCAAGGCATTGCTATGAGAATGCTTCTCACCTGCTAGGTGGTTGCAAAGATGAAGGCAGCAGTTATCTTCCCATTGTCTTTGTGAAATCTACTTTTCTGGCCTGTGCATGATCTAGGCTCATTTGTAACACTCCCAGACAGCATAAAATTATCCAAAGTTTGAAGCCACTGAAGCTGCTCTGGGTTTTACAGCCAAGCCGACGGTCAGTGGGCCAGATACAGTCAGTTACTAGCAGCATTATATTCCACGATAGATCACACACACAGGCAAGCTGATAGTCAGCAATTACAGTCATCTATTGTACCGTTTCTTGACCTTGCCAGTCTTGACATGATGAGTTTGAAAATCCTTTGTGGTTGGGAAAATGGGCATCCTCTAAATTGTGGGATGCTTAGCAGAATCACTTATGTCTATCCAGTAGACATGGGTCAATGACCAGATACCAGTTATGATAAGGAGTGGCCTTTGAAAACATTTCAGGTGTCTACTCCTGAGAAGACAAAGAAGGTTCAGAGTATAGACATGTTGGTCAGGAAGATGTGTTTATGGACAGTAAATAACATATGATTAGAAAAAAGACAAACCATTAAAAAAAAATCTGGTTAAAAAGACTCCATTATAACGACCAACTGGGAACTTCCAGAAGGTGCCTAGGATTTTATACCTGAAGTCCCTTTTGACAAGCACCACATGATAAACACGGTGATTATCACTGCCAGTACTTAGTACAGTGACACATTTGCATTGGTTGCAGTCTAGCAGAGGAATTGGAAAAGTGAAACGCAGTTGCAAAATCATATTTGAATAGAAGAAGTGAGCAGGAAAAATTCCTCGATTAAAGACGGGAGCAGAGATGACTAGAAGTTGTCTATGGATGTCCAAGACGACGTGTAAAGTTCAGAGTTCCAAATTTCACTGTGACGTTCAAAGCAACATCTTATTTGGAAATGTAGATCTGCCAAATGTTTGTGAACATGATCACTAAATTCAAGGCTGTGTAGCAGGTTAGTTTTGAAGGTGTATGAAATAAGAGAAAAGACGGAAAGACATCACCTGAGCAAGAAATTGTGGATTTGGACTCTGAACTTCTGTGCAGTTTAGACTCTGATTAGCCATACAATCAACTCCTCATTAGAAAGTAGAGCTCAAAGAAACAGACTATTGTTTGGTTGTTTATCATTATTATTATTATTATTATTATTATTATTATTATTAATTTTATTTATTTATTTATGGTCTCCCCTCCATGAGTCCCCAGCCCCATCCTCATCTCCTCCCCCTCTAAGAAGGTGCTCCCCCACGCACCCACCCACCCACTCTCACCTTATCCCTCTAGCATTCCCCTTCTCTGGGGCATCAAACCTACAAGGAAACAAGTACATCACCTACCACTGAGGTCAGACAAGGGAACTCTCTGCTACATACGTAGCCGGGGCCATGGATCACTCATGTATGCACTTTGGCTGGTGGCTTAGTCCCTGAGAGGTCTGAGTGGTCCCATTAATTCATAGTGTTGCTCTTCCTATGGGGTTGCAATCCCTTTTAGCTTCTTCAGCCCTCCCCTAACTCTTCCATAGGAGTCCCTGAGCTCAGTCCAATAGATGGCTGTAAGTATCTGCATTTGTCTCAATCAGGTGTTGGTAGAGCCTCTCAAAGGACAGCTATGCCAGGCTCCTTTCTGTAAGTACATTACATCAGCAATAGTGTCTGGGTTTGTGCATGGAATGTATCCCAAGTTGGGGCAGTCTCTGGATGGCCTTCCCTTCAGTCTCTGCTCCTTTTTTGTCCCTGTATTTCCTTTAGACAGAGACAATGCTGGGTGAAAAATATTGAGATGAGTGGGTATCCCAATTCTCCAACTGGGGGCCATGTCTATCTACTGGAGGTGTTCTCTTCAGGTTCCATCTCCTCACTGTTGGGGCACTCTGGCTAAGGTCACACCACTGGATCCTGGGAACATCTCATATTCCTAGTGTCTGGGACTTTCTAGAGGTTCTCCTGTCCCCCACACCCATACTGCTGGATATTTCTATTCATTCTCCTGACCCTCTGGGCTTCTCTCCTGTCTTCCCTCACCCCAAACCTGATTCTGCATACACACACACACCCCATTTTTCCCTCCCCTTCTCTTCTCCCACCCAAGTCCCTCTCTCCCTCTGCCTCCCATGATGATTTTGTTCCCCCTTCTCAGAGGGTTTGAAGCACCCACACTTGGGTCTTCCTTTATATATGGTCTGTGAGTTGTACCATGGGTATTCTGAATATTTTTTTGGTGGGGACAGCTGCATATAAAGTATTTTTGTAAAGTGTAGTGCTTTATTAATCAGGAAGTGATTACTTGATTAGACTTGCCTGCCCTCTTGAACTTCCTCTCCAACGAATTGGTAATCATCACACAGACAAAGCACAGTCCATCTGTGTTCTCTGCCCATCAAAAGCTCATCTGGCATCACAGAAAATGGGAGTGGCCTGTTGTGAGGGGTCAGTGGAAAATTCCAATCCCACATACATGGATTGTTTCTTAACATAAATAAAATATACAGCTTGGGCATCATCATTCACACGGTCTCTGCATTACCATCCATGGCACAGTTTAGACCATCACTGTCCCTGAATACAACTTTAGTACAGTGCTCATGTCATGTGTTCTGTTGCATGAGGTACTGCAGCTCATAGAAGAAAAGGAACTTATCATGATCAGAATAATCAAATATAGTGCAGTCTTCCTAAAGATTTGGTATAATAAATGTGAATGTCAAAAATGGGCCATGCCAGAAATAGACTGAAATATCCTGATATATATTTAATGAGCTCGTGCTTAACTTAAAAACATAACTTTAAAAAACAATCTTAAAATGTAGCCAACCATCGGGCTGAGCACAGGGATCTTAATAGAGGAGTTAAAGGGAGCTAAAGGGGTTTGCAACCCCATAGGAAGAACAACAATATCAACCAATCAGACCTCCCAGAGCTCTCAGGGACTAAACCACCAACCAAAGAGTACACATGGAGGGACCCATGACTCCAGCTGCACATGAAACAGAGGATGGCCTTCTCTGTGGAAGGGGAGCCCCTAGGTCTTGTGGAGGCTTGATGCCCCAGTGTAGGAAAATGCTAGGGCAGTGAGGCAGGAGTGGGTGGGTGAGGGAGCACCCTCATAGAAGCAGGGGAAGGGAAGATGGGATAGGGGATTTGCAGAGGGGAAACCAAGAAGGACATTTGAAATGTAAATAAATATAATAACCAATATGTGGGGCAATGGGCTGTGAGAAGTAGCTGGGTGCTTGGTAGAGCATAAGCCTGGAACCCCGAACCCTTATTGGACAGCAGCAGTTCAGCTCTGCTCCTGGACCCTGGTTCTTTTCATTTAGCTTCAACACTCCACAGCCCCTCCCACAGAGAGGTCTATGGCCAGCAGTCCTCAGGCCTTAGAGAGATTTACATACTAATGAGATGCTTGAAGGCCAGAGGGTGGAGCCAATTGAGCATTCTTCCCCAGACCCTCCCCCCTCTTTTTCTCCCTCAGGTCTGCCCTGAGTTTGGGGGGGGGGGTGCAGTGCACATCCAGACTCAACCATCATCCATCATCCCAATAAAGCCTCTTTGGAAACTCATGGACTTTCCCGTGTCACTGGGGCTGCCCCTTGATGAACCGTTGAGAAGGCCTTTAATGTAGCCGCAGCCTAACTTCCCCCGGGAGGAACCCCCTGAGTTCCCAGCCACCCTACCTGCACCAATAAAAATATAGTATGGTTTTGCTGATTTTAAAGTAGAATTATATACAAGCTTATATAGTAGAATTATAAAGTAGAATTATATACCAACTTACTCTTCACTGTATACTCTCACTTTACATTTCTCAGTTAACATTATAAGCAAAACCTTTATCAAAATGAGACAAAATTCAGTAGAGAAATAACTTTGTGAGTTGAGCATACATAACAATAAACAGTTTAGCTAGATGTCCTACTTTTACAAATGAAACTTCAGAAGACAGCAAAGAAGGTCTAACTCCTTTGGAATTTATTGTTTATAGCAACTTCATTAATTCTTACTTTAGAATTATAAATGAATGTAATAATATTTCATTGTAATTTGATGTTGATACATATTTTATTGAAGAAATCTGCAAAGATGTACCAATATATTCAACTTTTTGAAATTATAGAGCATATCTATTTTAGGGGAATTTTCAAAGTCAAAAAAAATCTTGATTTTTTAAAAATTTTACACACACATTCCCTCATACATAAACAAACATGAGTATTTGTGTAGCATAAATCACAGTTTGTTCCCCTGTTCTGTATGAATCTCAGGATTTTAAACTGATAATAAAGTAACATAAATAAGTATCTGGAGTATTGAGCTTCACTGGTACATAGCAGGCTATGTGGAACTTTTTCCTACTGAAGTAGAGTTGACTTGCTCCAGAAGATGGTGATTAAATTTAGCATACCACTAGAGAGTCAATGGGAAGAGAGTCCTATAAGAAAAGGGGAGAGAGTCAGGAAAAAGACAAAACTAAATCCTGATCTAAAGACATGGAATTCTGGAGTTTGTTCATAAAAGGTAGATCAAAAGTCATTTGTTCTGATTATCTTGGAGCCATTTATATGGCTCTATATATGAGCCTAAGAGAAAGGTGAAAGTGACCGATGACAAACATCCTCTCTGCTTTAACAAAACTGTGTGCGAAACAATTATAATTACTATTCCTAGGAAATTGCTTGGCCATATCTCCAGGACATAAGGACCATAAAGTGCTTCTGGGTTATAGCACCGAATGTGGTGCCCACTTCTTTTGGTGTGTTGGACTGGCTTCCAGTGAGAGCAAACTTGAAGTAGCATGCTAGACCTCATAGACAAACATGGTGCAGGGTGTTCAAGCTCGGTTAGTCGTGCTTTCAGTCGTTCTTGCTGC
Organism: Rhabdomys pumilio; assembly: GCA_030674055.1. Taxonomy (NCBI): domain Eukaryota; kingdom Metazoa; phylum Chordata; class Mammalia; order Rodentia; family Muridae; genus Rhabdomys; species Rhabdomys pumilio. The sequence continues at coordinate 39,730,457 of JANHMN010000014.1, read as the reverse complement.
TGTAGTGATAGTCTTCACTGATTCATATGGACTTTCTCACCCAGTGTTTGTTACTAAGAGCTCTGATCTGGGGATAGCTGGCTAAAGCTAGCAATAACACTGTGGCTCTGGAACAGAGGAATTCAACTGGCCAAACCCACAACCTTGGCCTCATTAGCACTTTCCTAAAACCAGCCAAGTTAACTAGTGACAGATGGAGTCCTCAGCACTTGCATCCATCTTCAGAGTCTTTGACAGTGGCCCATCAGATACCAAGGGCACAAGCAAATCCTTATATACTTGCATTGAGGCCAACGAAAGCAGCACATGGTGGTTTGGCTTTTCGTAAACGTCCATCAGAATTGCTTGTCATTTCCTATGTTTATGGCTAAACGCAGCTCAAACTCTCAAGACCCACTTCTGACATAAGGTTTTTATAAATGGAAAAATGGAAGCAGATGATTTCGTCATCTTTGAAAGTAGTGGCATGGGGTGAGGCTGACATCATGCAAAACCTGTATTAAAATCACCTTATTACCCACCAATTACTTCTTGAAAAAAAAATAATGCCTTTAGATTTTACATGAGCTTTTATGAGAGGATTGACTCTAACACAGCAATTGGGGGGTTTTACTTTCGGAATATGTTTTACTTTGTTTTATCACAAAAACTTCTATCCTTAAAAACTTTTCGTAAAATCAGTTCGAGGTAAAAACAAGGTCGAAACTATTTTAAAACAAATTCTCTGTCTTGGACACACATTGCGATCATATCGGGAGCATTTTATATCACTAATGCCAATACAAGCAGTCTCAGGTGTGGTCTAAGCCTGAGAGGGGTTATGAGAAGTCCTGGGGCTAATTCTTATGTTCAGTCATCGTGCGGTCTCATTCTGAAATTTAGTGGAGAGAATAGTAAGCTGCAGTATTCCTCAGTGTTCTGTATTTGGCAGTGAGCTTTCTGAATTCCTGTGAATTTAACTGGTTAACACTATTTCCATACACACATTCCATATGAAATTATATCAGTGGGAGAACCACTGAGTTGGATATTTCTAAACATTTGCTTTTCTCCTTAGAGAAAAAGACCAGTGTTCACTGAATAAATGCAAACTTCTGTGAAATTTGTTGGACTAAATGCCAGACCTACAATTCAAGTGAGAGCCAAATATTATAGGCATGATTCTTAAATATTATATTTAGGATAATATATTGTTAATGGCTCCCTGCCACTTGTTTCTGGTTTGTGCAAAGCAGGTCAGTGACTTGGCTTTTCCTTTTGAAAATACAATAGCATATCACTACCATTATCCACCAACAAGCTGGGTGTCATCCCTTGCTTTCTACTGTTATGACAGACACTATGTCCAAAAGCGAACTGGGAAGAGAGGGTTTATTTTGACTTACATCTTAAAGTCAACCTTCAAGGGAAATCGAGGCAAGCATTCAATGCAAGAATTTGGAGGTAGGAACTGAAACAAGAGACATGGAGGAATGCTGCTTACTGGCTTGCTCCTCATGGCTAGTTCAGGCCTGCTTTCTTCCAAGTGTTGGCATTGCCCATAGTGAGTTGGTACTGTCCAAATTAACAATCGGTCAAGAAAAATGGCCTATATTCTTGCCCTCAGGCCAGTCTAATGGAGGTATTTTCTTGGTTGATGTTTCCTCTTCCTAAATGACCCTGGCTTGTGCAGGTTTACAAATACCAGCACATTTTGAGATTATGGTTTCTGCTTGCTCCTTGTTTTTAGAGGCAGGATTTTCACTACATCATTATTAAGAGACGTTTCCAATTTTTTTCAGAAAAAAAACAAAGAATAATCAAATATCATGTTCATATTTTAAAATGGAGTTAATGAGTCACAACTACACCAACCATCATATGTAAAATATTTTAAAGTTTTAACTTTATAATTATCCTTGTGAACTTAATGTTCTTGGAGATCGATATGTTAGCGTAATGAAGATTAAGGCATAGGTGTATATCACCTTGACAACACCATGTGAAGATAGTTTCAAATCCATGCCTTCCTGATGTGAAATCTATTTAAATATGAAATCAGATAGTAAAGAGAGGTATAACAGGGGCAGAATGAGGCTGAATATAGTAAAAAAGTGAATGGATATAAGTGAAAGAATTTGTCTATCTTAATCACCACTATGTATTCATAATGAATAAATATCAATTTTTAAATGACAAGAATATTAGTATATAACAGTGACTTATATTCTAGTGGCCAAGGATGGGAGGTTTCAAGTAGTAGATTTTAGGAGGCTCTGGTACAGTTTTCTAGCTTTATACTTAGTAGATAAAACTAATTTTGTTTGCTGGTAAGAAAAGGAATATATTTTTTCTTCTCTCAGCAGATCTCTCCTCTCAGCAGACTTTAATTGCCTGTAGTTTCTAGCCCAAGAATGGGACCCCTTAGATTTTTTTCCTTCCACAATAGAATGTCTACTGCTGCAATCACTTCCTGGGTTTGTTCATTCATCTATATTGTTTTAATACTGCAGCTATAGTAGCCCTGTCATTTCTAGGACACACAATTTCACAGCAGACTTCTCATTCCTTTGGCTTTTATAATCTTTCTGCCTCCTATTCTGTGATGCTTCCTGATCCTTGAGAGCAATATTTGTGCCATCGTTGCACTGGTTGGACTGAGTTTACCAGTGTCTGCTGTTCTGTATCCTGAGCAGTTGCAGTGTTCTGAGATCACTGTTTGCTGCAAAGAGAGCTTCCCTTAATGAATGGTGAGGGCTATAGCTGTCTGTGTCTAAAAATAAGCATTTAGGGTGCAGTTAATATTAATGCAGGAATTATACTGGTCTACAAAAGTAGTGGATTCTCCTCTAAGACATATAACCTACTAGCCACCTAGATTTTGTCTGGGTTTCCAGTCTTAGACATGATTTTTTTCCAGTTGAGTTAGCCATAAGTCCAATCAAATGACCTCTCTGGTTATTGTCGTGTTAGAACACTACTACTGCACCCCAGGCATATCTTAGGGTGAGACTATTGTAACCCAAGTATATCTTGCCATAAGGCTCATCACTGTGATTCATAGACATCACAGTTTGGCAGAACTATTAGTGGCATTGTCCCTTTGTCAGATTGAACATTACTACCTGGTACTGTGGAAAACTGGTTTCTGTAAGGAAAGTCACCTGATTTTTGACAAACCAACAATACACAGTCAAGAAAAGACAGTATCATCAACAAATGGTGTTGGCCAAGCTATATGGCTACATTTATGTAGAAGAAGAAACTCAAACTTTATTTCTCATCTTTCATAAAACTCTATATGGATCAAGGACCTCAAGTTAAGACATGATAACCTCAGTTTGATGGAGGAGAAAAATTAGGGAATACACTTGAACTCACTGGAAAGGATTTTCTGGACAGAACCTTAAGAGTACCAGCATTAAGACAAATAATTATTGAAGAAGGCATCATGAGTCTAAATGTTTCTCTATAGCAAAAAACACTATCGTTCCAGAATATGACTAAGCATATAAAGTGAGAAAAGTCCTTACCAGCTATATCTCTAAACAGAGGCTTACCATGTAGAATATGTGATAGAAACAAAAACAACAACAACAAAAAACCTAAACATCAATAAAACAAACAACCCAATTTAAAGTGGGAGCGTGAAATTAAACTGTGGTTCTCAAATTATATAAAAGCAATGTGCAGTACTCATACATGAAAATTTCAAGTTACTATAAAAGCATTTTTAAGAAGAAGAAAAAGTGAAATACAAACAACTAAGAGGGGTGTACACATATTTAACATCATCGGACGTCAGAGACGTCAGAGAAATGCAAATTAGGACAAATTTCAGATTTCATCGTACCTGAATAAGTACTAATCTTACCTTCAGCATGCCTAAAACCAATAAAACCAAATGAGAACAAGTATTAGTATTGATCAGAGAGAAGAGGAAACTTTTTCATGGCTTGTGGGGGTGCAAACTGGGGGGTGGATAGGGTCAAGGAGAGAATGCAAGGAGGTTTACATAATGTTAAAGACACTACAGATCTTGTGAAAGAGTCATGTGGAAACTTACTACAATAAAGGCTTCCTAAATGCGCACACACTCAAGCACACACACACACACACACACACACACACACACACACACACACACACACA
>JANHMN010000014.1:39687019-39726316 GCA_030674055.1 Rhabdomys pumilio | reverse complement strand
ACACACACACACACACACACACACACACACACACACACACACACACAGAAACAGAGAGACAGAGAAAGACAGAGAGTGGGATGAATTAAAATGAAGTGACTTTGTTAAGGGACCACAATGCCTCTACTAGACACCAAAGGCTAACAATTGAAAAGATTGGTACCAGGAATGGGTTACTTCCTTTGAAGGCATTGGCCAAGGACTTCCCATAATCCCTCCTACATTCTAGTCCATTCCAATTGCTCATGGTTTCCTGTGAGAACTTGATGGTGAATCCCTGTGCCTAGAGACACCAGGCACTTGAGTCACAGACCATGAATAAAAACCACTCTCATTCGTATTGAAGTTTCATCTCTACCACCTTTCGTAGTGCTCAAAGGTACTATGGAAGCTTCAAAAACAATTTTTTTTTTATAAAACTCTTAAGATTGTAGTGTCTTTAAAAACAACATCAGATTAGAGCTGTATCCCTGGGCCCTCTCACTCCTCATTGTCTCCCAGTCGTGTCATCTCTCAGCATCCAGTTAAGATGTTCTGCACACTCAAGCCTCTGCACAATAGTCTTTGTAGTTTTAGCCTTTTGCTGAAAACAGGCTCATCTTCCCACCTATTGTAGCCACTATGATGCCTGTGAAAAATCCTAGTTTTTCCAGGGCAGACAGAGAATCCTTGTCCCTCTTATACAGTGTCACTGTGGGGAGCTGGTGATCCACTTTTTTTTTTTTTTGAAAGACCATTGGGTCTTGGAAATTTTCATCCTGTTTGCAGAAGTTTTATCAATACAGAAAATCGAAAGTTCCTAATATAAGAAAATGTTTTGAGTTTACTTCAATTTAAGAGCTAAGACATTTGCATGACACTAGTTATTTACTAATAAAAAAAGTCAATTAGACACATAAAAGTCATGCACTTGTACATCACCCTAGTGCATCCAAAGGCATTTGTAAAATACCGGTTTCAGTTGTTGGGCCCTTTGAGATATCACTGAGAAGTGAACAATTTCAAGGGTTAGAGAGCTCACCTTAAAGTCCCCATCCCACGTTAGCATTGTTTGAGAATCTCTTCTAAAGTAGATTATACTCATCACTTAATACACGCCATTGATAACTGTAGCAATTTGTCTCCAAGAGTCTGTACATCTCCTTTTTAGTATCTACAAAGTTATTTTTGCAAATGTAAGACTTGCTTCTCTTTAAATTATCTCTACCACCTTTTCACATGGATTGTGAATATTGTTATTATTGATTTATCATATATATATATTCCATTCTAGAACATAGCTTCTGAGTTACAAACTGTGTTTCTTTAGATCTCAGTCAAATCTCCAAAACTTAGTGGAATGCCTAATAGGGAGCAATTACTCAAAATATATTTCTTTAATTATAGAATTGAAAGGTGGTAAGCATAGTTTTGTTGTCCAGTACTGTCCATTGCTAGAGGAAGGTCATATCCTTCCTCCCTCAGTTACCACTTGATTACAGTGTATTCCTGATAGAACTGATCCTTGCACTTGATCTGTCATATAGGCTCTAGCCAAGGAGAAGCCTGGGAGGACTGTCCTGGATCTACCAGCTCTTTTAATCTTTCCGTGAGCCACACGACTGACAAGTGCCAGAACTGCTCTCTCACTCCAATTGGAGGGAAGTTACAGCAGATTTCAAATCACAATTAGGAACAATATGCATATACGTGAGTATGCATTTGTGCATGTGTGCATAAGGCAGAAACCTAACGATGAGCTTGCTAATACCAAGGCTTGTATCAAAGCCAACTTACTTGATATCTAGATTTTAAAAATTACGATTGAACATCCACTCTCACTTTTTGTCAATAATCCTGGTATTTATTTCCAGTCCTCTATTATCTCCCCCACAAGTTTTCTAGGCTAAAAGATATTTAGCAATCTATTTTGCAATTCCCTAAGCTCCTTGAGAACTTGACCTCTCTTAAAGGGTAGATAATTACCACCAGAATCACTGAAACAGTAACACTCACTTATCGGTGCTTGTTTCGTGTTCTTTTGGGATGAAGAATTTTTACTCAATAGGAAACTGAAGCAAGAAAAAAGAACAATTCATTTTTCTTTATATTATTCTTTATGGTTACATGATGTGAGTATACCCAGAGCCCACGGAATGCCTTTGTGTCTGCAATTACTTTTTAAAGATATAACCTCCACAAACATTCCACATGTGAAAATTCACTGTACACTAGCTGACATAATTCACACTATACAGATAAAATGTAAGAAACTGAAAAAACATAGTGGAAATTAAAATAAATGCTCACTAACAAGAAAAGGATTATATGAATAACAGTTCATTATCTGATATAGTCCTAGTCTGATGTTTATGCAATAAGTATGTATATAAAATTTTCAGTAAACTCTGGGTACAGGGAAAGTAGTATACCATAAACACCAGCTTTGTAGCTAAGTACTATTCTTGGCTGCATTACCTGGGTGACTTGTTTCTATAAATGTACTGTGATGTTCAAGGAGCCAAGCAGAAGGCTATATTGTATTGTATGTATTTTCAGAACAGGCAAAACTGAGCATGAAAGGGAATGAATAAAAAATGAGATATTCCTGTGGGCTTGGAGATAAGTGAATCTTGAGGCTTCCCCCAAGTCCCTGTGGGTAGAGATGGTTGCTGTCTGTAATTACCTCTGTGGGTGCTGGTTATCACAAATGGCCTCTGCCTCCTTTTCTCTACCCACTCTCAGTGAACAGCATCCCTTACTCAGATGTGCTTGCTTAGAAAACGTATTATCTAATAAATAATTGTTATCTCGTGTGTATGTCCTGACTCTAAGAGTAATAGATCTGAGGCAATGCCTACTGTTTCCTATCATAGGCATGTCTTGTCTTACTTGACTCAGATAATTAGTCATTTGACACCAATGCTTGGTAGTTAGCACAGAAGCATCTGGGATCTTCCCAACATCTAATGAGCTCTTGTTCCTCATTGAATCTCCAAAGTTATCTTGGCTCCATTTTTTTTTCCTTTTGTTCGTGTCTGAGACTAAAGAATCATTCCCAGGCCTTTGTCTCCTGAAAATACCTAAGAATTAGTGAAGAAATTTTTGTTTTGAATCCAGACTACAGTACTTAAAACAAGAGAAGTAAAGATTTGTTCCTTCTTTTCTTGGTTCATTGCATGCTATGCTTTAACTAATGCCTTTGGTTCTAGAGTTTGGCTGTGGTTCTCACAGTGTTAAGCATTTGGGCTTTCAGGCTTTTCAGATGGCCTTATTCTTAAGGAAGTTCAGCACTTTCTTACAATTTTCCAAAGAAAACAGTCCTTGTTGTCATAACCTTCTTGTATAACCAAGTTCACAGAGCCTGGAAGCATTTTGTAAATGTATTGAAACAGAAAAGAAAAAAAATAAATAAAAAAATAAAAACTTCCCTTAGGGACCACCCAAGGGACAGGGATAAATTGGTTCCCTCCATTAAGTGATCTTTAAGCATCAAATTTTAGTAGAAATGTTAGGGAGTAAATGATCACTTTTAACAGGGGGTTGCCTGAGGTCTGAGAGTGCAAGTTGGCCTATATTTAATGACTGCAAGGTCATTGCATGAAATCAGTAGAAGGAAGCAGAATCAATTGGGTATCTAATTGCTATTCTCTGCTCTGATGGCTTGTGATGACAGCAAACCTTCCAAATGAAATTGTTGTAAAAATATCATACCATGGTTAATGGCACAGGGAATCAAAGAATTTACTCCAATAACCAGTTGTGACTCTGTAATCTGAAAGATCTTTACAATTATTCCATCACTGCAATCTCAAATTTTTTTTTTTTTTAAATTTCATTCATTGAGTTACTCTAAAGGCCAGAGATTTTTATGGCTCTTTTGCAAAGAAGTCATGTTACATGCAGAGACTTTTCAATTATGCACACTACTAATGGAGGAAATCAGGAGTGAAGATTATTCTGAATGGTGGATAATCCCCAAATCTTCTCTATTGGACTTAGAAGGTATAATATTACTTGTTGGTGTTGCTTTTGTCCTGATACACTGAATGGTTCAGTAACAAAATGGATCTGGTTGCTAAAGTAACCAGGTAGTGAGGGATAAGTCTCAAGGATATTCAGAACTACAAATAAGAGTCAATATATAGGTGTAATTAGTTAAAGGAAAATACAATATGTGCATACAATCAAAAATTTGATATAGACAAAAACATAGTTATTTTCATATTTTAATTACTATATTAATAATAGGGCTAAAATATATTTATGTTAAATGCAATTGAAATTGAAATAATCACTGTAAATTTAATGCTAACATTTAGAAAATCATTTAAAATATAAAAGTATATACTTCTGTTCATGGAAATCTAGTTGAAGTTATTAAGTAAAGGATTCCTATTGTAATTTTTATGTAGGGTGAGCAGTTAATTAATGAACAAGACACTATAGTGTACAAGAATTAAAATTCATACTAAAGATTTGGTTCAAAATATTCTGGGTTTTCCCAAACATACATATTCATTCTTATTTTCAAGAGAAAGCATTGTTATCTTGGCCATGTTTTAAACAATTATTAGCACATAATTACATCATTGTTTTCAAATGAATTAAGCCACAAACATGCACTAATCTACCTAACAGCTAGGTCAAAGGTTAAGAACAAGAACTCTCAGTTGTTCTTTTTCTTTCATTCATCCTTCTAGTCATTTATCCATTCACTTTCTGTATATAAACCACGTTACTAAAGAGGTAAAGGATAATGAGTTTGTATACGGGACAAATTATCTTTGAGAATTCAGCCTACTCAGTATCAGAAGATTTACATAATAATTAGTTAAACCTTGCTTAGAAGTAATAATGAAATTTCATATATGTTCTGTACATCAGTATGAAGAGAGATGTTTTTGTCATCTGTCTCCTTTCCGTCGCTAAGACACACACTTATTGCAACTTCTTTGTACTGTCCAAAGTATGAGTAAAACTTTCTGCTGCTCAAGACCTGAAAGTCGGTAATTTAAGAAGATCATAAATTTATTTGCTAAAAAACACAGAGGCTGGGAAGGCCAAGAACAATACTCTAGAATGTTTCTATCCAGTCAGGACTGCCCTGTGTTTCCAAGATAGTACATCTTGCTGCAGCCATGCATGCTTCAATAGCATTGTACAGCAAGAGTCCTCATTGAAATAAGTTTACGAATACTAGTCCATCCCATCCATGAGACAGCACCCAGAACCTACCACTTCCCAAGACAGATGCCTCTAAAAATAATAACTAAGTATGGAGTTCAATTTTCAGAGAACAGATGCTGGAGATACATCTACATTCAAGCAGCAGCTCTAGAATATAGGCTGGAATGCTATTTGGTGGGCTATGTCCCAACAAGGGCAGCAGAGAACATACCATAAATCTAATTGCAAAGATCAAAATTCGTGATGTGAAAGAAGCAGGAACAGACAGACATTTAAAAAAAAGTCTCACTTAGGTAAAGGCTGGAATGCAGTGTTTTTATATAGAGATAAATAATGAGAAAGAGAAATCATTCATACTCCTCTGAGGAGGAAAAAGAAAAGCAACTAATCCTGTTTTGAAGAATGAATGATACCCTCTCTTTCCCCAGGTTTACAGTATTGTAACCCTCAGAAGTTACATTTTCTCCTCCATTGCTCAGGTTACTTTATGGTTAGTTGAAAGTTCACATTATACACCATAACTGTTTTAAAGCACAGTAAATTCAATATTTTCAGTAATTCAGCAAGTACTTTTATTGAACCTATTCTTACAGACATTCTTGAATTCCCTAATCTAGATGTGTTTAAATTAGAATATGCTACAATCATTTTATAACGTAGCTACAGAGCTGGCATTGAGAACCCCAGCCCCTCAATCATGGCACTCTGAACTCTCCTGTTAAGTCATTTGGCACACAATGTTTGATATAGCCTTCGGGGACATGGCTTCATATACACAGTGTATCCTAAACCTGAGTGTAAAATTCTCAGCTAGGCAATAGGCAGTGGCTTTGAGCTTATTGAATTTCACAGACAAAGGAAGACAGAGTAGGTAAGCTACTGGTGTGCTGTAAGCCTTACAGACTGAACGTTTTTGTAAAAAAAAAAAAAATCAAACAAGAGTTAATAAAAAGTTATTCTGTATTTTATAGCATGTAGCATTGTCTTGTCTTTTCCAGGTATTAGATGCTGAGAACCTTCTTCATGCTTCTAACCATCCTTCACACAGTGCGACATCAAAGACATTCCTACGGGAAAACTAGATAATCAGGTTCGCAAGGAAAGAATGTCCATGTGCTGTCATCATTGCTCATGGGATTGTAGTGGAGTATAATTTTTTAAGCAAGGACGGATCAAAAAAGATGACAGCAATCCCCTTTTAACCAGGTTTTAAAAACTGATCCAAACAATGTTGGATTTTTTTTTTTTTATCTTCCATGACAAATCAGGTGTCAAGGTGAATTTGGTTACCACTTCCACGGAATAAACTTCTCAATTGGATGACAACAGAGTGATATGCCCAAGCTGCTCTAATTGAACAATGTAGAAATAAAGGGCTTTAATCTCTCTGATTTCCCTCAACAGTCCTTCTGTTCATTTCAGCATTGGGGCAAGGTGGAGAAACACCGTGAGTCCTTTGGAGAACAAATAATCAGCCCCTTATTAGAGGCTAGGGGTTTCATGTTTTTCTGCTTGCTCCAGTGTCAGGTGAGCCAGTGTCTCATGTGTTTTCTTTCATTCCTGTAAAACTTTGATGCTTACAGAGAATGTCACCATCAAACAAGAAGATTACCATGGGTGACAGACTGCTGGCGATGAAACTTGATCGCTGCTGGGTAAGGATGCTTATTGGAGAGGGGGGATACGGGTTTCTTTTTTAGACTTTACAGCAGTTATCTTATATTCTTTAAGCACCCAACATTCACAAATACAAAAATTTACTAACTTAACTTCAGTTGAGTATGTGAAACTGTTTGGTAGGATGGTTACATATTAGCTTCAGAATGAAACAATAAAAATAAGTTGCTATAAATTTTATTTCTTTTTTATAATTTTATAATAATAATTTTCCATACTTTTATGTGCAACTAATATATTAATGGAATCCATTGTGCCTGGTACTTTGTGCAGAATTTTATCATCATCTACATCTTACCAGTGAATGACAATGACTTATTTATTGCATAAACAGACATAAATATAAATAGATTTTGGTATAGTTTACATTTATTAATAGTTTTCTATTCAATAGTAACCTAACTAGTCATCTTATCACCAAAGAAACTGGGATGAAAACAATCAAAATTCCTCAGTTTTTCTGTCAATGATCATCATCAGAAGACCACCTGGATTCCTTTTCACCTGATAGAGCCTCAGTTAGAAACTGACATAAAATTATAATACTTTCTGAATACTGAACAAGTGTCAAAGATAATGACAAAAGATTTGTGAATGTAAATAAAATAAAAGCAATAAAGGTTCTTTTGAGAGAGGAGAGGCAAAGACCATAACATTGGGTAGGTAGGAATGAAGGAGGGAAGGGCTAGGAAGAATTGGAGGAGAGGAAAGAATATAATAAAAAAAAATTTGTGTATTTTCCCTATCCCATCCCCCTACCCCGTGTGGATTTTTCTTTTTTAATTCACAAAATCGGTTGTGGTACAAGCTATCCCTGAAGTGATGTCTAAAAAATTAGGACGTACTGTTGCTCACCACAAGGCTCTCATTGTGCATTTGTAAGATATCTGAAATTTTTACAATGATCTACAGTCTGTTTTCCAACTTCCACTCTTGTCTCTCCTGCTAGCCAATGATCCGGAGTTCTCTCAATTTCTCCAGCACGTTAATCATTGTTTTGTTTTAAGTGTGCCTTTTACCTTTGTTCTCAAACAGGGAACACTAGGTTGACTGTTTTCACATTTTTTTTCTTACTAAGCATTTCAGCCTCTGCACCATTAATTGGCAGTGGATAACATTTTTGTTTTGTGTGGGTGGGTGGGGACGGTGGGGGTGCCTGTACTTTACTGTGTTTAGCACTTTCTCTGGACTCTATCCATGTGATGACAGTAGCACCTTTTCCACCCCATTCTTCCAAGTTGTGACAAGGAAAATAGTTCCTGACATTTTTAAGCGTCCCCAAGGGGATGCAATCACTCCCACTCCACACCCCCAACACACAACACTTAGATTTCTCAGAAAAAGGTAGCCACTGACTCAGTATTTATCACCTCATTATGTATCACACCAATGTCTTTTAAAGGCACTTTGATTATCTAATATTTTCCTCCATAATGAGTCACAGATGCTCTTTGGCGTACAACCAGATGATATACTGATAAGCCCACTGCAATTTGAAAATAGTATAAGTGAAAAGTACAGAATACACATAACCTTCTGTGCATCGAGGCCAAAATAACTATACTCAGAACATTTACAAACACCTTTAGTTAGGTGAAAATAATCTAACATAAGACATATTTAACATCAGCTGTCAAATGGTATATCTCTATACCATATATTCTGAAATATATGGTATATCTCTATATGGTATATGGTATATCTCTATACCATATATTCTGGAAGTAAAAACCAGGACAACTATGTGGCTAACCTTTTACAATTATATATATTTAAAAAATGGTGTTTGGCATGGCGGTGCACACATTAAATGCAGAACTCAAGAGACAGAGTCAGGCATTGTGAGTTCAAGGCCAGCCTAGTCTACCTAGAAAATTACAGCCAGCCAGAGATATATAGTGAGACAGGGCTTTTTTCTTTTGAAAGAAAGACAGACAGACAAGAAGGAAGGAAGGAAGGAAGGAAGGAAGGAAGGAAGGAAGGAGGGAGGACAAGAGGAAGAAAGAGAAGGAGGGTGGGAAGAAGAAAGGAAGGAAGGATGGAAGGAAAGGATGGAAGGAAAGGAGGGAGGGAGGGAGGGAGGGAGGAAAAAGGGAGGGAGGGAGGGAGGGAGGAAAAAGGGAGGGAGGGAGGGAGGAGGGAGGGAAAAAGGGAGGGAGGGAGGGAAGGTGGGAGGAAAGAAGGAAAAGTACTATAAGTTGAGCCACCATAAATCTGTGAGAATTTGTATTGTAGTTATCATTCCTAACATATTTGAAAATTAGAATTCATTACTGGCTTATGCATGCTAAGGTTGTGATAAATAAAGAAGCTGAACAAACAAATAGGTGAAGAACTTGTCCTGTCCATTATTTTCCAGTTTTATAAACTTTGCCTCTGATAATGTTATTACTGTAAGTAGCATCATATTGTAAATATTGTTTTACAACATTCTTTGGTTGTATAATAGTATGCACCCAATAATTTGACATTTGTTTCTACATACCAGCAGTATTTTATTAAGTTTTTAAAGAGAATTTGTCTTTAGAAATGTGTTCATTCTATTACTGAATATGTATTTACTTCCTTTATGGTATTTTAATGACAGAAGATTACAGATCGCACAGTCTGTAGCAGATACTCATCTATGCTATGTAACACAAAACAATGAATAAATAATGTGGAAACAAATGGGCATGATAATCCTCAAGCAGAAATTCATTTACTAAAACAGTTAATTGGCTCACAGGATGCAGCTTGGCAAATCCTCTTATGAAACTATTCAAAGCACATTCAATGGAAGAGCAGCGCCTCGAGGAACAACTTATATCCAATAATAAGATAACAGAAATGTATTGATTCTGTGGCTACAATGAAGAAGGTTAAGGAGAGAATAAATTCTGGGAGCCTATTAACAAGGCAAAGCTGTCATAAAGCAGTTAAACTTATAAACTGTTTGTTTAATTATTACTTAGTTTCTGGACAATAAACAATATCATTCAATGAAAACCCATGAATACTTGTATAGCTTTATAGTATTTGTTACTCTCAATCTGTAGTCCTTCCTGATCTGAATTGTCTATGCATGATTTTAAAAAAGCCCTAATTTTGAATCTCATAAGCCTGGCACTTAATAGCATATCTTATATGTCTCCTATCTGCTTTTGTTCCTATGTTTACACTATTAATCCTGACACATGACTTTTGAATATATATATTCATACATACATACATACATACATACATACATACATATACATACATACATATATTTGGTCCTGGAATCACTTAAGCATCTTCAGCTCTCGGACAATTTTGATCTGTGATTGCCAAAATAAAGATGAAATGAGTATAATCCAGGAGAGTTAAAGAAGGCACGTGAAGATTTGTATAATAAATCTGAGAAAGTCCTGAAAAGATTAAAACATATGAATACTCATGCATCACTTAGCTTAATAAAATACACTTTTAAGTTAAATTGAGAAGACAAGACTGTTTAACACCTCTTTAATGTGCATGAGCCATCTGATAAGGAAGGTATATAAATGCTTATATGTGTTGTCAATAGCACTACTGGCAACACCCCTTCCTCCAATAAATCTAAACCAAACCTTATGATGATGGACTGTAAACACCAGTGACTATTGTAAGCCAAGTGTGGATAACTAAATTTGATGGGATAGACAATAAAATGATTATTAATATAGTAGTCATAGCACGTGTGTGCTTAGCATAATAAGTCACTGAGTCTAGCCTATGCAAACATGACCTGATACAATCATTGGAGATTTTTATATATGTAAAAACTTTTAACAATAACATGGTTGATCTGCATGGGCTTTGTTTAAGCATATACTTCTTTACATTTTGTACAAATATGTAAGGAACAACCGAAGAGGCCTTTGTGGCTGTAAATGCGTCCCTCTGAGAAAGATCTGCAAATTCTTACAGGAAGCAGAAGGGCAGCAGCAACTGCAGCAGGAATGCTCACTTGAGAGGCAGTTGTTGAAACAATCAGAACATCTGGAAATATGTAAGCCCTAAGGCTCTGAGACTGGCCAAAACTATTCTATCACTAACAGGTTTGGGATGTAGAAGTAGATGACTTCATTCAGTGAAGAGTAAGAAACAAACATGGGGCATATGAGACTCATATTCCATGCCTTTGCTTCATCTCTCAGGTGCAGAACACTTGGGCTACTCTCTTCAGCACCTATAGTAGTTCTGAAAATCTGGGAGTCTATGAATATATACACTTCTCTAAGGAAAAATGTACAATATCAAATAAACCCTTCCTGATTGCTTGTGGTTAAGTTTTATCCCAGCACCAGAGAAGCAAACTTGAACATTGTACATGAAAACAGCTTAAATCCTAACACATTTTATTGTCTTCTATAAAACTATGTTCGAAAAAAAGACTATTGTGGTGGTTTGAATAACAACGCCCTCCACAGGCTCACATGTTTGCATGCTTAGTTTCTAGTTGATAACTCTAGAGAAGGATTAAGATATGTGGTCTTTGAGGAGGTTTGTTCTTGTTGGAGGAAGTGTGCAGCTGAGACTGGATTTTGAGTCTTCAAAAGTTAACACCAGGCCCAGTCTCTCTCTTTGCCTGTGGATCAGGATGTAAAGCTCTCAGCTACTGCTCCAAAGCCACACCTGCCTGCATGCTACCACGCTCTCTACCATGATGTTAACAGATTAACCCTCTGAAACTGTAAGCAAGCCTCCAACTAAATGGCTTCTTTTTAATATTCCCCTCCGTCATGGTGCCTTGTCAGAGCACTAGACTAGTTACTATGACAACAACAGCCGGGGCCAGGGGGGACACAAAAAATAACAACAACAACAACAAAAACCAAAGCCTTGGAACAATAGCTAGGTAGGTAAGTGCAGCATTCTGGTCTTCCAAATGACCCAAATTAGGTTCCCAGTACTTATATCTGGCAGATTCATCCAGAACTCCAGATTCAGGTGATTTCTAGCTTCCTGTTCTGGCCTCAGAGGGCATGTGCACATACCCACAAATAGGCACACGTATGCACAAACACTTAAGAAAGCAAAAGTAAATTTATGACAAATATATTTAAATGTTCAAACAAAATAATTTATAATTTGAACAACACTAATACAAATTATCAAAATGTAGAACATAAAAGACTTTCTTCAAAGAAAGAGTTCTTATATGTTTAAAGGGTGTTCCATTAAGGAGGATTTTGTTCCATAGTGTAGAATAAAGAGGGTGCACATCTCTTTGGTTTCCATTCTATAAAATATCATTATTTAAATTGGTATAGGCTCAGCCTTTTAACCATATTACGGGTGTGTTCTACAACTGCTACTAGAATGAGGATGTGTGCCATTTCAGGCCATGTAGGTAAAGTATATATGGGCATCAGCTTTGGGAGTGACCCACACTCACTTAAATATATTGTCACACACATCAAGGGTCTGTCTGTTTCTAAACTCATTTTTTTTTATCGTGTTATGTCCATGATAAGGTGTAAAGTATTACATAACTCTTCCAAAATAGTTTATTTCAATTTACTCTGATAGAGATGGTAACAACACACCAAAGAAGAGATTCTGCCTAATTTTAATGGGTTTACAGGCACTTGAGTGACTTGGACTTTGCGTCATTGTAAAGCTTCCCTCGGTGTGGGTTACAACTCAGACTGTCTTCTGTGCTAAAGTCCATTGAACGATCTCAGGCAGGTACAACCTCAAATGCTCTCAGAAAGTTCAGCAGCTGCCACAACTTCCTTCATGTCAAGGAGTAGTCTTGTTTGACTTGTGAGTTTTGTGAGCCTCTTGAGTCTGTTAAGTCTTATAAGACTCCTCTTTCAAAAGGAAATGGTCAAATCCAATGGAAACAACTATACTGGACATGACAGCACAGGTCTATGAAAGAAAAAGCCAATGGGAGCATTCTGTGAGGAGTCTTCAGAGAGAAGTACCATTCAAGTAAATTTCCCATCAGTGAAGGGTGTACCTGGAAGTATAAGAAGTAAGTTCGTTCGTCTTCACTTGGCTTTTCTCTATGACATGCTATCACATTAGTAGAAATACTAAGACAACCACTTTTACTGCCTTGTATTATTGGAATTATATCCCTATAGACCCCTAAAAAATACAATGGTGTTACATATGTACAAGGATGTATAAGTCTAATTATACATTAATTAATAATTAATTAAAAATTAATAATAAAAATAATTGAAAATAATAAAAGTGCACTGTAAGTTGTTAGCAACGCTCATTCATATGTTGAATCAGTAGAAATAGAACGAAAGAGTAGATTTGAAAAAGTTTGTCTAAAATAATCTAATAAAGCTGTTTTAATTCTTCTGAGTACATTTGTGTAGTTAATTAATTTTCTAGGTATTTTCTTAATAGAAGGTTCACCTACATCATGCTATCAGAAAGTTCAGCAGCTGTCACCACTTCCTTCATGTCAAGGAGTAGTCTTGTTTGTCTTGTGAGTTTATATCATATCTATCAAATGACGGTGATTTAAGGCTCAGATTTCCTTGCCACTTTTCATATTCAAATGTATTATTATCAAATATCAGGAAATACACATCACTGGGTGCATATAGAATGTTCTCACCAAGTGTAGGTTGGAAATCCTGAGAAACTTACAAATGTGTTGCCATTCCGCTAAACAGCAAGATTATGCATCATCCTCATGCAGATAGATACTGCAGCAGGTCTGTTACAGGTGTCCTCATACAGATACCCGAGCTGATTCTGTTACAGGTGTGGTAACTAGGATGTGAGTCCACAGTTACTTGTCAGCTGTACCAGCTTCATTACACATAGTCTCATCTCCCAGAAACATCCTGTAGCAATTGCCAGAAATACTCCTAAATTACTAAAAGTTTCAACAAAATGCAAATTTCAATTCATTTTGTGATATCTGAAAGATAAACTATACAATGAGGGCCTGAAAATTCTAAGAGATTAAGAAGCTTAATGTGAGAAGCCTGGGAGAAAACAAAATCCTCAGCAACAACCACAATGTAAAAATTCACTCCTATAATTCAACAAAAGAAGTTTCAGTTTAATGAATATATTAAGATTATACTGAGGAGATTTTCCATAGCTTATAGAACACCCAGAGTATACTACATGCATTTTCCTTCATCTATAACTCATTTAATTCATAATGTCTTAAGTTTCCAAATTAAAATCACTTTTAATTAAAGAATTTCAGCCAACCATGGAAACAAAGAATACTATATTTCTAAATATAAGTGAATAAGTGAATATAATATCTACCAAAATTACTTCTCTTTGTAAATGGAAAGAAGGAAAAAGTCGTATTCTATAAGCCAGACACCAACTAGTTTCAGGTGTTTCCTGTTAATAAATTAGAATAAACTTAGAGCCAGACCTGTGAAATTATTCTCCTTAATCAAAAAATCAATGATTTGATGTTTATTCTCTTTTCATGAGAGCTCATAATATAAAAAGAGAAGAAAATGTCATTTATCCTTAAGTTTTGAAGTGCACTATACATTTTCTTTCTTTCCTTCTTCCTTTCCTTTTCTCTTTCTTTCTTTCTTTCTTTCTTTCTTTCTCTTTCTGTTTTGTATAGAATAGAGTTTATTCAGGGCATGGGGAGGGGAGTTGGGAAGGTAGTGGAGACAGAGAAAGGCAGAGAGAGAGGGAGAGGGAGAGAGAGAGAGAGAGAGGGAGAGAGAGAGAGAGAGAGGGAGAGAGAGAGAGAGAGAGAGAGAGAGAGAGATAAAGTAGAGGAGTAAAGGCCTGCCATGCGCACATGGAGAGGGAGGAGGGGAATGAGGAAAGAGGGGGAGCAGGACAAGAGGACAGAGCAAGAGTGTTAGTATTCTGTCTAAACTCCACCCTCTTGCCTCTCTGTCCCCTCCCCCCTTCCTCTTTCTCCACCTGGTCATGGCTGGCCAGCCTCTACTTCTCTTCTTCCTCTCTCTTCTTCCATCTTCTTCCCCCCACCTTTGCCCTATCTCCTGAATAAACCTCCCCTACCTTGGAACCGTGCAGTCTGGAGTGGTCTGTTCTGAACTGCGGTTGGACATCTAACAACAACTAAGAGAGAGCAAGGTAAGAGAGTGCACTATCCATTTTCAAATGACCAGGTAGGGTACTGAAATAATGTGAATGGTTAAGAATTTAATTCTTCTATTTACTATTAGTTATCAACCATTTTATGTACATTACTCTACAATAATGGGTACAACTTTCCTCTACCTCTTATTAAACAGTGAGCAAACCCAGAGGCCGTGTTTATAAAGCTCCCTTATTATTTGGAAGTGAGATTTGAAAGGTAATCCTGAGATTCACGAGGAAAGAACGAAGGAAGTTGCCAGGCATGTCAACCATCAATGAATGTACTGTGCTCTCTGATGAAAGAAATCAAGAAAACATCTTTCATTCAAAGACAAAGCTGTACATAGGAAAACAGAGAGTAGTTGTGAGGACAGGTAGGTTGGGACCTTGAGCCCAGGTTGAAGAGCTAAAAATTGCCTTGGTAGGGAATAGAATATATCACAACTGATAGAGTAGAAGACAGACACCTTTAACAGGGAAGATAAGAAACTTCTTGGCACTGATTTTGAAGAGTTATTTTATTCAAACAATCCTTTCAAAGCCATGTGTCTAGCTAGAAATAATATAGTTAAAAACCAATAAATTTTGAATATTGACTGTTAAAATTATGACTGAATATGTTGAATATGTCAAAGATAGACATGTATTAAAATAACATCTCACTTTCATTTAAAAGTAAGCACACTGATGGAGAGTTACAAAGTGGAGATATTTGTGAATTTTCAGTTACAACAGAGAGTCCAAGAGGGAAAATGTCACAAATTACGTATACATGGTGCCAAAACTTAAAAGAGAAGGATCTCAAAATGTATCTTTAAAAGTCACGGACACAGCTGAGAAGGGAGTACACACACACAAAAAAGGACTGAGGGCCAAAGACTGAAACTTGGAAGTGTCAGTGATTGAACAAAGAAACAGAGAGGATTGCCAGAGCAGGAAAAAGGATTGATCAGATAATCAGGAAGCTAACCAAGAAGGCTGGTCACTGGAGCCAATAGAGTAAGGCAGTTCATGGAGGGTGGGGTACCAGTTTCAAAGGCTACAAAACCATCAAAGACAGCAAGAAAAAGGCCCTGATGTTTGCCCTGCCTCTGCCTCTCTGTCTCTGTCGCTCCCTCTCTGTCTCTGTCTCTATCACACAGAGAAAGAGACAGAGACAGAGAGACAGCAAAATAGAGAGACAGAGAAAGAAAAATATAGCCAGTGAAATGTAGTTTAAAAGTATGTGTTGTGCTTCAATCTATCTGAAGCTCTGGGAAAATGCATTTGCAGCAGGAGCTGTAAGAATTTTAAGTGATTCTTTACATCATCAGAAGCAGTCAATGGACTATACTATTATACATAGTCACATCTCTGTGAAGGGACTAATGTCTAATAAAGTGGCAAATTTCACACCATTCGTTTTTGTTTACTGGGAAAACAAACTCCCCAAAGTATAACCAGCAATACTGCTGGAGTTGTATCATATTTCAATGCAGCGTCATTCATTCATTTGTCAAAAAAGACTCCATATGAAAAGGACTATAGGATTCACCAGAAGACAGTGTTCTGAAGAGGTAACTGATGTTGGAAAATGAGTATGTCAGAAATCTATGATGGTAACATAATTACAAAATGGCTTTGAGGAGCCTGTATTTTTTCTACACTTCTTAACACAAGCAAATTGATTTATCAGGAACACCACAATAACATCACTGAAGGTAGAAACATAAAGTATACAATGAAGGCAAGTTCATAGCACTAAGTGCCTACAATTTTTAAAAATGGAGAGATCTCTGATTGGTGGTTCAGACTGAAAGCCCCAAGGGTACAGGTTAGTTGACTCGGTTGGTTTTTTTGTGGGATTCCTATCCCCTTTGGGAACCGCAATCGTTCCTCCTATTCTTCCATAAGAGTCCCCAAGCTCCATCCACTGTTTGGCTGTGGGTGTCTGTATCTATCTGATTCAGCTGTTGAGTGGAGCCTCTCAGAGGACAACTTGGTCCTGTCTGCTAGCATAAGAGAGTATCATTAACAAAGGTAAGGGATTGGTGTTTGCCACCATAGCAATTCAATAATGTACATGAAAGCTCTACAGCAAAGAGAAGAAATCAAATCCCAGTAGGAATAGATGACAAGAAATAACCAAACTCAGGGCTGAAATCACTAAAATAGAAACAAACAAATAAAGCAACAAAATAGAATGAATTAATTAAACAAAGAGTTCTTTCTTTCAGAAAAGTCAATGCTTCACAAACCCTTAGTCCAATTAACTGAACAGTAGAGAAAGAAGATATAGATGAACAAAACGAGAGATGAAAAAAGGAGACACAAGAACAGACACTGAGGAAATCCAGAGAATCACAAAGATATAATATAAGGACTTATAATCCATCAAATGGAAAGTCAAAAATAAATGGATAATTTTTTTCAATATGCACCACCTACCAAAGTTAAATCAATATCATTTAAGCAATTTAAACACACCTATAAGTTCTAATGAAATAGAAGCAGTCATTAAAAGTCTCTCAACCAAACAAGCAAAAATCAGATAGTTTTATCATGGGGTTCTACCAATATCAATATCAATATTCCTCAAGTCATTTCATAAAAAATAGACATAGAAGGAACATTGCCCAACTCATTTTATTAGGTAACAGTTACCCCAATACCAAACTGCATAAAAATCCAACAAAAAAGAGTATTACAGACTATATGAACATAGGCGCAAAAAAATCTCAATAAAATACTTGTAAACTAAATCTATAAACACATAAAAAAGGTCAAAAAAATCTCAATAAAATACTTGTAAACTAAATCTATAAACACATAAAAAAGGTCATCTACTGTGATCAAATAGGCCTAATCTCAGAGATGCAGGGATAATTCAGCATATGCAAACCTACCATATTAAAAAACCTGAAAGAATGAAAACACATGATGAAGTCATTAGATGCAGAAAAGACATTTAACAAAACCCCAACACTCCTTTATGATAAAAGTCCTGAAAGTTTAGAGAAACAAAGGACATACATCCAACACAGTAAAGGCAATTTACCGCAAGCTCCGAGTCAATACCAATTTAAATGGACAAAGATTTAAAGCAATACTGCTAAAATCAGGAACAAGACAATTCACTCTGTCCTATAACTTCTAAACATAGTACTTGAACTCTTAGCTAGAGCAGTAGAGGTAAATTTCTTAAAAGAAATTTCAGCTTAATATAGAAACATGAAAAACCAAAGATAGTTAAAATGATAGTTAAATGAATAATAAAAGAACTGTTGAAGATATTACCATTCTTGACCTCAAACTACAGAGCTAGCAATAAAAATAGCATGATGTTGACACAAGTGCATGTGCACGCGCATGCGCACTCACGCAGACACACACACACACACACACACACACACACACACACACACAGAGAGAGAGAGAGAGAGAGAGAGAGAGAGAGAGAGAGAGAGATCAACAGAATTGAATTGAAGACCCAAGCAAAAAGCCACACATCTATGAACACCTGAATTTTTTTTTTAATGAAGAATCCAGAAATACACAGTGGGAAACAAGCACATAAAAGCATTTTCAACAAATGTTCAACTGGACAACTACATGGAGAAGAATCCAAACAGAGCTATACTTACATTCTTCACAAAACTCAACTTCATAGGTTCAAAGACCACAACACAAAATCAGATAACTGAACCTAAAAAAGAGAAAATAGGGAATAGCCTTGAACTTATTATCACAGAAAAAGACTTTTGAACAGAACACCATTTGCTTAGGCATTAAGACCAGCAAACAATAAACAAGACCTCATGAAACTGAAAAGGTTTGAGGCAGCAAAGGACACTGTTATTGGGACAAAGGACAAAATGGTATCCGACAAAATGGCATCCTACAAAATGGGAAAAGATATTTACCAATTACTCATCTAATAAATGATTAACTTCCAAAGTATATAAAGAACTCAAAAACACCCTAGATATTGAGAAAAAACAACCCAGTTAAAAATGGGATAGAGATCTAAACATAGTTCTCCAAACAGGAAACTAAATTGGATGAGAAACACTGTTCAACATTCATAGTTATCAGGGAACTGCAAATCAAAATGGCTTTGAGTTTCATCATGCACCTCTTGGAATAGCTGAAAACCAATAAAAAGAGTGACAGCTCATGCTGGCAAGGATGTGAAATGAGAGGACCACTCATCCATTGTTGGTGGGAGTGCAAACTTGTACAGGCACTATGGAAATCAGTGTGGCAGTTTCTTAGGAAGGTGAAAGTAAATCTATCTCAGGTTCCAGCTATATCACTTTTGGGGATGTACCATAAAGGTGCTTCATCCTACCACAGAGGACGTTTACTGCCACTCCACTCATAACAGCTGGAACTGGAAACCACCTAGACGTCCCTCAAGTGAAGAATTGATAAGGAAAATACAGTACATTTACACAATGGAATATAACTTAGGCCCTAGACTCAATTTCCAAGTATTGCAAGCAACAACAAAATCCACAAAACCCTAATATTATAAAATCAAATACCAAAATCCTTATATTATAATATCAAAAAATCAATAATACTTGAATTAAGGATAATCTCAACTATTTTTCCATTTAACAGCCAAACTGGTAAAGTTAATATAGACACAAAAAGAATCACCATTTCCAAATCTCTTAAGACTTCATCTCTACTACCTCCTCTGTGCTGTGCCATTTATTGATTTTGTATATAATTATATATACAGTTGCATATACACCATAGGTGTATATGCAACATATTGGTATCTGGATATCACTTTAGTAAAATTTTTAATATGCTTTGATGCCCAAGGAAAGGTTGAAAGATTTTCACTTACAGAAGTGTCTGTACCCTTTCATATTTGTTGCCTTATTTTAATTTACAGTAATGTGTTTCTTTTTTTTCTTCAATGTATAATATGTCAAGGTCAGAAATGTCTAGGTGCTGACATTGAGAATTTACTTTGGACTTCATGTTTACCAGAAGAAAACAAATACATTGCCATACAATTTTTTTTCTATAGTGTTACAAATCTCTATTTCAAAGCCAATTGGTGTCTTAAGGTATAGATAGATGAAACAAAAGAATTTATCTTAAGAACAGAAAAGTAATTGAGTTTTCTGTTTAAACTCTAAAGTTTAACTTAGTAAAGTTTATTAAAAGGAAATTAGAATATATGAAACAAGATAAGTATTTCTAATTTAAAAACTCTCTAGAGGCCCCTGTGTGCTGTCATGCAGCATGGACAGGGCGGGTACCACTACAGTATGTAAATATGTGGTGGAGAGATGGGAGAGAAAGAGAAGCAGCATAGTTTGTACACTATGAAGAGAGGCAGAACTGAAAACTTGAGGGTGGTAACGAACAATTTAATAGGAGTAGCCTGTACTGCCACCTGTCGCTGTTGTGATATCCAGGCCCATGGGGCCACAAAGGGTCATGTCTGGTTCCATGGCCCAGCAGCAGAAAGGATCTGTGTTGATGACCATGTCCCATGTTACCACCAAAGATCATGCGAATGTCCTTGGTCTGGGCTGTTTCCTGGGACCATCCAAGGGTGGTACAGAACTGGCCGTGCCTGTCTCAAGGATGGTATGGAATGGGACAGTGCTGGAGAGCTAGCCCCAACGGCGTGAGTGCAGCAGAAGTGCTTTTACCGCTTGCCAGTTGGCACAGGCGTGAGAACTGGCCCAGCCCCTCATGTGGCTGGCTGACCAACTCATCTACTACCCAGGCCCAGATCCAGGGCTTTGAGTTGGTTCACCCCAGCATCTACTCCATCGATGAACTGCTGGAGCACTTGAACATACTGGTCCTGCAGAACCAAAAACGAAGGATCCCCATGAACAGGGCAACAACAGAATATCTGAGAGAGATCCAGGTGAGAACCCAGGTGAGAACCCAGTATTAATAATTTAGTAGAAGCCAGAGGCCTCGAACAAGACTAATGATTCATTGCAATGAATATTTGCAAGTAAAGTTGTTAGGGCAAAAGCTGCTGTGTTACACATTGCAGTTTCCATGGATAGATTATATAATATATATATATATATAATCCATATATTATATATATATATTATCCATTATATATTATATATATTATCCATATCCATGGTGGGGAGGGGGGAGTTGCAAGAATGGAGAATAGAATAGATATAGAAGAACAAGGAATGGAGTGGAGTTGGGGTGAATGATGTGAATTTCACAAAGAATCAATAAAAAAAATTTTTAAACCCTTCCCATTTAAAATTAGGCCATTAAAATAAAGTGATCAGATAATAGGGCCACAGATGAGAATAGATAGCAAGATTATTTGTATCACCACTGTTTCTTCTTCCTCTTCTCCTTCTCCCTTCTCCTTCTCCTTCCTCTTTCTCCTCCTTCCTCTTTCTTCTTCCCCTTTCCTTTTTCATCCCCCTTCCCTGCCCCCTCTGCCCCCTCTTCCCCTTACCTTCCCATTTCCCCTCTCCCTCTGCCTCCACTCCCCCTTCTCCTCTGTTCTCCTCTTTGCCTTTCCTCTTCTTCTTCCTCTTCTTCCTCTTCTTCCCCTTCCCCTTCCCCTTCCCCTTTCCTTCTCCTCCTCCTCCTCCTCCTCCTCCTCCTCCTCCTCCTCCTCCTCCTCCTCCTCCTCCTCCTCCTTCTTCTTCTTCTTCTTCTTCTTCTTCTTCTTCTTCTTCTTCTTCTTCTTCATTTTCTTCCTCCTCCTTCACTTTCACCTTCCTTTCTTTCTTCTTTAACATGAGTGCTGTGGATGAAACTTAGGTCCATAGACTTGTTTAGCAAGCACTTAACAATCTGAGTGGTCCCTGGATTATTTTTATTAAAAGCATCTCTATTTAGAAAGCAATGTCTTCATGTCTAATTAAAATATTTTCACAGTTTGTTCCTCAGAGATGCATTATTGAAATTTTGTACTTTCTTCAATGCTGAATAGTTTTTTTTCAAGATATGTCTATTATATGCCATAATATAGTAATCCTTTCCATGGACCTGAAGAGAATGCATCTGTGTCCCACCTATCTGATGATTATCATACCTGTATGTGACCACCATACTGGATGTGGTTGCTATTGTATCTTTGATTACTCTCCTGTTTATTACCAGTGAATACAATATGGAATATTCCAGACCAGTCTTTGAGGTATCTGAAACCTTCTGCAGTCTGAGATTCGTCAAATATCAATTAATAACTAATCGAGTGAGTTTTTATGAACTTAGAAACAACATCTATAGGTTTTATTATAAATAAAGTATTCCAATTTTTTTGAGTCAGGGTCTCCCTATGTAGTCCTTGTTGTCATGAAACTTTTCTAAGCAGGCCAGGCTGGCCTCAAAACTCATATAGATCCTCTTGCCTCTCTCTCCCAAGAGAACTAAAGGTGTGTGCCCATATGCCCAACCCATATCTTCTAATATCTAAAATGGAATGTTATTCTTGGCTTGGAAGATTAATATTAAAGTAAAATTATTTTCTAGAATCCAAAGTACACCTGGTAGCAGAAAAGAACTATTGTTTTCTGGGTGTATACCATTTTTGAGACATTATATAACCATATACAGATTATTCCTGGGACAAACTATAGCAAGTAATATTCAGCAAATGAAATCTTGATTTTAACCATGATAATTGTCACTGAAAAAATGGAAAAAAATCTACTACAAAGTTCAAACTAGAAAAGTAATTAACTTTATATCTTCTTTCATGATACGCGTGTCCATTACCATTTTCTCATCATCTAATATGAGTGCATAAAAGTATATTTGATAGTGAAAGTACAAGGTTGTGTTGGAGGTTCCACAGTTTCAGGATGGCTATTTAAACTGTGTGGAAGCTCATGAGATGTGTAGACTTTGGATCTGGCTGCATTCACTGTAAGAATTTTTTTTATTTGCAAATTTATTATAATAAATTTTTAGTAAATAAAAAATGAGATAAGAAATAGGATTTCAAGATACTATACAATTCAAAATGTAAAAAAATGGAAAAAGTCCTAAAATGACACATTTTTAATTGAATTATTATGTAAAACCTAAATATTGAAACAGGACCCAAATAATTTTATTGACAATTTTGAGCTATTTGAAATTAAAAGTAATGTAAGCTTTCCTCACCAGTGACTACAGTGGAAAGGACTAATAAATAAAATATCAAAAGTAGAACAGAGGCAGACTTAAAATTCAAAAAAATAGTATAAAGTTTTGCAACAAAATATGAATATATCAGAAAGAAAAGAAGAGGAAGTTTACAATTAAAACTCGAAAGAAGAAAGAATGGCAAATGAAGGTAGAATTCGTGGAATATCCACCACAAGTAATAAAGAGAAGAAAATTGTGATGCATATAAGTAAAAATTATCACATTTAACTAGTATTTGTTAAACTATTCATGCATCTGGTGTTGATTTTTTTTTAACCGAAAGAAAATCACAGAACCAATAAAGTAACAATTGACACATATTGATATGGTTAATGTCTCTGAGATTTCTTCTCTTGCTTTATGTTTGCCACACTGCCAATTAAGTCATATGCTCAGCCAAGCTCTCAGAATGTTCTTATGTTTTGGATGAATTCTCTTAAGTATTTTAGAGAAGTGTGTGTAAGGATTTCCCACAGATCACATCTCCTCTGACAGCTCCTGGTGGCCATACATCACCCAGGGTTGAGAATTCCCCTTTCATTTCTAATGCTTTCTTATGAACTCCTCAAGCCCTCCCTCCCAATTAACAGGACAAAATGTCCAAATAAACAAGAAGGAGAAGACCTTTAAAAGCCAATAAAAGGACTTCATTTTGAATTACTTAGCCTCCAAGTTGACACTTGCCTATGACTGGCAGTATATATACCCCCTCCCCAATTTAGGTGCCCCCATCAGTGACACCCACTTCACCATGCTTTGAAAGTTCTTATACACTGGCATTTAAAGTCATTTGGCCTTTGGCCCTATGCCTTCAGAGGTCAGAAGCATTGACTTTGGAGGAAAGATTAAATTAAGCATACCTAGGCTGGAGAGGAGCTGAAGGAAATAAAAACGCTAAGGGGGAAACGAGAAAGGAAGCATATTAGGTGGTCAGATGAGGAAGTCATTAAACAAATGAAACCTTAGACTGAATAATTCGTTAAAAAAAAAATCCTGAAACAAGACAGCTTTTAGAGTCGTTTAATACTGCTGTCCTATGTGAAAAGTGACTGAGAAGAGAGGAGCTCAGGTAACAGTAGTTTGCCAGTCCATGGTAAGCATAGTTGGACTAACAACATAAATCAGATCAAGAAAATTTGCTTGTGATAGCAGTCCGCTGTGTTTGTGGCAGTATTATTCTTTTCCCAGTCTTGAAAGTCCAAAAGAGCCTAGGTAACAGGGCCAACAATTAGTCTTCATTATCCCATGACTGGAGTTTTGTTTTTATACTTCAGACTCATTGAATGCAGGCAGGGCTGCTTCTGGCCTCGCCAGCCTATTGCCTGTGGATAGTCAACTAATAGTTTTGATAAAAATACATTCGAAAAAAAGTGTGTAAATATCCCTAGACAATTTCTAGTTTCTCACTCTAGGCCTTTCCAAATTTTCTGAAAGCATCATTGAAAGGAAACTATGGTCATTCAGAAATGTTTATTGCTCGTTAGATAAGTTTCACTGCATCTCACCACACATAATGTTTTCCATTTCGTGCAAAATTTAATAAGATACAGGGTTGTTTGTTTTCATCTCCAAGCCCGCTGAGGTGCCACTTTCCAGTTCTGTACTGAGCACTAATGTATCCTTAATAAGTGAGCCCAGATGGCCTGTGTATGTGCAGCCGACTTTAGAGAGTTGGTAAGACGTCGACCACAAACTGGGGTATACCGCATCACTCCATAAGATACCACATGGCCTAGGGTAATTTTCCATAGCAAAATCTAAATAACTTCATTTGCTAATGGTCTAAATATCATAATTGGGGCCTCTATAGAACTCTAATTACTGATAAATAGCAACTTTCATCATGACCTTCTCCCATTTAAAGGAAATGATCATTATACCTAACTCAAGCTCTTTCAACCCCTTGATCATTCCAATAAAGCGTTTCTGAAAATGCCAAACACATTGCTTTGTTTGGAATGGCTGTTCTAACTGAGAACTAATGATTTGTGTGTTTTTTTTCAATTCCCATGCACTCAGAATCATTACCATTCAAGAAGCAAAACAGTGAACAGTCCTTGTCTCAGGAACCATCTCATACACACACACATTTGTAGCTTTCTACTTCTCTACGGCTGTAGATGAGACTGTACATCTCATGGAAGTCATTTCTAAGCAGCCAAAGGAACATTTAACCTACTCAGACTCCAGTGCATCCTGCACACAACAGGTTGAATCTTTCTATTACATATTCCTGCACATTTCCATAGGTTGTTAAAGATTAACTACAAAATGTAAAGTGAGCTGTCCATATTATACTGTATTATAATTGTATTCAGAAAGTAATTTATCATAATTTCAATACTGATATTTCTACATTTAAGATGCAAATACCCCAAACTGACATGTAACCATTAAGAACAAATTGATAGTAAGTCATTTGAGTGCACAATAGTCACTGTGTTTTGGAACACTGAAGGGCTATTGACTCATTCACTTACAAAGTTAGCACTGACTGGACACTTGCTTTATTTCAGGCAATAAACACTTAAAGCCCATTAGATGAGCATGGTTCCGGTTTTTTTAAAGAGCTTAATGTTCAGTGGGGAAGACAGGCAAAAACGTAAAGCAATAAACTCAGATCAGAGATGTGACAGGTAAGGATAGGTGACTAAAAATACATTGGCAGCCAGGAGGTGGTCATCTCTCACATACTGGCTCTAGATGACAGGGAATGTTTGCTGTAGGGTGCCAAGTATGAACTGAAGCTCACAGAAGTCACCTTGGAGCATGGACTTGCAGACTTCACATTCTTTGCATGAATTCTATTAATAAAACAGTAGTTAGCATCCTTGACTCATTGAAGATAAAAAATGTTTTTGTAGTTTATCTTTTTTTAGAAGAATGTCTTTATAGATATAACATTGTTCATTGTTGAGTGTTGTTGGAATAATCTATTTGAATATTCTATGAAGATGTGTCCCTGTCCTTCCTCACTGCCTAACCAACCTTCTGGTTGGTTTAATAAAGAATTGATGACGTATAGCAAAGCAGAAAGGACAGGCAGAACAAGAAAAGGACAGGCAGAACATCCGGCAAAGATATTGACTTGGGGAAATCTTCAGGTGCCGGGGGATTTTTCATCTAGACAAAGAGGAAGTCTGATGTTTGTTCAGTACTGAGGAAAAGCACTGAGCCACATGGTTGAATGTTCGTTTGAATAAACAGGTTATTACATTACATTGCTAGTTGGGAAAAAGCAAGCTAAGGTCAAACTCTTATAGTAATAAGATAATAATGTCATTATTGGGAGCTGGCACCTCCTGGACAATTCAGCCATAAAGTGTAGTCACAACTGCCATTTATTAAGAATCAACAGAAGCACATTATCCTCCTAACTCGGCCTTGTTAAAATTGAAACAAGTTGTTTCCCTTTTACATCATAATTGCCTTTTTGTGATAAATGAACTTGGAATCCACAGTCCTCATTTGATTAGGCTATCCTCCATCCCCAGGTTAGGGCTATTAGCACAAGTAGTAATTTCCCCGAGTCTGACTTCCCCCAACTGACCCGAGTCTATCTTCCCCCCTTCAAAGTAATAAATAAATATCACAAAGATGTAACAGCTAAATAGCCATCTTTAGAAAGTAGTTCATCATATTTACCATTACATTTTTAGTAGTTTTTCTTTGAAATAGCATTTCCTAGAAATTATATAAAGGGACATTGCATTTAGCAATAGAATGCAATTTAAAAATAAGAAATATCAAGTATATGTAGGTTCCTCAAGTGTTCTTTTTTGCACTTCCACTATTGTAGACAACATTTTAAAGCAAGCACCATCAAAATATACTATTTTCATATATATATTTGACAATTGCAAAATTAGAAGCAAAATGTTATGTTCCTTTATAGTTGGCTTTTGTTAAATTATAAGCCTTAATGGAACAACCTTAATTGATTTTGTGTTAATAAATGCTTATCCTCAGAGGGGTATTCTTTATAGAAACGGTTAGACTAAAGCAATCATTAAAACCCAAGAGCAGTGTTGAAAGCTAACTTTGGGTGGGGAACTATAACTAAGAACAGGACATCAAAGAGTTGTTAAGTAACAGTGGAAAAAAGAAAATTACTTCCCAGGAAACATGCATCAAGTGGAAGAAATAAACTTACTTATACTGTCCACTTGAAATAGACAAAAGTCCGTGGTCTTCTAGGACAATTACTTGCTTTTCACATAATATCAGTGTGCTTGCTAAACAAATGTAGCAGGCACCCTGTTATAATCAGAGGGGAAAAGCTGTGTCCATCTGAAAGCTTCAGTGCTGCCTTCAGTATTAAAGAACTTTAATAGAGATCAGTGCTGTGTCGTAAGTGCTATGGTGTGTCAGAATCAGCGATGAAGACAGCATCCTGCATTTAACCAGGTCAGTCATCCTAGGAACTCATCTTCTGAGGGCAACAGACGATCTCAGCCATCAAAATAACAAGTGAGTGAACAATGCATTTTCACTAATGGTCTGTCTTTTTCAAGGGTGGCTATCTCTTTTTCAGAGAGACAATGTAGTGCTTTCTTTGGAGTTAGTTTGTCATTGGATGGAGGAAGTTTACATGGTTCAAAGAACACTAAATCTTTGATGTTGGTTTATGATCATAAAGCCTTCCCTGATTTAGAATCTCACATTAGATACCAAAAGGAACACCTAAGCAAATGGAAACTTGATAATAAAATGAATTAAGAAGGGAAAGTTAGCATTGTGACAGGGTGACTGTCTTCACCAGTTGTTTTTCTACTAAATATAGTATGGAAAATCATTGATGGCAAGGTAGAAAGGTTTTGCCATTCAGTGTGAAGATGAGTCCATGCATTGTGGAGTGATGACTGCCAAGATTCGTACAGTAACTCCTCCAGTCTGTTGTATTTGAAGATAATATTCCTACAAAGAATTTTTGTGTGTGTGATTAGCTACCACCTGACAGTACCTAATTCTCTCTGCTGAGCTTCTGGTACTAAGACTTGGAATAGACTGCAGATAGGTTATAGCTGTGTAGGTTAATGCTCTTGTGGGACTCTTAACAGTGAGAATGGAACTCTTTGACTCTATTGCCTGCTCTTGAGACCCTTTTCCCTTTTACTGGGTTGCCTCATCCAGCCTTGATATGAGGGTTTGTGCCTAGTCTTATTGTAAACGTTTGTGCCATATTGGGTTGACATTCTGGGGAGATCTGCTCTTTTTTTGAAGGAAAATGGAGGCACGGTGGATCTGGGGAGAGGGGAGGTGAGAGGTGAGCTAGAGGGAGTAGAGAGAGGAAAACCTGTGGTCAGGATGTAATGTTTGAGATAAGCATAAGCTTTTTTTAAAGGGGACCTTTTCTTATGGAGTTGTTTTTAACCTCAGCTAGTTTGCATTCTGGGATAAGCATTGGGGTGCTATACATCTACTTTGGGAATTTCCAAAAGTATCAGGTGGCAGGGAGAGAGTGGCTATGAAAGAAAGGACATAGACAAGGAGTATCACCTGCTGTGACCACCTGTCACCCATTCATCCAGTTGGGCGATTGTGAGAAACCATTGAGCCACTTGCAATGTTACCTGATGTGAAGGAGGAAATGGGACAGTTGACTTCAACTCCCATCAAACATAGGATGGGACTTGACACTGGAACAATAATCAGAGATGTCACAAACCAATAAAGAAATCAGAAAGAATTGGGAAGGACTACATAAGTTTACTTTTATAAAATAAAAGATTTTAAAATTAGAAACAATATGACAAGTGAATATAAAATCTGAACAGTATCAGAATTGAAAGAATTTTCAAGTATTCGCACACACAAAAAATCACAAGGCCTAAACGGAATGACAGGTGAGATTAATTAAACCTTTAAAGAATGGAAATTTCCAAACTATTGTAAACTTTTCCAGAGTAGAGACAAACAAAAAGTTCCACATTTAGAATATATAAAGATGACCATGTATATATGTTAATGTAAAATCCTAAATCAGTCATATAAACTATACTTCTACAGAGCAATTAAACGTTTATATAGGGCCAAGAATGTAGTTCAGTTGCGAGAGAGCTCTAGGTCTGATTCCTACCACGACATAAAGCAGATTGTCTTGTATAACAGTAATCCTAGTGTTTGAGAAAATGGAGCAAGAGTATCAGAGGTCTAAGGTCATCCTTGGCTATAAAACAAGTTCAAGACTATCCCAGAATATATGAGACTCTGCTCTCCCAAGATAAAAACATAAATAAATAAATAAATAAATAAATAAATAAATAAATATTAATGCAAATCAATAATTAAATATAATTAATATAAATTCATATTAACATAAATTTAATTAAAAATTGGAATATATTAATATATTAATATATAATATGTGATATTTATATTAATATGATGATATATTATATAATGATATTATATTATATATTAATTATTACATTAATTATTATATTGTATAATATTACATTATAATATTATATATTTTTATATTGATAAATTATATATTACTATATTAATTTAGAAATTAATACAAATTCCAGAGGTATGTGAATAATTCAATATTATGAAATTTCTTAATATGATTTGGCTTGTAAGAATGACCAAAAGTAAAGTCATTTGATAAAGCTCACATGTATTTGAATAAATGGGAAGCTATTAAATACTGGAAATAATTGCAAAAGTTTAGAAGAATATCAGTAAATATTGGAGGACACAGAAATATAATCTTTATATTGTACAGGGTGTGTATATATTTATTTAATCTGGATGCTATAAATATACACTAATAGTATGCATGTTAAAAAATTAAGATAAGGATATCCACTATACCAAAATACTATGGATATGTAAACCAGAAAGACTTCTCAGTAAAAAAATGTTACATATGGGTCTTAAACGTCGTGTGGTTCAGAAAAAAAGAAAGCTGTTTATCTAGGTTCTTCTGAATTAAACGGTTTCACAGGGCTGCAACCAAGAGGCTCTGCATTCCAAGTCTGTCTGCCTTCCTACAGTGAAGCAAAACTCCAAAGATCAACAGCTTACAAATGCACATACACAATGAAAATATAATTTGTTTTCAATCTTTTATAAGAAACATCCATTTACAATCATCTCAAAGCAAGGATTTATGAAAGTAGACTTATATGGCTTAAAGCATATTCAAATTTCTTTGGATATGCTAACCAAAACAAAACATATAGCAAAAAATGGAGAATATTTTAATAAAAATTAGAACAAAAAGGGAGATCAAAAGAGATAATATTATGCTACCAAAAAAAGAAATTAAAATTATATTTGAAAAATGTCAAAGTAAATAGAGCTCAGGAAGAACTAAATTTTTTTTTCTGACACACGGCTTCATTAATTATTTCTGAAATCTCAATATTTTCTCATACTCTTAGCAATATTTTTAATTTTGAAAATTGCATGGAAGGACTGTAAAAATATAGAAAAAAATTCTAAAGTGTTGGTGGAAATGTAATAATGACAATGTAATAATTGCCTTTGAAATTATTCTAAGTTTTTAAAACACGATTTCTAATTTAAAATATGCTCTCTAAAATCTTACCTAAAGGAAATGTTTTTGGCTCAACCAAACTTATTTGTTGAATCCACTTAGAACTGTAAGAGAAATGGTGAATGCAGTCATTTCAGCTCTACTCCAAATCCTTACAAACCAAGGCTGAATGAAAACAAACTACTAGAAGAAAAAGAGCCAAAGAAAAAGCACAAGAAACTCTTACAGATGCAAACACATATTCATACACAGAGAAATCCCCCAAACCCCACAATACTGGGGACTATTATATATATAAAAAAGACCTGTAATAAAAGAAAGAAATAAAATAAAGTAATACCCACATAAAGCATTATGTAAGAAGGATCCTGTTAAAAAAAATGGTACTGAAATAATCAATAGAGAAATTATGGTCTGGGGAATGTCATGTTGGCCATACTCCTGGGTACCATGGCTCTTACCTGTGTTTAAGGAATTACAGAATTTTGAGGCATGGGGTGTGCCCTCATTTGTAAGGTGTAAATTATTTAGGATTCTCTGTGGGTTGGGCACAATCATGTGACTTTGGCTTGCTGGAAACAAATAAACACCAAGATGCTGATGGCAGAGGATTAGTTTTCTCCATTGATGAGCAAAAGCTGAGTTGGGTCCTTGAGTGACAGCATCCTTTCAGTTTGTTTGAAAAGAAGCTACCCTACGGGCTAGCTTTCATTGACATAGTTTACTTGAGTTTTCTCAACTGATATTGAGATCAATATTGTGCCTGATATTGAGGAGAGAGATAGATTTGGGACACATGAAGAGCCTTGGAGGACAGAAACTCTTCACAGGATAGGAACCTGACAGTTCTCTTTCTCTCCCCCTGCCCCCCAAAAGCCAAAAATAACAGGAAAGACAAAATAAAAAGCCGATTGTGCTCCTTCAGTCCTTTCTCTAACTACTCCATTGGGGACCCCATTGGGGACCTTCTGCTCAGTTCAATGGTTAACTGCAAGCATCTGTCTCTGTATATGTCAGGCTCTGACAGAACTTCTCAGGAGACAGCTATATCGTGCTTCTGTCAGCATGCACTTCTTGGCATCAGCAATAGTGTCTGGGTTTGGTGTCTGTATATGAGATGGATCCCCAGGTGGGGCAGTCTTTGGATGGCCTTTCCTTCAGTTTCTACTCCACACTTTGTCTACGTATTTGTTTCCGTGAGTATTTTGTTCCCCTTTCTAAAAAGGACTGAAGCACCCACATTTTGGTCTTCCTTCTTCTTGAGCTTCGTGTGGTCTGTGACTTGTATCTTGGGTATTCTGAGCACTTGGGCTAACATCAACTTATCAGTGAGTGCATACCATGTGTGTTCTTTTGTGATTGGGTTACCTCACTCAGGATGATATTTTCTAGTTCTATCCATTTGCCTAACAATTTGACGAATTCATTGTTTTTAATATCTGAGTAGTACTCCGTTGTGTAAATATACCACATTTTCTGTATCCATGTCTCTGTTGAAGGACATCTGAGTTCTTTCCAGCTTTTGGCTGTTATATACAAGGCTGCTATGGACATAGTGGAACATGTGTCCTTGCTCTTGGTCCTGTGAAGGCTCGATGCCCCAGTGTAGGGGAATTGGAGGACAGGGAGGCAGGAGTGGGTAGGTGGATGGGGGAACACCCTCATAGAAGCAGAGGAGGAGGAATGAGATAGGGGGTTTCCTGGGGAGGGGAACCTGGAAAGGGGATAACATTTGAAATGTAAGTAAAGAATATATCCAATTTTAAAAAAACAGAAAAAAAAAGAACCAAATTTGAAAAAAGAAAAGAAAAAGAAAAGCCAATTGTGTATTTTAAAGGTACTCTAATAAATCTAGGTCTCAAAAATCAAAAGCAGCATATTGGAAATGAAGAATTTATGAGAAAATTATACATTAAATAGAAAGCAGAAACATAATCTGTTATGGTATCCATCATATAGCTAGGAGATAATTTATAACCTATATGCATAAATTATTTCAGTATTGTGGAAATAAAATTAACAATAACAATATTAACTCTGAATACATAGAAGACATGTGGGCATTTTGTTCTACAAAACAGACTCTCATAAATGACTATTTTGTATTTGAACTCATACTGACTGAAGTTTTGTCACATGTTCTAGTCATGTCACCAGGAACTATCTGGCGGTCTTGTTGTGGAAGAAAAACACAACTTTCAGAGGGTAGTCCTTGACAGAGTTTGGGATACATTTCAACTTTATCTAACAGAATTGATTAAAGAAATTTATAAGAAAATTAAGAGAAGATATAGTAAACATCTCTGGGTAAAAAATTATACGTATTTATTTTACGAGCAATTTGAAGTTTAAAAATATTCAGAGTAAATATATAGTATTAACATTTTATATATTATCTAAAATTCCTATTTGGAAAAAAATAAGAAAAATATCCTATGTTGTACTAAGGAAAATCAGATCAGCAAATTCCTGTGCCAACTCTTTCATAGCTTAGTCATTGAGAAGATTATGTGCCTCAGGAAACAGTGTCCAGTGACTCATGAAGAGTAATGAGAGTCAAAGGGTACAGTTACATTAAAGGCATATAAAATATCAGCTAAAACTGTAGAAATGTGCGCTGGAGAAAAGGTAATATTCATACATAATTTCATATGTCTAATTTCTGATGAAATATCACAGAAGAACTTGTTGGGAGACCCTATCTAGACTAACCATGATATATCATCAGAGGAGAAATTATTACTATCAAACTAAAATGAGATTGAACTTTAGTCAACTAAATAATAAGTTAATGGTCTCTTGTGCTGATAGACTATGATGAAAAAATAACCAGTGTGGTAGTCTCTCTTTAAGTTGAAATTAACTATCCAAAGTTTTTGTTGTCTCTGACTTCAGCTCCCTATGGACAACTGCAGTACAGAATTATTAAATGAAATTTCCAAAAATAAACAAATTATAAGTTTCATATTATCTATTGCACCAATATGTAATTTTATGTCCTATCATTAATTATTTTAAAATTCGGCTAGTTCAAATTTTTTAAGTCAATCTTTATCAAAGGTGTGTGTGTGTGTGTGTGTGTGTGTGTGTGTGTGTACATATATATGAAGAAGTACATCAAGACTGTACATGAGATATGCTACAATCCATTATTATTTTTTTTTTTAGGCATTCACTGGGAGTCTTGGAATATGTCCATTGCCAGCAAGGATATTCTTCAGTGACACAGTCAAACATAAATACTGAGAATAAAAAGTAAAATTGCTTATGTAAAGAACTACCCAAAAATGATGAATAACTAAGGTATGAATTAGGGGGTTAAGATGTCAGGAATAATCATAGTTTTTAAGCCCATCCAAAATAAATAACTTTTTTTTGGAAACTGTACAATATAAGAAAATAAATATGTATCAATTTTTAAAATAAAGTTTCTAAAATTGGATATGAATGGAGAAAATTGTTATCTTGATAACCATAAAAATGTATAAAGTCTGGAAAATCAAAGAATGCTCAGTGTCACATAATGTATCAACATTGTTCATTATTGTCATATATTGAGTATAAAATATTGATAGCTAAGAGAAATCAAGTAAAATATTTTATTATCCATTTATGTTTTAAAGACATAACAGAGCTAAAAGTAGAAGACTTTATCAACTGGAATAAAACCTGGTCATAAACATCAGCAAGCATCCTTCATGATCAATTACGCACTGAGACCTCTACAAACATCCTTCATCATCAATAAATGTAATAAAATGCAGTAGCATTAGGATATGGATGTTCAGTTATCATCAATGTGGTTTAATGTTGTGTTATTATATGCTCTGTAAAGCATATGAAAAGAACATGTGAAAGAGCTCAAGGGTGGAAAACCAGACTCCTATGTTTGTATATGCCACATAGAAACTCACACAGTGAAACAATAAAACTTACCAAATTAGTATGTGCATTTAATAATGACCCAAACTCTATATCAAGAAAACCTTAAAAGGATTAGATCTTTCTAAATGAACTTCATAAATGTTTCTTTAAAAGTCATTGTTCATAGTTTTGTTTTTCAGGTAGGTATTAGATAGGAATTAGTATAGTTACTTATTAATTTTCATGTCACCTTACTAATTAGAGGTCCCTTTTCTGTCCCATAACCTAGATCAGATCCACACTGGCCTGCTACTCCTCTCTGCATTGCTTCCCAATTTCTGCACCCAAGCAATGGTTCTTCTTTATGTTTCTGGATTCTTCAATTACCCCAGGTTATGTACTCACATCTGAAGATGTGGAGTCACCTACAAAAAGAAAAAAACCAACTTTTATTATATGTATCTGTTACATATACATATGTTTTACTTAAATATACATTTTCCTGGGCTAACTGTGTTTTCTTCAAGAACCAAAGGACATCTAACATAAATCCAAACATCATGCATGAGAAGCACTCTTTGGAGTTGTTACACAAGGCTGTCTCAGAAACTCTTGAACATAAAGCCTACTGGTATTGCCTATGATTGCTTCCCAGAGGTGGAAGGAAGTCCCTATTCCTGCAGACTCCATGCATTTCAGACATCTATCCCAAAGATCTCTGAGTTCGAACTGGCCTGAATATCTCCTCTTTAAGAACTACCTTTCCTGTATCTAGAAAACAACATGAAAGCTTCCAAAGGAGGGAAGCAACCCACAGTCCTACCTTGCTATGTCACAGGTAAATCACAGCCACCAGGGTGGCACAGTAA
This sequence comes from Rhabdomys pumilio, assembly GCA_030674055.1. NCBI lineage: Eukaryota > Metazoa > Chordata > Mammalia > Rodentia > Muridae > Rhabdomys > Rhabdomys pumilio. The sequence continues at coordinate 39,691,018 of JANHMN010000014.1, read as the reverse complement.
CCCTATGGGTGAAGTCGTGGCAGTGGCATGCATACCAACTGCGCTCTAATCAGATTTAAGAACCACTCAACAAGAGGGAACTTGTGCCCTGTACTGGAAACCTAGCCAACAATCTATAGCTAGTGAAATCATGCATCTTGAAAGAGAGCCTACAACCACCACTTTACTAAAAAAAAAAAAAACATGATAATCCGTAACTACATTCTAAATATTTACCCTTATGCTCACAGATAAATATCCCCCACATCAAGGAAACTTCTCCTTGTAACAGACAGAGCGATTTCACAAAACTACAGCTGAACAAGATGCAGAATTGTAGAGCTCAGTTCTAGTGGATATATCTACAAAAAAAAAAAAAAAAAAAAAGCAAAACAACAACAACAGCAATAGCAGCAGCAGAAAAAACGAAACAAAAACAAAAACAAAAACAAAAACAAAAAACCTCTCCCATACATCAGTCTCAGAGGCTATTGCAGAAGGAGAATGGGAAAGTTGTTAACAGAGACTCAGGGAGCGTGTTGTGACATTTCCTGCTAATATTGGAAGCTACACTCATGAAGTATCTCTAACATGACTTCCTGAACATCAGCAGATAAAGCACAACAAACACAGTAAAGTGAATGGGGAAAGAATGACAAGTCCTCAGCCCTACAAAAAGAACTACAGGTCACTAAGGAACACTGAGAGTAGGAGAAATAGTTCTCCTGAGGGAAGATGACACCGATCAGTTATTTTATGCCAAGTTGTCAGCCCTGAAAACATACATCCAAGTTTCAAAGACTTACATAGACTTTGTAGGTTATATCTAGGTGTGTGTGTGTGTGTGTGTGTGTGTGTGTGTGTGTGTGTGTGTGTGTAAATTAATGAAAATAGGTCACTAATATGAAAGAGAGCAAGAGGATATATATAGAAGAGAGGAAAGGAAAGGGGATATGATGTAATTATAGTATAATCTCAAAAACACAGGAAGTAAGAAAAGTCATGAGTTGAGTTTTAGAGTAAATGAATGCTAAATAAATTTTAGAAAACGAAAAATTTCTCTCCAATTTGAAACAAATTATAAATTTTACTCATACTGAAATAAAATGAAGAAAAAACACAAATAACAGTGCAACAACATTATTATGGAAATATTAATCACTATAGATATCTATATTGGATGTATACTTATGTCACAAATATTTAATACTCATAACAGTATTTTATAAAAATATTTATAAGTATATATTTGAAACTATAAAAGACTTAACATCTTTTCAAACATGGAATAAGATTAATAATATTGATATTAACTTATTCCATTCACAAAAATAAATCTGTAAATAATACACTTCTGTGTAGAAAAGTCTAGCTTCTTTCTGATAGCGCCAATGGAAATACTCTATTAAATATTTAAAGGAGCATAAGTTCTTTTGCAGAGCATATAATGGCTGAGAGTTAGAGCACCATGTTACCAAACTTTATTAGGATCATAAAGTCCTGGGGGCTGAAGAAATGTTCAGTGGCTAAGGATGCTACTGCTCTTTCAAGAGGAACTAGTTTCCAGCACCCACATCTGGTGGCTCACAAATTCTTGCTATTTTGCTAACCCAGGGGATCTGATACACTCTGGCCTTCCTCAGGTACCAGTACTGACTTGTGCACACATAGACATATAAACTTATATAAATTTTGAAAAAAATCTAAAAACTAAGACAGGAACTTCTCACCAAAATGTACATTGCAAACCTTTACTTTTATAAAGATCTTAACTACAGAATTAGCAAGTTGAGCCAAGTATTATATAACAACAATGTATTTTATCAGAGTTGAAACTATTCCAGAAACATAATATTTAGATGTTAGTAATTATGATTCTTTGCATTATTAGAACAAAATAAAATTATAAAATCTCAACTATCAATTTTTTAAATGTATTTGATATAATTCAATACCTATTGAAACAATCTGGGCAAGCGAAGCTAGTGTAAAGACGGTTGCTTAATCAGATAAGCATCTCACATGAAGACTATTGAAACTTTTTCTCTTAAAGTGAAAAATGAGAAAAATATTTCTTCCTACTCAACGTTGACTTGAGGACTTAGTATAAAAAAATTAAGAGAAAAATAACCACTTGCTTAGACATAACTGATGAGATATTTCAAATGAGAGTGAGCTCAAATTTTTCTCAACCACACTAAATCAGAAGGTACATTTTCCAAGTATAAATTATAAGATAATATATTAAATAGTTATATATTGTGGATTACATATTGTATATATAGTAAAACAAATAAACATATTAAAATAATTTTTAACCATGAAAATAAAGATAGGCATGGTTTTGTAAACTTCACTTTGTAAATTTACTTCATAGGGATGAAATTTAATGATACATGAACACGTATATTTATTTCAACAGTGCTGACTGTTCTAGAAGCCATCATTGAATGTTTTAAAGAACGGGGGTTTGGAGCAAGTAATTGTATTCTAGATTACTTCATAGCTATTAAAATAAGCATGTTCATCATCAACTATATTGACTTAAATGTTTGCCAAAAACATGCATTTTAAGTGTCAGTTTCAGAACTGTCTGCTATTAAAAAAATAGAAACCTAATGCATAATAAGAACAAAAAAATCATATGTGCTTAAATGGTTGTAAATGTATATGAGAAAATATGCTAAACAAAACTCATTAAGCTGAGAATATTTTTACTTACTTAATATGACTCGTCCATGTCATTATGCAAACACAATGCAGACAGTTGGGGCTGATCAGTTTTATCATGTAAAGGAGCACATGGAGAATCATGAAGAAGTCTTTCTAGCCCTGCATTCATCTTGGTGACAGCTTTATTCTATCTGGCATGCTTGCTGCTATGTTTATTTTGCATTTTTATGGTAATAAAGCGCTCTGAAGCACTCATTTACTCTCTCTCAGTTCTTGCTGACACAAACAGAAAGTTAGCCCTTTTGGGGGTGTGTGTGTGAAATCAGACACTTACTCAGGGAGGTGAGGTTGGTGATCATTTCTTTTTGTCACACGACAGAAGTGCTGGCTGGAGATACACTATGGATGGATGATGGCTTGTCTTGTTTTTAATAAAAGTAACTGCCACTGACAGCAACGGAATCCCCCAGTTTTATAAAGGTGCATTTAGTGCTATTTATGTCTGTTTAGTTTAACAAGACAGTAAACCATACACTAGCTCCATATCATCTGTGGGATGTTAAAACATTTTGTCATGCTTTGGAAATCTAAAAGATACTTCTATAAATCAAGAATGATGGGGAGTTTTTCATGTTGCCAATTATTTGTAAAATATATTTCCATGGGACACTATGGATTTGTGTTTCTTGAATTGCTTTTAAAAGGTGGCAACTATTGTGGTCTTTGGTGTCTTACCTCTAGTTTGAATGTAGGATTCAGAAAATGCTCTACATAATTGAAATGATGAGGTAATTAGTCGCCTAGATTTGACAGCTATGCCAAGTTTTCATTAGCTAAGAAGTGCATTTCAATTTCACTTCCAGCTTTACCATTTCTGTTTTTGTTCCCCTACCCCTGATTTCTGTTTATATATTGTGGGTGCTCTGGGTATCCCTTCTTCAATGCTCAGAAAATATCTAAATATAGCAGTAAAACAAACCAGTTTTGCAAATTCCTGTAGTATGGAACATTGGGGGGAACAACTATTGAAAATAAGTGGAAAAAAAGAAAAACAATGAGCATGCTCATTCATTTGTAGTACCTATTTTTCATTGTCCTGTAAGGAACCAGAGAAAAAGAGTTTAAAATGTGGAAGTCTCCTTGGGGGCTTGAATGAAAATGACTCCAGTAGTCTTCTACATTTTAATATTTAGTTTCCAGCTGGTGAAACTGTTTGGGAAGGATTATGGGGTGTGATCTTGTTGGAGAAGGTGTGATTCTTTGAGGTTTTCAAAAGCCCATCCCATTCCCAGTTAGTGTTTCTCTCTCTCTCTCTCTCTCTCTCTCTCTCTCTCTCTCTCTCTCTCT
>JANHMN010000014.1:39660407-39687009 GCA_030674055.1 Rhabdomys pumilio | reverse complement strand
TCTCTCTCTCTCTCTCTCTCTCTCTCTCTCTCTCTCTCTCTCTCTCTCTCTGTCTCCCTCTCCCTCCCCCTCCCCCTCCCCCTCCCCCTCTCTGAATCATATCTGTGAGCTCTAGACTACTGCTCTATACCTGCCTGCTACCATTCTTCTTCCTTCAAAGTTCATAACTCTAACCCTCTCAGATTATAAATCCTCTATAAAGTCTTTATTCTATAAGTTGCCTTCCTCACAATGTCTCTGTCCAGCAGTACAAAAGTATCTAAGACAGTCTAGCACGAAAAAGGAAAATTAAAGTACAGAAAATAAGGACGTTCCATTCGCTTAGTGTGTTAAAGCGTTTTGACCTCATATTTCAGGAACATAATTGGTTTCATCTCATAAGGTACCTGAGAGAAACAAATGGAATGATTCAGTCTTAGAAGTTTCAATCTACAGTCACTTAGCTCCATTGCTGAGAGCCTGTAGTGAGGGACAGCATCATGAAGGAAAGGGCATGATACAGGGAGTTGCTTCCCTTGAGGCATGATAGAATCTAAGAAAGCAAGAAAGGAACTAGGCCCTTTAAAGGTACCTTCTCAAGTCCCAGTAAGTCCAGGCCTATAGTAACTATAAGCCTACCTCATAATGATCCACGAGTGAAGCTACTGCCCCATCACCTGTCAATATGCCACCAGAGAAGGATGAACCTTCTGGGTTAACATTTTTGTATTCCAAACAGAATACAGAACACTGCTGTTTAAAGGGCAAAATCGTGAAACTGCTCACTCCTTCACAAAGAAAAAATATAAGAAAATAACAAATAAAATATGTTAATTGCTTTTTCATGACCTATTAATACAAGAAGAATTCTGAATATAAAGATATTTGTGAAATTCCATAGAAATATATGTCAAGTGTTTTAACCACATAACAATACAAATTTAAGGAGTTGGAAAGACAGGAAGAGACATACAATAATATTTGTAAAATGTTCATCTCAAAGGTACTTAAGTTATGGCTCATTGAGATGACCTTCGGATTTTTGTTCGATATCTTAGATCACTCAGTCATTTTGATAATTTTTTTACAGCTTCCAGCAATACCATTTAACTAATTCCACTCCATCTTATTAACTAGATGAGTGTCCTTTTGGAAAACATTTATTGGATACATCTTAAGAGCCACTGTGAAACTGTCTACAATCATTTCAGAGACACAAATGCTTGCTCGCTTGCAAGCAACTTCACTGCTTGGATAACCTCACTAAGCACATTAAACTTATTTTTTTCCATCTCTGACTTTTAAAGATCAAGAAAGCTGTAATTTATATAATTTAGTATGGCAGAAGCTGTATTCATCTTCTGAATCGGTTTAGTTTCATTAGATTATGTTTACAATAATGCATTAGGCATCAGAGTTCTTGATCTTAATGCAATAACCTCTAGTGCCACTGCACTTAAATCTTGTTTCATGTCTTTGTATAATTATTTGATAAATAATTTGGTTGCATTTTTCTAAACATAACATTTTTCTGGCAACCTAAGCTTTTCTAATGCACTTTAATGCACTTGACTGAATATATGAATTTTTATTGCATGCCATGGGCAAATTCTTATTCAAACATTATTAACATGTATCATTGTTAAAATTATATATATATATATATATATATATATATATATATATATATATATATATATATACATACACACACACACACACACACACACACACACACACACACATATATATATATATATATATTATCCCAGAAATTCAAGATCACCTGGCTCAAGGGTTATAATTGATCATCAACTTAAAAGTAATCATTATTACTTTGTACTTAATTACAACTCCTTGGACAAGTTTACTATCTGCTGATTTTCAGTACAAAATTCTAAGATGGGAGCAGATAGTTAAATAAGGATACATGTAGCCAGATCCAAATGAAGGAGCAGATTCCAGGATATATGGAAGGCTAAGAACAAGAAGCATGGGAGGAGGTGTTCACTGAACCAATGGAGTGAGGAGCAGAAACCAGGCTAAGGTGCCAGGAAGCTGGGAAATCAAAAGAACAGAGCAATTGTAAACAGATCCCGAGAGAAAATACAAGTTTCTGGTGTGAAACAGCATATGGTTTGCATCCCATGATCTGGCTCATCTCCACTTTCCACAAACGTGTCTGGGAAGGCCCAGGAAGATCACAAAAGTCTGAATATAAAACTCAGAGTTGACAATGAGGCAATGTTTCTGAAAAAGGCCCCTTAGCTAAAAAGCTAAGAGAACATGGTTATAAATTATAATAGCTATTACAAACATGATTTTGCCACATTAAAAGTAAATAATTCTGTTTTTTTCTCTTGATATTTCCCCGAGGTCACAAAAAGAATTGTGATCGTCAGGAGACAAGGTATATAGAAACTGTATATTGAGACTCTTCTTCATCCACACAGTCCAGTGATTATTACCACCGTGATTATTTCTCCCTGTACACCTATTGGATGCTATAGAAAATAAGAAAAACTAGTTAAAAAAAAGTTGTTTGCATGGAAATTGCTTGTGTACTGATTCTAATACATATGACCCATAAAAATGGATTTGTTACAGAAATATGTGAAGTGAAAAATAATGAGCAATAGTGAAAACTGGCAATTTGAAAGTGTTCTATTTGTTCAGACTACTACCAAAGTAGACAGTGTGGTACAGGAGACCTTGAGATCAACCAACACCTCACCAGCCATCAGTCCATGGAGACTGTTCTAAGAAACATTTGTAGTCTGTCTCTGTCTCTATCTGCCTCTCTCTGTCTTTGTCCCTCCCTGTCTCTCTCACTGTGTGTGTGTATGTGTGTGTGTGTGTGTGTGTGTGATAATGTGCATGTGAGTGTGATATGTGCATGTGCTTGTGTGTGTGATGTGTGTATGATATGTGCATGTGTATCTATAAAATGTATATGTGCTGTGTGTCTGTATGTGGTATGTGTGTCTACATGTTGGGGAGGGGTGCAGTTAGGTCCAAGGTTGTGGCTGGGAATCTTTCCCCATGTTCTCCACCTTATTCACTGGGGCAAAATCTTTGAGTGCTACACAGTCTATAGATCTGATGAGTCTGGCTAGCCAGTTTGCTGAGGAACATCGTGTCTCTGCCTTCCCATGGCTAGAATTGAAGGCTGGTGCCATGTAGGCAAGGAAATTACTTGAGTTCTGAATATCCAAGCTCTAGTTCTCACACCAGCATAGTAGGTGCTTTAACAACTCACCCATCTTTCCTATCTTGCACACTTCGTTCTGGGCACTGTTCTAAAATTGTAAACAATTCACCAATTCCACATTTTTTAAAATCAAATGTTTATTGTGATTTCCAGAAGGATTGAAAGCTAAATTTTATTTATTTATTTATTTATTGAAATAATGGTGAGCTAGGCGGGAACTTTTGAAAGAGTGAATAAAAAGTAAAAGAATAAGTTCAAAGCTTTTTCATCAATATCATCTTCTCACTGTTTGGTTTTAAACAAGCGGCTCAGGTTTTAAGCAGTTTTTAACTCAATTTAAGGCTCACTCCATGAAACACACATATGATATTGTTAATGGTGCCAAGTATCTGAGACTCAGGTCATGGATTATTCTGCCAAGTGAGCATAGCAATAAAACAACTCATAATGACACATTACTGTACCCATAGATCAGTGCATTCAACACTCATTAGAGAAACCACCTCTTGAAGTAGATAGTAACCACAGACAGCCACACTGGACAATGTGCAGATAGTGAGAGACCTTGAATTATTCAACTCTAAATAAGATATATTTTATAAAATCCCCCCTTCAAAGTTTAAAGAACAATGTAGGAGAGAAGGCAGAAAGATACTAAGAGCCAAAGTTGGACGGTGATTGACTCCAAGAGAAACAGCGTCTTCCAAGCACAACACGACTGTAATGAAATCAAAGAAACTGTGATAACATTCACAAGACTTGAACAAGCCAGATAAAATCTTAGCGAAGAGAAGGGGAAGTGAGCACAAAGTCCCAGTCCTAACACACACACACAAAAAAAGCTTTTTGCAATTTGTAGCTGTTCAGAGAAGAAAAATCAATTTTCTCTAACAGAGGGTCGCTGAGTGTTTCAACCACTTTCTCAGACTTAGGAGAAAACAACACAACATAGGCTGTTTTTCTGCATGTGTTTCTTTCCTTATGGTTTGGTGAGTTTTGTCCTTTGTTTTGTTTTATTAATTTTTTTGTGATGTGGAAAGTTGCTGTAGATTTGAAGGAAAGACGATGAACTTGAAACTGGGTTTTTAGGGAAGTGGGAAGAATAGAGGAGAATTTGGGGGTAAGAAAGAATATGACCAAAATATATTGTATGAAACATTTTAAATAGTTTTAAACACTAGGCTATAAAAGAGATTTAATTTTCTCCTACTGATGTTTACTTTTTCTTTGTGTTGCTCATTTAAAGTCTATAACACAAAACTTTAATACGCAAATTAAAATCCCAAAGTTTAAAATTTTATCATGTTGTTGGATGGTGATGGTGCATGCCTTTAATCCCAGCACTCAAGAGACAGGCAGGTGGATCAAAGCCAGCCTGGTCTACAGAGTGAGTTCCAGGACAGCCAGGGCAACACAAATAAGCCCTGTCTCAAAAAACCAAACCAAACACAAAAGAAAGAAAGAAAAAAAAGGAAGGAAAGAAGGAAGGAAGGAAGGAAAGAAGGAAAGAAGGAATAAAGGAGAGAGGAAAGAGGGATGAGGGAGGAAGTTACCATGTCTATTATTGCTATATTTATCTTGTTTAATTGTAATAAGAAATATACTCTTCTATCTTAGCAAATTTCAATGCTTTTGCTGTACTACTGATAACTATAGTCCTCATAATTTTTAAAATGATTTATATATATTTATTTTCTGTATAAGTATACACTGTAGCTGTCTTCAGACACACCAGAAGAGGGCACCAGATTCCATTAAAGATGGTTGTGAGCCACCATGTGGTTGCCAGGAATTGAATTCTGGACATCTGGAAGAGCAGTCAGAGCTCTGAACCACTGAGCCATGTCTCCAGCCCGTAGTCCTCACAATTTACATTAAGAATTTATACTTTCTCATTCTATATCTAAGTCTGACCCCTTTGTTTCTGTTTCTTCTACGTTGACAACTTTTGTTTTAGTTGTTAGTATTTAATTTTGTTTTGTAAGAGATTTTTAGATTCTTCATACCAGTGACTCCATACCATCTTAAAGGAAGTTAATACAGAAATATGAAACACTGCCCCATAGCAGCAGTCTCAGTGAATTAAATATTAACTTTAGTAACTGAAACAATGCTTATTTTAATGTACGTGCTTCAGTGTGGTTCCTAAGATGCCAGACAATCTAAATTGTTCTCTTCTTCTTAATAGTTCAGAACTATCCCTTGGAAAAGTTTTTGTGAAACTTGTGACGCATTTTCTCCTCATTGCCTCCCCCATCCCCAAGGTTTTACAATTCCAAGTATGTGATGACTTGTTTCCCTGCTGTTCTTTGTCAGTTACCTGTACTGTGTCCTAACATACATTTACCAAGTTATCTCGTTGACATTGTCCTACAGTGGACTGACTTCACGGTTCACATTTCAGTTGAATTCTCTGAACAAGACTTTGGTTCATCCATTATCTACCTTTGTCCTCTATCAATCCTCCTGACTTAACCGACCCCGTGGACTACACAAGCTTGCAAGCTCGTGCATTCATTTTTTGTTTTGTTTTCCTCTCCAGTCAGATTACATGATGGTTGAGAGGTTTCAGAATTTTTGTCAGTTGTAGAATTCTATGTAGGCAAATCTACAAAACCAAACTAAAGTATAGTAATCTTTTCTGGTTTTAATTTCACTTGATTTCCACGTGAAGAAATTTGATGTCAGTGTAAACTCAGGCGAGACAGCAATGGCAGTACTGAGTCATAGTTGGATACTTGGAGATAGATAAGACCATAGGCATATGTAATGTTAGGAGTTACAAAACATTTATTAGAAGACAAGCGAGATGATAAGGACCACCGAGAAGGGTCACAGGGGCCATTACCAGGAGCTCCTATTACTTTAAGTATCCAAAGCTAATTGATTCTGAGAATGTTCAAAGTACTGTTTTTTTGTTTTTGTTTTTTTTTAAGTAGGTGAAATTTTATTACTGTATATTCTTTTAAAGATGTTGTACGTTTTCTCTTTGCAGATGGATGGGGATTTGGATGGAGGTCGCTCTACGGCTGAGATTCATATCCTCACATCTGGCAAAGTTTAGATTGAAAAGAATATTATTTTAACTGCTGACCAATCAAACTCTCTACAGACTTTATGCCATTCTTTTTGTAGTTTTCTTGTTGTTGTTGTTGTTACTCTATAGTGCATGTGCCTCAGATAAAGAGTAGGTGTGAAAAGTGAATGAGGCTACGCTTCCTGACTTAAAATAGAACATCTCGGCTGAAGTTCTCTCTGGATTTCAGAATCTGTGCATGGTTAATTTACTGTTCTGTCTCAATGCTGAACTGATGTTTTTGTTTGTTTAATGTGAGTGGTCTTTCTAATCCCATTAAGTAGAAACAAAGTTTACAAATGTAAAGCCATTTTACTTTGATTTAGTAGTTTTGCAAGACTGGGCTTTACAAATCAACTCCTTAAAGCTGACAGCAGGAGTAGTTTCAAAAGGTGTTTTCCTCCCACCTTCAAGAAGAAAGGATCAAGACCTTTCTGGGGGATTCCTTTTTTCTCCTCTAAAGATAAACACTGGCAGTGAGGGAGCTTGAGAGGATCAGGGACTTGGCAAAGCGCTTTTGTCCAAAAGGAAATGTTGAGCCTAAAAGGCTGAGTTCCTGCAAATGGAAAACAACCTGTGGAATTGTTCTTGGCTTTTTTTTTCTTTGTTAAAGAAATTCCCTTTGGCTGGGTACAGCTGTGGGGTGCTGAAGTGAGAGGCTAGGCCCAGTGTCAGAAGACCCCATGCAATTATTAACCACTTTGACTCTCACTGCTCAGTAAAATAATTGTAATCATGGCTGTTACTAATATCTGGAATATCATAGCAATTTCTTACTCCTATTTGTAGTCTCCAGAATATATAACATGAACTCTGAAAATAATTTAGTTATTTTTTATATGAAAATGCCTACATATTTCCTTTTGAAAAAATATTTTAAGTGCTTTGGGAGCATTGTAGACACAACTATGGTATTTGCATTATTTCTATCCTTTGCCCTTTCCCCAGTTCCTCCTGTGTACATTATCTCCATTTCAATGCATTACCCAATCTTCCTTATTGTTAAATGTGTGTGCATGCTCTCGTGTGTCTTTTGGATAGTCTATTTAATGGTACTCATGTCTATGTGTTTAAGGCTGGCCATTTGGGATTGAATAACCTATCAGGGAGCTTGTCTCTGAAGAAGAATGATTGGCCTTGTATCAGTAGGCATTAGCTGCCCGTAGATTTTTATCTATGGGTTAGGTAGGCCCTTATAAGATTATCTACATTTACAATAACATGACACCTAGTGTCTTATTTAAGTTACCTTGTTTTTAAGAATTTGCTGTACTGTAACCAGCCTAGCAGAAATAAAAATATTCTACAGAGATATTTATGTCTCTCAATCTGTCTACCCTAGCTGTTGAAACTATGAACTTTAAAGAATGGGAATTTCTCTAGGAATATGATGCTGGGAGCAGAAAAGCCTACAGCCATCCAAAAGGAAAAGTTGTCTTCTGTAATGAAATTTTACACAATTATAACAACGTGTCAGCCCACCGTATAGGATGGTACTGTAGCCCAGGCAGTCATGGGTCAGTGGTGGGAAAGACCCAAGAGTTGACCTGGCTTGTGCATATTCATGGCCATCACAATATGACCACATTGAGTAAAACTGCTTTTTCTACTTTCTACTTTAAATGTGACTCATTAAAATGGCTTATTGAGGACTGATGTCTGGACCTGACATGAACCACAGGTTGTCGCCTCCCAAAGTTTGCTAACAAGTGAGCTTCTGTATAATATACAGAAGCCAGCATCTCACAGCAGATTTCCAGGTCCATTGACTCTTAAAATCTATCTGCCCATGTTAGATGTCCCCGTTAGATGTCTGACCACAGCTCAGAACAGACCACTCCAGACCACACAGTTTCAAGGGGGGAAGGTTTGTTTAGGAGATAGGGCAACGATGGAGGAAAGAAGATGGAAGAAGAGAGAAAGAAGAGAAATAGAGGCCAGCCATGAGCACGTGGAGAGAGAGGAAGAGAAGGGGGTGGGGGGAGGGGACAGAGAAGCTAGAGGCAAGAGAGTAATAGGGTAAGAGAGAAAGAGAGTAAGAGAGAGAGGAGGGGGCAAGCAGCCCCTTTTATAGGGGACCAGGCCTGCCTGGCTATTGCCAGGTAACTGTGGGGAGGAGCATACCTGGCTATTGCCGGGTAACTGTGGAGGTGGAGTTTAGACAGAATACTAACAGCCCACACTCACGATGAATCCAGAGTGTTAAGTGTACAGGTTGGTTTTTGTACATGCATCAGTTGGCCTACGTAACACATTGTCCGTAATTCTCTGCATTTTGACTAATTACTGATTTCTGCTATAAGCAGGTCACTATCTGCTTCAAAGCAAAGCCCCTCTACTTAGCAGTGAGTGCTATGGTTTTCTGTGGATATAAGGATAAGTTTTTGAAATGGAATTTGAAATTATATGGATTTAGGAAGGTGACAGTAGGTAGTTCTCCTCCAAGGTCTATGACAACATCAGTGACAGGAATTTGGCTAGATTCACAGTAACCTGCATGACCTCTTTCATATTGACCAATTAGACAGTGCTTACTTATCCCCCAAATAATGCCACTATTGCACTAGTGAGGTTATCTTGGCAAAAGGGTCATTGCTATAGTCCACACACTTTACAGCCCTAAAGTATTGGTGTTTTTATCCTCAGGCAGCTAGCCAATCACCTTTGGAGTTGTTATGAGTCAGTCCTCGGGAAGGGGGATTCCATGTTAGTTCCAACTCCTCCTCTTCAAGACCTGTATCAAAAGTGTATGGTGTGTTTAGCAATAGGATCTTACCTGCAATTTCTGGGGTGTAGCCAAGGCCAATGGTAATAGCATTTGCTGTTTCAGGGATTCACCACCCTTGGCAACAATTCATAGGGAATATTGTCCATGCCTGCCACTAGGGTTGTATTATATCGTGTATGGCTTTTTATATTTTTCCTTATTCTGTTGTGAAATGTACATGGAAAAATAGCTGTAAATGCTCCCAAAATGAGAGTTGATGTACTATTCGATTGACTGACATTCTTAAAAATGAGTGTGTGTGTGTGTGTAAATATTAGTTGTCAAATTTGACTTGCTATTTTTAGCCTTTAAGTACATATGATTTGAGAATATATGCATCTATATGTTTATTTATTTTCCCTGTAACATGGTTTTATAAAATACTTTTTACTCTTGGGGACTTTTCTATATTTCAGTTAAAAGAGGTCCTAGGAGCCCACATGCTGCTTAGAGTTTCTAAGTTTCCTTTTAATAACATTTAAGACTTAGCTTATCTTTCTTATTTATTTAATTAATTAATTAATTAATTAATTTTATACTCCAGATTTTATTCCTCTCCAGATCCACCCTCCGACTGTTCCACATCCAATACCTCCTCCCCAGCCCCCACTGTCTTCACAAGGATGTCCACATCCCCAACCCCCACCCCACCAGATCTTTAAACTCCCTGGGGCCTCCAGTCTCTTGAGGGTTAGGTGCATCTTCTCTGACTAAACCCAGTCCTGGCATGTTTATGTGCATGCACATGTGTATGATATGAATGTGTGTGCATTCTTGTGCACAGAAAGGTCAGGGAACAGCTATATGGAGTTCATTTTCTCCTACCACCTTTTATATGAGTTTGAACTCAAGTGTTAGGCTTAGCAGCCAGCAGCTTTACCTGCCGAGCCATCTGTCTGGTCCCAAGGATCCTTTTTAGCACTCACACTTTGATCATGGCCTACAGGAAAAGAGACAGTATAATCACCAAAGTCTGACTAGGATGCTGCTATTTACGGTAAATATGATCTAAAACAGCTACAAATAAAACAAAAGCCAAGCTGAAAATAACATTCTAATATCAATGTTGATGAAATGTTCTGACCAAAGATATTTAGAAGCAGATGAAGGCAAAAGTGAAGACAGATTCTTTCAGCAAGATTTGCCACAGATGTTCATGGTGTGCAGTATAGCAAAGATTCGGGCATCATAGTTATATCTGTAAAAGGAAAAGCATGCTTTTTTTTTTTTTTTTTGGAAAGTCATATTATTTTTGTAACATTTTAAAGATATGTGCACTTGAGGCAAACAGTCAGAATCTTCATGTTTTTCTGCACATTTTCCATGGATAGTAAAATTGTAATATTGATATTAATTTCTTATTTGTGTCATAATCTATGGTTCTTTTGTTCATCTCAAGGCACAAAGAAGGAGGAGAAAAAGGAAGAGGAAGAAAAGGAAGAAGAGGAGTAGGAGGAAGAGGAGGAAGAGGAGAAGGAGGAGAAGGGGAAGGAGAAGAAAAAGAAGGAGAAGGAGGAAGAATGAAGAAGAAGAAGAAAAAGAAGAAGAAGAAGAAGAAGAAGAAGAAGAAGAAGAAGAAGAAGAAGAAGAAGAAGAAGAAGAAGGAGAGGAGGAAGAGGAGGAGGAGGAGGAGGAGGAGGAGGAGGAGGAGGAGGAGGAAGAGGAAGAATTATAATTCAATCTGTATGAATCCAAGTCAGCATGAGACTCCAGTTATTTGCTGATGATGTTTAAAAACAAACTTGCCATCATCATACACATGGCTTATAGATCCATCAGAGCACAGTTACCCTCCTTTAGAGGCAACCTTACTTCATTTGAGTCAACAAAACAGATTGAGAGTTTAGAACCTCTTAGTTAATGGGGCCAAATACTTTTCGATGTCTCTCTGGAACATTCATGGTCCCTGAGCACACTGCTGAGTGGCAAGCATCCACCAGCCCCCTCAGAGATTTTGTCCCAACGCCCAGCTTGTGCTGAGGTCCAGAGAGAAGCTATGCAGATCTAGAGCCAGCAACCACACTGGCGAATAGATCTCCCCACGTCTCCAGGATGAGAAAAGACAAGCGAAGGGGACTGCTCCTAGTGGAGTTCTCACTCTCCTTCTGAACATGTTCTGGAACATGCATCATCGCTGACCTTAACTCTCCTCTTGGGAAAGAGATCAGCAGAGTAGGAGTTTACAGTAGTTGCTGTGGAGAACTGTGGATCATAAAAATCAAGAATAATGTGTCCTTTGGATAAAAGGCAGTATCGATGATATTAAACTCAAGAAAACTACTAAGTTTGTGCTTGTTACTTACAAGTGTGCTTTAAGGATTATTTAGATCGAATACTTTCAGATTTCTCTTAAAGAGAGAAACGTATTCTCACAGACCACAAATTAAGAGCTCCGAGGCATTCTCCACCTTAAGAAAATATCCTCAAGGAAAAAATTACCAAAATAAAGTGTATTTGTTAGTTTCTAGTAAGAAAAGCAATATTTTAAATGACTAAGATAAAAAGAAAAGCTGAAAAGTCTCATGGATCACGCAGATACCCAGAAACAGGGCTCTACTGTGAAAATTTGTATACATAATCTGACAGCATACTCACAAATGTGGAATTTATTTAGCCAACTTCTAAAAGAAATTATAAACTGCCCAAAGTTTCCTAATTTAAAATTGGTGCACGTCACAAAGATTGCAAGTGAACATTGCTCAACCTACTCTTCTGGCAATACAGTAACACAGTAACGCACATAATTTATAGCAATGTATTTATGTAGTAATTATGACATATTGAAATACCATGATTTTCATAGAGATAAGAAAGAAGAAATATCTAAATTGTTCATTTGAGGGAAATGACCATTCACCCACAGCCAAGTCATACTGGGAAGAAAAATTGCCTGGCCTCAACCCAAATGTTTGTTTATGTGCATGTGTTCGAGAATGTGTGTGCATGCAGGTCTGTGGTGTGTGTGTGTGTGTGTGTGTGTGTGTGTGTGTGTGTGTTAAGACTGATAACTGTGAACCCTGAGCATGGAAAGAAAGCTCATGAATCATTAGTTTAATGACATCAAGTGATAAATAACTCTCATCTGGGTTTTTCTGCTGCGCTAGCTACTTAAGTGACCCCTGGGATGGAAATGGGATAATTGAGGAAAAACGGTGAGTCCCCCTGGATGATGCTCATCTAGAGAACCAAATATGAAAACCAATATTTTAATGTCGTCATTTTATGAGATAGTGAGGTAAATACTATGTATCTGGTTATTTTTTTCAATAAATCCTCTTTCCAGAAAGACTCCAAATCAAATGCAAAATTTATAAAGGCAATGAGGAATGTGTGTGTAGTGATGAATGACTGATTTCTCAACACTCACAAGGATGAGGCAGGACAATTGCCACGAGTTCAAAGCATTTCTGGCTTACTAAGTAAGACTTTGGCTAAAACATAGATAGTAGATTAAATAAATAGATAGATAGATAGATAGATAGATAGATAGATAGATAGATACATAGATAGATAAATAAATAAATAAAGCAATAAGAGAAGAAAGCAAACAATATTTTACATATTTACCATCTCATATTTTTCTGGCCTAAACTCTGGTGGCCAAACCACAGCCAAATATTAAAAGTGACACTAATGTTAAAATTACCCAGTAAAGTCTGGGTGAGCTTAAACAAACATAATGCTTAGTGTAGTAGTTTGAATGAGGATAGCCTCCATAGGCTCCTAGGTTTGAATGCTTGAACCCTAGTTAGTGGAACTGTTTGGGAAGGACTAGAAGGTGTGGTGTTTTTGTTGTTTTGTTTTTGAGAAACTGTCAGTGGGAATGGGCTTCCAGGTATCGAAAGCCCATGCAGGACTAGTTTCTCCACCCAGCTCTCTCTCCCTCTGTTGCCTCTGCCTATTGACTTTGGATCAGGTTGTATAGCTCTCAGCTACTGCTCCAGCACTGTATCTGTCTACCTCCCACCATGATAATCATGAGCTAATCCTCAAAACTGTAAGTAAGCACCTAATTAAATGTTTTCTTTTATAATAATTGCCTTGGTCATATAGTGTTTCTGTACAGCATCGAACAGAACTATATAACCCTTGACAATTTCAGAAGAGTGTGGTAAGCTACGGGGTTATAAAAGTAGCATTAATGAGAGAATGCTCAAAACATCTGGGTGGTCAGAAGCAAGCAAAATGCTTAGGTGAGAATTGTTGCCCAATTTAAAGGACGGTTACATTAGAGCAAGAATAAAAGGAGTTTACCCTGTGTGTCATCACCAGATATGACACGAAAATTGAGAAGCTTTCTCGTGAGGAGAAATCTAGTTCAATTAGGAAAGAAGTGTCTAGGGTTAATCTTCCTCAACAACTTAAGAAGCTGCCTTAAATTTATAGCAAAGGGAGGTGAGAGTGGGAGGAGGAAGATAGCACAGTTCTAGCCTCATTTTTAACATTGTTTTCATTTGTTTGGAAAGGACTGATAAATAAAATCAACCTGCTTGGAGTTTTGGGAGCCATTAAGAAAAGAAAGGGTGAAGAAGATAGCAATGAGCAGAGATGGTTGAAAGAACAATTTCAGAGTCCGGAGAACACACGAAGACTGGCAGCTACTTACTGAACATAAGGAGTGAAACAGGCTGTTGCTGTGTACACGGCCCTTGGCATATGCACTACAAATTGGAATAAGTTTAGAAACACAGGTGTAACCACTGAACTCTAGAAATGGTAGGGACAGGAAAGGAAAAATGAAGTCAAAAAAGCACCATAGAGCCAACACAGAGAGGAGCTGTAAAACTGTCACAGCTAACAGGGTCTACTTAGGAGAGCAAGATATTTAGGCAGATTTTATTTTTAAAAATATGTATATTTTAAAGGCTTGGAAGTTAATGTATAAGACAAAACACTTTTAATGTAACAGATATAAGTTTGACACATTAATTTCTAAGCCATTGTTTGAGAATATGACCTAACATAACCACTCAAAGCTTTTTGGACAATGCTCTCTTACATCTACTAAATCATTTTTTGGGGAGGAAATGTTCACGGGTTCAAATGAAACTATTGTTCTTCGTTGAAAGAATAATATAAACTCAAATGGTTTTTGTGGATTTGTTCTGCCTTTGAGAATAGAGGCTTCATTAGCAAGTGGCATTGTCTTCAATTAAATTTCTAATATACTTGGGTGTGAATTCACGGAAATATTTTGCAAAACTAAAAAGACAAATTAGCACCCCAAAACTTTAAACAACCTTGTAGTGTGTGTGTGTGTGTGTGTGTGTGTGTGTGTGTGTGTGTGTGTGTGTATTGAGGGTTCATATTGCCAAGGGTTTTTAACAGGATGAATTTAAACACACATGTCCTGAAAACCTGCTAGTGAGGATGGTGTTCTTTTCCATACATAAGTTAATACTGACACCTTGTGGTCAGTTTTGACTCTGAAACCATATATGTAAGCAAAGAGAAGATGCTTTTCTGTTTTATTGCAATAATACCCAAATTTTCCTTCGAGTTGCAAATATTTTAAGATGGTTATTTACTGTGAAAATATTCTCTCACTGTCACCAAATTAAGTAGATGGTATCATTAAAACTATGTCATATTGTCAACATGTTCATTGGACGTGACAAGAAGGACACATCACATCTGGAACCATCCTCTCCAAAATGAATAATCTCAAAGAAGAAAATGTCAGACAAACTCAAGCTGAAGCAGACTTCATGTAACCTGATCCGTAATTCTCATGACTGTCAAGGTCAACAAGGAAAATCTCAAAAGCCTTTGCATGTGGAAAATGTGACAGCTAAATGTAACAGGGATTGTTGGATTGAGTCCCACAAAGAAAGAGAGCATTGCGTAAAGTCTGGTGACATGTAAAAATGGTTAACAGAAATGCACCCATGTGCGTTCTTCATCTTCTTCCTTCTGAAATAGGCTTCACAGGAATGTACAGTGGTGATGAGAACTTCGAATTATTTCGAATCTTTGAACAGTGCAGTTAAATTACAAAAGCGCTTGAGCAATTAAACTATCATATGTTTGATGGAATTATGTCATTTTCCATTTCCAAAAGAATAAAAACTAAGTACTAGCACATGAAAAAGAGTTTAGAGTTTCTAAATAGGCTTGATACTTACACTGCTACAAAAATCAGACTCACAAGAACAAAATTTCTGTGAGTTTTAGGGATCAAGTCAAGATTCCACATTTATGATTTCCTCTTTGGAGCTTCCCAGTCAAGCAATGTCATGACTTGGTAGTAGAGTGGAAGCCACTACTGTTTCCTCTGAGATTTACCCTGCCTGCCATTCTTTCTTTCTCTTTCTTCTTCATCTCCTTCTTTTTCTCCTTCTCATCCTTCGCCTCCATCTCTATTTATACATTTTTGTCTTCTTCTCACCTAAGAAGTTTTTCACTTAGTCCTCCACCTGCCCAAAGTTTTGTTTCAATGAAAAAAAGGAAGGAAGGAAGGAAGGAAGGAAGGAAGGAAGGAAGGAAGGAAGGAAGGAAAGAAGGAAGGAAGAGAGGGGGGACAGAAGGAAGCAAGGAAATAAAAAAAGAAGGAAAAAAGAAAACAAAAGAAGGAGGGAAGGAAGGAAGGAGAGAAGAAAGGAAGGAGGGAAGAAAGGAAGAAAGGAAGGAAGGATGGGAGGGAGGAGGGAAGGAAGGAGGAAAGAAGGAAAGACAGGACAACTTTCATTTTTAAATTGTTTTCTTAATTTTTCTCTTCAAGTTTTTCCCTATCAGAAAAATATTGTCTAATCCACTGTCACCATTGCCTTAGCCACCAGAGAGTTTATACCGCATGAAGTATCACACATTTGTTTGTTTCTTCCTAGGCCAGCCCATAAGCTTTGCAAAGGTAGTTTCAGAGTGTATTTTGTTTGCAGCTTTTGATCTGGCAATGCTTCTGTAAAGCAAACACTCGGCACTCAACAGTATCTGTTCAATGAGACTGAAATCTCTCCTGACACCTGTTTACCACAGCAGTCCTGTGAACTGGATGGACAGAGAGCCTGGTTTGTCTTCCACATGGCAGCCCATCTAATGGAGCCTTCAATTCCCATTTCTCTCTTCATACCTGCTTGTGCTCTACTTAATGTGCACTGGGTGTTTCCCATCTGTTCCCACCTCCCTTCCCTGCTGTGCTCTGAAAACCATAGCCCTGTGATTTTGTTTTTCTACCTTTCTGACTGCTTCCTAGTAGAATCTGGCCAAGGATAAGAGAAAAGTTTGGACGTATCTATCTGCTCTGTATGTTTTTAATCTGAAGTTCTCCATGACCACAGCCTCTATCAGACGGGTATTCTGCAACGTAAGGTGTCTCTGGGCTCTGGCAATAAATACTTCTTTCTCCTCTGTGTCTTTGAAGGTAAGCACGTTTGTCTCTTGCCTATTATTGATTATTTCTGTATTCCTGTTTGCTCTCTTAAATCTGGTCACATGTAAACATCACTTTATTTAAAAAATTGTTAACTGGAGCACATAAGGTAAGGTCTTTTCTAACCCATCCCTGGAATGATACTCCAGGGTAATGTTTCTTAAACTTATCAAGCAGAAGAATGACACGGGGAAAGGGGGATTTTGAAATTTAGATTGCTGGACACCACTCCTTGGGATGCTAATTTAGGAGATCTACGCTAAGGGCCCACTATTTACATTTTGAGCCATTTCCCAACTGATGCTGATACTAACTGCCTGATCACCACACAAAGTATCTCTGTCCGAATTATACTTTCTCAAGACCCTAAGTGGTGTATGTTGAATTTCATGAATGAAGAAATCTTTCCTCAAATAGGTCTTAGAAATTGTGTAGCAACTTGAACTGGCAGAGAGGAGGAGTAGACTTGGCCTAAAAGTGTCTACATCTCATTATGTTGATAGGAATTGCAGACCACTTCATTTAACTGATCCCTCTCACTGCTATCATAGAGTGGGGACAATAGAAATAGCTAATTCTATTGAAGACTTGTGATGTGTCTCTTATTCTTTCAAGCAGTTTGGAGTTGTATTATTACGCTTAAGTGTCCTTTTCATGTATTTATATTGTTACTACCATCCTAAAGATGAGTAAAGGGGATACAGAAAGGTCTAGAGACTTGCCAGAGACTGGCCAAGTTGATACATTGAACTGTAGTTTGTACACAGTCTGACTCCAATGGCCCTACTTATTCACAAATTAGACAAGAACAGCCTGTGGCTGCCATTGTGTCTAAGGATCTTCGTCATCCACTTTTGGAGCTAGATTTTGGAGGTATAATTTTCTCCTTTGTGATATATCAAAATTCAATGTCACCGTGAAAAAAAGTACTTTTGAGGATATTAAAGCTTTAAAAAACACTTGAATAACAGTAGAAGCCAAACACGGGAATGTTGACTGTTATGTAAATGTTACACAGATTTGTGTTTCTGTTTATAGTGAAAGGAAAAACACAACTTCTCATATCATTCACCCAAGAAACTAGTGACTAATGTAATCGTTTCAGCGCTACAGTTTAGTAGCCTATCTCCTATTGACTTAGTGTGTGTTCTCCTAGGATATCTCTTCTTCTCTTCTGTTGATGAAGATAAAAACTAGGCAGCTTCTTTGATTCTACTTACAAACTTAAGTCTGTATGGTGACCTAATTCTAGAATAATTCTGTAATAGACTTTAGACTAAAATTTTTGAGAAAAATGAGTTTGCATACAGGAACTCAGAGTGAGAATTTGCTTCCAGAGATGTAGGCATGCAGTGCGTAGTTTGAGACTATCAGTCTCAGCTGTCTACAGTACAGAACGAACTCATTTATTAGTCATGGGGAAAACAGGAAAATCGACCCTTACATCACACCGGGCACAAAAATCAACTCCAGATGCAGACAAAACTACAATGCAAAGAGGAAAAATTACAAAAATTTGGAAGATAATATCTGTAACATGGGATTAAAAAATACTCCTTATGCTAAATTTTTAAAATGAGATCAGCATAATGATGACCAAACTGAAGGTGTTCTGTTTGATGAATGATAAAACAGAGTAGGTGAAAGGTAAATTCACAAACTAGGAAATCTGTTTGAAAATCATTTTTAAAAGATGAACAAAATCTTAACATGCATTTCACAACAGAAGAGAAAATGATTAATGTATAGAAACTTTTAAAATTCATTAGCAAGAAGGGAATTATACTGTAAAACCATAGAAGATAATAATTTTATATTTATACCAAATGAGAAAAAAAACCCTAAAAGGCTGAGAGAATCAAGTGTTGGGACTGACTAATTGCTAGTAAACACAAACCATATTTGAAAATTGATTTGTCTTAATTAGTGTTCATTGAATTCAGTCAGTATATTTCTAATGAATGCTATTGAGAAGTGCATGAAGAAGGAAAGCTGTTTTAAATTACGAAACACAAGAAAAAGATGTTAACATGGAATTCATCTATTGATATTTATTCAGAGAACATAATAAAATATTCCCATTTTACTAAGAGAACACATTTAAAGACACCAATGGATCCTTAAAACCATGGAGAATACCAAACTCGACATGAAGTATGTTCTGCCTACATGTCCTGTTTACCACGTAGAACCAGAAATCATCTGTCCTCCCATGATTTGTGCCTCCTCTCCATCATAACTCTTGGATGCTTGGCCTGTTAATGAGTGTTAATTGAACTAAGCAATTTATAGCATAATGTTGGATCTGTAAACCCAGGTGTCTCTAAAGTGACATGAGGTATATGCAGTCTGGGTACAAGGATTCTACCCCAGAGAAGATGAATGAGAATAGTATGAAATTTTTATTACTATTGAGAATAGCCACATAACTGAACACATATGTATTGTGCAATTCTAAAATTTCCCATTTAGCATTTTCAGATGGTAATTGTGGAAAAGTGAAACTATGGCAAGTGAAGCATTAAATAATATGGAATTAGTACTACGTATAAATCCAACAATAAACCACAGTTACAAAATTTATCCAAGAGAGCATAAATTTAATTAGACCTCTCACACCAGTAGCTACACAGCATGACTTTACTTTAAAAAAATTAAAAAAAAAAAAACAAAGCAAATTTACTTAGTTTGGACTGGTTTGAACAATTCATAAGTTCACTGCTCAAATCCAAGCAAATAATTCAAATAAGGTAGATAATATAGGAATATTCATTCATTCATGATAAAACTGCCTAGGAAAGACAAATAAATAACCAATAAATATGTGGTTCCTGGCGACCTGTTTTTCAGGAGAAGGGGTATTGGGCTCATGTCATAGTAGAGGGAGAATTATCTGGAACAGCAGGCAACACTGTGTGCTGAGTTGATAGATAAGCTTGTGGCTCTGTTGTTTCTTCAAATTTTATGAAAATCTTAGCAACATTGTCATGTAATGAATAAATCATATCATGTTAAATACTGAATACTGAATATATTCACTCAGTAATAGTATTATAACTTTTAGAAGAATACATTACCTCCAGTTGATCCTCTATCTGTAAAGCCCAGAGTAAGCCAGTTCTCCGTTTACCTCATAATTACATTCCTTGGTGTTCTGAATAGTTTCTCAGTTCCTAAATCAATACAAATATTCTCCTTGCTTAAATTTTCTTCGGTGCTATTTGAGATTCTCAAATATGTTGTCCCTCAGACAACTCTCCCATTGTTTTCTCATTATGTCTTAGGATGTCTTTTTTTTCCTTTCCTGTAATTACAGGAAAGGTTCTCGTAATCCGACAACTCCTGAAACACTTATGTCCAAAGTCTCCAAAGGACTTTTCCCTCATATTCCAAGGCATCCCCTTTATCACCGTCTTCCTAGTACATATATAGTAGTGAGGTTTTCTGTAGATAGTCTGATAACATCTCAATTATAAGACAGTCAAAATTAGGCTCATTATCTTGTTCTACTAAAAAGCAGTCTTGTTCACATTTGAGAAATGACTGTATGGTTTTTCAAGAAGGGAGAATTTATTTTTAGAGATATTTCTCAATTTGTCTTAGTTCAGAATACAATTTTAGCTGATTACATATTCAAAATCTGTCAATATATACCTTCTCCATCCAATTTCACCAATCTCTTCATGACGATTAGAGTGGCATTTTAAAAATTCTTTTAAATGTCTTCAGTTGGTCTACTTTTTGTCTTTCATTGCTGTTAGAATTTGTTTCCTGTGTGAAACCATTTATCTTCTCATAGTTTCATTACCTGTCTACTTTCTGGAGGAACATAAGGAAATGCACATGCCACACAAGTCTCTGCTCAGAGAATGTTCACTAAAACCTACTCCATATTCTAGTTATCTCTATAAATCTGAACGCCAGTGAATATGCTAAGAGACTTTGACACAGAAGGAATTTCACTCTAGTTAAGAATTCTACTTGGAGCAGTACTGGTGCACACCTTTAATCCTAGAGCTCAGGAGACAGGTAGGAAACAGGCAAATCCTTTAGTTTTAGGCAAGCCTAATCTACAGAGTGAGTTCCAGGACATCCAAGGCTACATAGAGAAACCCTATCTCAAAAAGAAGAAGAAGAAGAAAGAAGAAGAAGAAAGAAGAAGGAGAAGGAGAAGGAGAAGTAGAAGGAGAAGGAGAAGGAGAAGGAGAAGGAGAAGGAGAAGGAGAAGGAGAAGGAGAAGGAGAAGAAAAGAAGAAGAAGAAGAAGAAGAAGAAGAAGAAGAAGAAGAAGAAGAAGAAGAAGAAGAAGAAGAAGAAGAAGAAGAAGAAAGATTCTGCTTGGGAGTTTGTATATATTCCAATTGATCATCTGTTTGGCAGAATAATTTATGATAAATATGTGCAGATTCTTGTGATAACTTTTTTTCATCTCCTTTCTCACTCTGTTAGTTTGACAATTTTTAAAATTTTAATCAGAATATAATTATAACACTTCCCCTTCTGTTTCCTTCCTTCAAATTATCTCTTCTTTCCTCTATCCATCCAAACACTCCCTTGCCCTCCTCTTTTTTCACTATTGTTATTGTTACATATAATAATATATATGAGGATTAAAATACAATCTTTTGAGTCCCTTATATGGTTTCAGGATTGAATACTTTGTATTGGATGACCAATTAGGCCAGTCTAATCTACGAAGTGAGTTCCAGGACATCCAGGGCTACATAGAGAAACCCTATCTCAAAAACAAACAACAACAACAACAAAAACAACAAAACAAAGCAAAACAAAAACAAAAAATCTCCCACTCTAATCTCTCTCTAGTCTCCCAGCTACAGAGCAGGGATTTGTATCTGCTGGACGGTGATAGTACTATTAAGAGTAAGCTTCTCTCCTTTAACCTGAATAAAGCTAAATTTATTTTATTTTATTTTTGGTGTTAGTGGGTACAGCTGTTGACCCAGTGCCACCAATAAAACTCGAGTGTATGTCTATATACATTTTTAATTTTAAAAATTCTATTGAGTCACTCTTTTTTTATTCTGAATTATTTCCTAAGGGTCAGAAGTAATGGACATTTTTAAAGGCAGAAATATATCACCAAAGTACTCGCCAAAAAGGTGGTAACAATTTATTTTCCCATTGTTAATATCACACTTTGATGCCCATTTATTGAGTCTATTTTAACTTCTTGCGTTATTTTAGGAAAATCATGTCTTAGGCCAAGTAATGTTGATGTGAACGTAAAGGAAATATAATGAATAATGAGAGGAAAATCATTGCTTTTCCCCTATGTCATATTGCAGACAAGTTTCCATAAAAGTGGGATGACTTCATTTGCCAAAGACATTCGATATATCAAATGCAGCCATATGTTCTAAATATAACAGATTACTGCCATGTGCATGAGTTAGGGAACACTATGTTGTATAAGTTGAGGGAACACTGGAAATATATGTCTGAATTTTAAATAAGTCATATTTCATACCTCAAATATTTCAATGACAGCAATAGAAAAATATATAACCTGATGCTTTAAGAGCAATAACTTTGGTGGAACATTTAAACCATTTGAAATCTGGTCCTTTATCCAAAAGAGTATATTAAATTCATTGGGATTCCCCCTCAAATGCCTTTACAAGGGAGGAGGCATAGAAATTATTCATAGAAGACGGGAGTTCAGGGAAACTCCCTTGCTAACATTTGATGAAGTCTCCTATACCTGGATTTCTGAAGCTTATTACTATACTGTGAGTGGGCTGAGCCAGTTGTGCTTTAAAATGACTTGTTATTGGTTTTATTTTAAAGTTTGATTCATTTCTCTTTATTTCATGTAGACATTATGACTGCATGTTTGCTTGTGCATCACATGCATACCTGGGATCCATGGGGACCAGATGAGACTGTTGGATCCCTGGGCCTGGAATTATAGATAATTGTAAGGCACCAGGTAGGTGCTAGGACTCAAATGCAGGGCGTCTGGAAGAACAATCGGTCATCTGATTTTTTAAAATTTCTTTTCTTTAACCAAAAATGGATTTTTTATACAATATATTCTGATTACGGTTCTCTCACCACTCCTCCCATTTCCTCCCTACTTCTTCTTCCATGTGGATCCACTATCTCCCTATTTCTTTTTAGAAAATGAACAAGCATCTAAGGAATAATAGTTAAACAAAATAAAACAATACAAATCAAAATCAAACAAATGATAATATTACAAAACAACCAAAAGAGCCAAAGAAAACCCACAAGAAATTCACATAGACACAGAGACATTCATGTTTGTACACACAGGAATCACATAAAATCCCTAACTGAAAGCCATAGTACTTACACAAAGGACCTTTGCAGTAGGAAAAAGTATTTCATGGCAACGTTATGAGATAAAGAGTCTCCAACGATGTTGCTGAGTTCATTCTGTGTTGGTTATCTACTGCTGTGCATGGGGTCTGCTCTTAAGAGTCCCTCACCTATCTCAAAAATTTTAACCCAGAATTGCTCCTGTCTAAAGCAACAAAGAGTGGCGAGAGACTGAAGGAAAATTCGTCCATTGATTGCCCCACCTGGGGTTCATCCTGTATGCAGCCACCAAACCCAGACACTATTGCTTAGGCCAAGAAGTGCTTGCTGACAGGAGCCTGGTATAGCTGTCCCCTGAGAGGCTCGGTCAGAGCCTGACCAACACAGATGCGGATGCTCCTAGTCAACCATTGGACTGAGCAGGGGTACACCAATGGAGGAGTTAGGGGAAGGACTGAAGAAGCAGAAGTGGTTTGCAACCCCAGAGGAAGAACAACATTATCAACCAACCGTACCCCCCAGAGTTCCGAAGAACTAAACCACTAACCAAAGAGTACATATGGAGGGACCTGTGGCTCCAGCTGCACATGTAGCAGAGGATGGTCTAATCTGGCATCAATGGGTGGGGGAAGCCCTTGACCCTGTGAAGGCTTGATGCCCCAGTGTTGGAGAATGGTAGGGTAAATCGGTGGGTGGGGGAACCCCCCTCTTAGAAACAAGCGGAAGAGGGGATGGGATAGGCGTTTGCACAGGGGAAACTTGGAAGGGGGATAACATTTGAAATGTAAATAAATAAAATGATTTTTAAAAAAGAGTGATTCAGTAAGAATCCCTTGGAGAAGTCTAACTGTTTTCATTAGTAAGTGGTTATCAGTTGAAGCTAGCTTCTGGGTTAGGGATAGGGGCATGCATCTACTTTTCCTCTTAGCTCTAGCATTGCAGCTGGTAGATGCCCTCCTACAGACTCTGTGCATGCTGCTACTGTCTCTGTGAGTTTATAATGTGCTGTCCCTGCATTGCCTCTGGCTCTTACAGTCTTTCTGAATCCTCTTCCATGGAGCTCCCAGGGCCTTGAGGGAAGGGATCTGATGGAGACATCCCTTTTGGACTGAGTGTTCCAAGGTCTCAGTCCATGAAATGCTAGTTGTATGTGTATGCTTTCAATGCTGACCATTTGATATTTGAAAACCACTTGGTAAGCTATTAACTTTTCTTTTGAAAGGGTGACTAATTCATATTGGTAGAATTATATAAATTTTCAAAATATGTGGGCCTTCTTTTGCTGCATAGGCAACTAGAATTCCCCAAAAGTGTCTATTTTGAATGCCTAAAATTCTGGTATAACAAATGACTCAACAAATAAGTCAAATGATGAACTGCATATCCCAGAAGTATTTGAAACCCTTGTGCTTATCCAAGTATAATATATTTTCTATTACTAATGAGCGAAGAATTTCAGTGGAAAACACTCAAATAAAAGGTGAAGTTTATTCACAGAAATAAAAATTCTAAATTTCCAACAAATATATGACAGCATTATCATTCAATCTTGGTAGTAAATTGATAAATAAAAGACAAAAGAATCATGTAATCTGTTCAGATTTGCTACAATTATGCATAGATTTGCTACAATTATGTATAATGTATATGTGGTGGATCAGACTTGGTAATTTTTGAATACCAGGTCAGTGCTCTGACACTGAGTTATACCCTCAGCCCTAATACATTGTGGATTTGCTTTATTGCTTGTACTATGTTAATTGGGTTCCCAAAAATTACATGGGAATGCATGTAAGATGCTTAGGGAGGGTCCCTGCCCCCAGTTGGCTTTGATTGGTAAATAAAGTTGCCAGTGGCCAATGGTGCCATGCCAAGAAAGGGATGAGATCTAGGCTTGAAAGTGACCAATCATTTAAGAGCCATGGAAGAGTGGTCCCAGCCCCTCCCCCCAATTGGGTCTAGGGTAGAAAAGATGGAATATAGATTTTATTAAGGTATTCTGATACTTGAGAGTATCAGAGGGGAGCCATTAGCAACATAGAAATATGAGAGAGGCCCATCCATTGGCTGATTAATGCATGTTAAATATAATTCTCTCTCTCTCTCTCTCTCTCTCTCTCTCTCTCTCTCTCTCTCTCTGTGTGTGTGTGTGTGTGTGTGTATCTTTCATTTGAGACCCCACAACAGTGGTAGTTTCTTGCTACTGCCTCCACTGGGGAGATTAGAGTGGATTAGTTAACTATAGCAACACTGATATCCAATGCTTTTCAAAACTGCTAACATGTTGTTGAGAAAGTGCAAAGGTGCAATTCACATTCTGTAGGAGTCAGAATTGTTGCCAGTGAGTTGCAAATTAGAAAGAGCACATATTACCACACTGAAAGTCCTCACCTGAGAGTCTGATCTACAATGATGAAGATCCCGGGACTCTGGAAGATTTTTAGTTTTGGGCATGATATTTAAGAATTAAAAATATAAAATAGAATACAGGATGGAAAATACATAGTATAAAATATAGTGCAAAAATCAAAAGAAGTGATCTATATGTTTCCAATAAGCGACAAGGCTATTTGTGGCATGTTTGATTCTGATTTTATTAAATAAATATTCTCCAAATAGAGAAAATATAAGTGTTTGATCCTCTGTATAAAAAGTAGTCTCACTGTGTAAATACAAGTGACACATAAAATAGCTACAGATTTGTGAGATTTATGTAGAGCAATGGTTAGGTTTGCTACTCTGAATTCAGGACTAGGAGAAATACTGCCGACATGGAAAACCATGTCAGCAAATCTTGTTATGGTGGACTTTTCCCATGTATTAATGGAGACAAATACCTAGGGTAGCACATTTTTTAAACAAAGTATTACCATCGCATGCATCTATAATTCCACCTCATGACTCGTTAACTGAACAAGTCTTTTCCCTTCCTGGTGGCTTCTGGCATCTTCCAAATATGCTGTAGAAAAGAGAGACAGAGAGTTATGGATCAAAGAGCTTCTCATGATGGTTGTTTTACTCATCAAGACAAATTGTCCCTTCTACATAGATTTTTTTAAAATGGGAGTGGAATTTAAAATAAAAAAGAAAAGGAAAAAAGATGAAGTAAAATGGTTTAAAGAAAAAAATGGTTTAAAGTCATTTTAAAGGAAAAAATGTCTTTGGGTCAGAGTTTCAGAATATCTAGTTCATGACGGTGGGGAGCATTCACTTTGACCTGAGATGAGGCAATACATCATGATGGAAACATGGGATAGATAAAAACTGTCTCCTGATGGGGCCACAAAACAGGAAAGAAGAGACCAGAATCTTAATATCCCTTTCATTAGCACATTATTAGTCATTTAGTGACGTTAACGTCTCTTTATTAAGCCCCGCCTCTTAGTGATTCCACAACCTTCTCAAAGAGCAAGAGGCTTTCATGTAACCCTTAATGACATTTTGGGGGCACTTTTCCAATCCAGGCAACGTCATAAACTCAGACACATGATAGTGAGTGTTATTTTGTACACACTACAAAATAACAAAAGTAACTCAAAATTTAGAAACAGCCTGTCTACACTCATGAAATCAAAATACATTTCTATATATAACAACACTGGAATACAAAGAAAAAACTAAAGGATAGTAATTAAAGAAATTCTATGTAATTTCAATATAAAAATGTTCTAGAACAACTGATTCAGAAACCATGAAAAAAATGCCCCTTTATGTAGCATCACTGGAGTTGTGACTGCGGTCTGTACAGAAGTACTGAAGCTTTTTTTTTTAATGAAAAGTAACAGTTTCCCCACTTGATTTTTAATCTTTTTAGAACTACATTATATTTATATTTAGCTATGTGAGTATGGTGTGTGTGTGTGTGTGTGTGTGTGTGTGTGTGTGTGTGTGTGTGTGT
>JANHMN010000014.1:39623143-39660397 GCA_030674055.1 Rhabdomys pumilio | reverse complement strand
TGTGTGTGTGTGTGTGTGTGTGTGTGTGTGTGTGTGTGTGTGTGTGTATGCTGTAACTGGAGGTCAGAGAACAACTTGTAGGAATTGGTTTTCTCCTTCTGGTAGTCAGTCTGGGCATCTGCCATTATTTTTTAACCTCTAAGTTTTAATATTTTTGTGGTGCTGGACATTGAACCTCTGCCCTCATGCATGCTTTTACCCTGGACTCCACCATCCGTCCTCCAGGTTCAACAGCTTCTTCTAGTATCCTAATTAAGATTTTAAAGCACAGAATATAGAAATATAGTACAATCTCATACAGCTTTACCTAATTTCCTATGATGCTAACAGCTTTCAGAGCTAGTGTACAATAACAGCACCGTGACACTGATACACTCTAAACAGAACGTGGTTGTCATAATGATTGCTACTTCGCCTTTTACAACCTTTACCACTTTCCTCCCTTCACAGTGATGCCCCAGTCTCTGCCACTCCTCAGTCAGCTTGCCAGTTTTGTAATTTGTCATAATAAGAATTCAATAACAATGAAACTAACATGTAACTTTTGGGTAATGTTAAAAACTCTGTCTAGTTTTAGGTAATACATGTAGATTAGTACACACATCAATAGTTCATTCCTGGTCCTTCTGGAAGTATCTGAAGTATATGATCACTTCATTATTTACAGTTTATTTGACCTTCCACAATGTGTGTGTGTGATGGCTGTGAGTGATGAAATTACATCTTTCGCCAAATCCCCATGTCGAAGCCCAAACTTTCCATTTGACTGAACTTATAGGAGTAATCAAAGTATAGTTAAAATGAAAAGAATAGGGACCTGTAATAATAGAATTAGTGTTCATAAAACACAGAGGGCATAGTTTTTTTTTTTTTTATACTACATGAAGCTGTTTGTAAGTCAAGAAGCATTCACATGATTTTGACGGTAATGATACTCTCATCTTGGACTTCCATTCTCCAGAAAAATCTCATCAATTAAGCAGTCTAAGCAAATTGATACACAGAAAATAATTAAATATAAATTGTGTAATGATATCTGAGTTCAACAACTTTCTAGATGCTCAGAGTTCTAGCCAGAGTCTTAACAATACCAGCAATTGTGTCTAGACACCTCTAAGTTTGACCCTTCTCCTTTCTCTTATGAATTCCTATTACTTCCCCATTGTTGTGTGATAAGCCACCAGAGAAGCCTGCTCAGACATGGAGTTAAGCCAATAGAAAATCTTTATTAGCTAATCAACAACTACACCAAGTGTTTAGCATCCCAGAGTGAGCTTTTAACTAGAAAAATAAAAACAAAAATAAAAGTAAAAATGTGTTCTGGGTTGACATACATGAGTTAACAAAGAACAGTTAGTCAGAAGTAGAACCACAGAAGTCAAAAAAGCAAGGTTAGTACTTTTCCAGAAATGTGGACTTTGATGGATTAGGTCTTTGTTTTCACTTTGGCAGGTGCCAAAGTCTGTGTGCTGAATTTTATGGCCTGAATGCATTTTCTATCACGAAGTCAGTTCTGCTAATATCTGGGTGCCTACTAAGTTTGGGGGTTCTATTAGACCCGTTATCTATTTTGCTTTTTCATTCATGTGGCTTTTCCACTTGTATCTTTAGGTTATACTCCCATTTCAGAATCTCTGCATGTGTTTCTTCTTCTGGAATCTTCCTCTCTAATATTTACAGAACTCATTGCTCAAAAGATACCTTTACAAAAATATAGTACTCTGGTCATGCTTTTTACATTGCAAACATCTACCCACACACTAAAGTACACTGATTTTTTTTTCAGTTATTTCTGAACATGTATTATGCACATTTATCGATTGGTTGCTGAAGACTGAAAAATAAAGTGATCCTTTCTTTAAGAAGTTTATTGTAAAGAATCAGTTCATTCCAAAGTAGCAAGGGGTTTAACACACAGTAAAATTCAAATTGTTTAGTATGATTTATTTCATGTGTTCCCTGACCTCTTGTAAATTCAAATAAAAACACATTTCCTCATTTTAAAATTAATTATATTACCTTATTAACATTGAAGAATATATGAATTCTCTTTCTAAAGTTTAGTAGTGTTCACAAGTAAGTGAGCTGGTATAATGTTTACAATTAGCAAGAATAACTAAAGAGACGTTGTACTTGTAAAATAACTTTCTAGTTCTAAAAGGAGTGTAGGATAACACGATATGAGGTACACAAATGAAGCTAGATTTGTATGGATTTAGTTTCTATTTAGGGAATATTTCTAAATGTTTGCAGGTGAAAAAAAATGTGATTCCCTAAAACATCCTACAAGCAGGGACTCCTTTTAATTGTTCCATTCTTCAGAGCACAACCTGTGGAAAACACAACAGGGGCAAGCGAGTTCTTTCGCGCACAAATACTCAAAAAGAATATAATAAACTTTATGGAGAAAGCTGATTGGCCGCAAACTAGATGACACAAAGCACGACAGCCGTATTGAGCATCCGCCCTCAAGAAACGATTGGTTCCTACGGCAAGCGAACAGGAACAATTCTTGACAGTTGACCTCAAGTTCCGGGTCGCGGCGGGCAAAGATGGCGGCGGCCAGGTGTTGGAAGCTGGTGCCCCGCGGCCGGGGATTGTCTCAGAATGCAGCTGCTAAGGTGTCCACCTCGGCTATCGAGGCGAACGACCTGGAGGTCGCGGCGACGCCCGTCGCGCGGTACCCGCCGATCGTGGCTTCCATGACTGCCAATAGCAAAGCGGCGCGGCAGCGGCGGGTGCAGCGGTGGCAGGCGACGGTGCACGCGACCCCGTCAGTGGACGAGAAGATACGCATTCTCACCAAGATGCAGTTCAAGAAGTACGTGGTGCATCCGCAGAACCCCGCCTTGAACTCCGACCGCTGGTACCAGAGCTTCACCAAGACGGTGTTTGTCTCGGGCCTGCCGCCGGAGCCACCGCTGTCCCCGCCCTCGCTCGACCTCGCGGCCCTGCGCGCCGCGGTGTGCGACTGCATCTTGCAGGAACTCTTCTACGTGAGGCGCCGCCAGCCCCAGTCCCTCTTCGATCGTCGCCAGGCCCTCGCCTCCTCCCTCCTGGACCAGGTAGTGAGGACTCTCGTGAACTTGCTCGTGCCACTCAACCCTGTCCTGGCCACTGCGGCTCTCGGTGAGCTTGGGATTCCCACCCTGAACAGGGGAGGTGGGGACGCTGTGGGCCAAGCTTTCCTGCAGGTTTAGTAGCACTCAGTGAGTTAGAACTTACGGACCTAGTTTCTGGTGGCCTGCCCTGCTGAGGACTACTTGTTAAAGTTTAGACTCAGCCGAAGCTCATCAGGTTTCCATTTGTGTCTGACCAGCCAAAGGTCTACGAGGCTAGTAGAGAGTGTAACCAACTTGGGGTTGTCTTTTGACTCCTCCATAGGAAAGCTGGGTGACCGACCAAATGTAAAATATCAGCTTCTCTTACTTTGCCTTAATCTCAAGATGAGATTTACGGTAATACTGTTTGGCCAAAGTTCTAAATGCCACCTAGTTAATCCTCATAATACAGTACATATCATGAATTCATTTTATAAATAAAGAGTAAAAAAGGCACACATTAAATATTGCTGCCTTCAGAATCAATATTTGATAGATTTAGGGCTCAAGATTCGGTTTCAGTAAACAAAAACGTGTTTGTTCAGTGTGGACGTGAAAAAGAATGTATAATTTTTTTTGTTGTTTTGTTTTTTTATGGGGTGATAGCGCTGGGGGCTGAACTCAAGGACTAGAATACCCTCTGCCTTCGAGCTACACCTCAGCTGCTGACGTTTTTGTAATTAATTTATGTCTATGACCCAGCAGGTGTCTTAGAAAGTACTGAAGTCGTTTTACCATGGCTGTAGATGTGTGGTTATAGTGTCTATTACTTCTCTTTCTCATTTGTACAGGAAAAGTAGTATTAGGAATGTACAGTAACTTTTGACTACTCATCATCGGTTGCTTAGAAAACCTAACTTTTGTTCAGATGAAATTAAATTCATCTTGTATAAAATGGCAGTGATTGGAATTATCCGTACCTTTTAGAGTAATAGTAAACTTAGTGCTTCGTAGATCGCTTCCCATCTTATTCTGGTGAGTGGTTGCTGTTTATTTTAGCATCTTTAGTTTTAACTGAGTAGCCTTGTTAATTACAGTGGTTAGCAAAATCAAGTTTTTGAGTACTGTATTTGTGATATAATGGTTAAAGTATGTAACTTAGACTCTTACATTCTCTGTAGTTTTTAAATGTATATATTTTAGACATGCTATTCTTAACATGTTTATAACTACTTAATTAATAACCAACTTTCTCTAAATAATAAAGAGCACTTTGAATCTCTTGATAGATTGTAAACGCCCTGTTGACTTTTACTGGCTGCGTGGTGAAGAACGCATTTTTGCTGGTCATCGAAAAGGTCATATCGATGCTTTACGGTACCAAATAAATGATAAACCACACAATCAGATTCGAATATCTAAGCAACTCCCTGAGGTAAGGGTTTTGTACCTGTTGGCATCTGGTGTGAGCATTGCCAAAGGGCAGTCAGGTAACCCAGTGAATATGATGAGGTATGGTGATAGATTTCTTGCCTTCCATGTTTGTTCATGATGGCAACTCATGTGGAAATCTTTTTCAACTTTCTGGTTTGGAATGATATGTTCTACCTAGGTCAAATAGGTAAGGCATCAATGTGGTGAAATCAATTTATGATTGTTTATTATAGCAGGATTTTTAAAAACTGTCTACACATGACCACTTTAGTCCTATCAACAGATATTAGTGCAGTGAGCTCTTCTATTTTGAAAATGTTGTCTTGAACACTCCAGAAGTCAGAGCAGTTCAGCATTTTGATTTAGGAAAGTCCAACCTGCAGACTCTGGATATTCCAAATTCTGCAAAACTGAAGTCTGAAACAGTTCGGGTCCCTAGCATTTTGATTCAGAGATACTCAATTTGTATAATAAGAGTGAACTCATTGAAAAAAATTAAATGTAAGATATTTTAAATGAGGTGGATACAATGTTTTTGAAGTCCCTTTGTGTTTTCTTATTCTTCAAGTTTGTGCCATTGGATTATTCCATTCCTGTAGAAATTCCTGTTTTGAAATGTAAACCGGACAAGCTTCCATTGTTCAAACGGCAGTATGAAAACAGCATATTTACCGGTAAGTTTCTCTGTACATATTGACCCATAGAAGATATATGAGGAAATTTAATTTTGAATTATTATATTTTATTATGTTTTTGATGGAGACAGGGTTTCTGTGTCTCAGTTAGCTTTGAACTCACTTTGTAGCCGTGACTGGTCTTGAGCTTGGGGCAGGAGCCCCTTGCCTCTTCTTTCCTAATATAGGACTGTATATTACCACACCTAGCTCAGATTTAATTCTTAAAGACTGAGAAGGTTGATTGGCTATGAGCAGTATTGTTCATCCATCGTCTCACGGTATTGTAACATGAATGAAAATTAGAGAGAAATTTAGCTCTTAATTTGAAAGTCTTGTTGTATCTACTGCATTATGCAGTAGCAACATTTAACCTTCAAAAATTGTTATCCGTGCGAGACCTTTGGTTTTATATATAGGAAAGGTAGTTTGTATTTTGTATGCTTAGAACTGGTCTTGGGATCCTGGGTAGCCTTTTATTGAAGTATCTTGCTCATTCTACACATCGTAGGTCCATCAGGGTTCAAACGCTTGTAGGCCTCACATCTGCCTAACACACCTTGTTGTTCTGTCCCTTCTGTAGACTTACTAGTTCCTAGGTGACCCACCGAAGGCCTTAAGAAAGCATAGAATAGTCCTCCAGGACATTTAGTAGTCCTTTCTCAATCACTTGGTCTTAGTGACTGGGAATTGTTTTAAATCTGCTCTAGCAATGACATGGGGTGTGTGTGTATTCATGAAAGCGCTAGCAATGAACTGGAGCATGTCTGTATTCATGGGAGCTGGACTACCAGTCCTTCTGCCTGTGCTCTCCTTTCCCCTTTACCTTGTATTTCCTTTTCTGTCCTATGTTTTTTATCCGCTGGTCTTGTTTGTTTCTCTTTCTGCCTTTGCTTGCTCTTCCCTCTTTCCTATCTTTGTCCCTGGCTGGTTTAACACTCATTGGCTTTGAAACTGCAGATCCTTCCGCCCCCAGATCTCCATTGCTGAGGTTAGAGGCAGGGCGGACGCCACTGTGCCAATATTATGTATGTTCAGACTCAAATCAGAGCTTCTTGTGTTCTAGGCAAGCACTACCCACTAAGATATTCTTACATTCATTGTAATTTAGTTGTTACATTAATTGTTGTTTTACTTGTTACTGTGAATGTGTGTGTATAATGTGAGTGTGGGTGTGCAAGCGCTGCAGAGTGCGAGTGGAGGTCAGAGAGCGCCTTTGTGCAAGGCATTCTTTTTTCTGCACAGTGGGTTCCAGAAACTCAGCGCAAGTTCCTAGGGTTGCCCAGCAAGCACTTTTACCTCCTGAACCATCATGAAGTGTATCCTCCAAGGGATACTGCTTCCGTAGCTCTTAATAATGACTGAGAGGGATTGATAGAGTCAAGAAATGGGAAATTATAAATGCCTTTTCTATATATCTTCCTGGCTTATTTTGTGCCCTGGTGAGCCTTGTTGTAATGAGCAGGTTGGGAAATTGTTTTTAAGTAATTGCTGTAGTCAATAAAAAAATATGCAAGGCGATTCAGTCTATGTATTTCGAGTGTAGAACATCTGTTCTAAGAAGAAAGGTGTGCTTGAAACAAATGTCAAAGCATGTGCCACTTGGCTTCTGCATGCTCTCATTTCATCTGAAATGTTTTTATTCTTTCCATTAGGCTCAAAAACAGCAGATCCATGCTGTTATGGCCACACCCAGTTTCATCTGCTACCTGACAGACTGAACAGGGACAGGCTGATAAAAAAAAACCAAGCTGAGCAGGTAGAAGTTGTCTTCAGAGCTAATGCCATTGCAAGTCTTTTTGCTTGGACTGGAGCACAAGCTATGTACCAAGGTAAGGCCAGTGTGGTGATAGTTTTCATTCTTGAAAGTATAACACGTTGAGAATGGAATTATTAGATTTTTTTTTTCTTTAGGTAAAAACAGAACTTGGGTCTGAACATGTTGATATAAAATGCAGTTGTTTAAAAATTCGTAGTGAAATAATTTACATTTGAAATTTGCAAGTACACTTGAGTAACCTTCTTGATCTTTTACTGTGATTACTTCCTGTGTGAATATATTATTTTCTAGTATTTTTCACAAACATTTCAAAAAACTACTGGTGAATAAGTTGAGTCTTTGTAGGTTTCCTCACTTTGTAAAATTCTTGAGTTAGGACAGAAAATGACACCAGAGTGAAGACTCTGATTAGGAAGCTTTGCATTCAGTAGATGCAAGTGCAGTGGGATGTGGGCCATGGCGTGCATGTGAGCATACACAGGGCAGCCTTCTGTGGAGTACTCGCCACCTCTTTCTGGGCCCCAGGAGTTGTGCTTGTGTCTCTAGAATGTTTCCAGCCCTCAAATGCATTTTATGGTAGAGTTGTTACCTTTAGAGACAGTGTTGAATAACAGACAGTCCTGACTCCCCTAGACCTTTTATTACAGTGGAAAGTGAAAGATAATTATGTACTTACAGAGTGGTGATATTATGGGGAAAGTATACCAGCATTGAGGCAAAATCTATTTAAGTAGAGGCATAGAAAGATGTCCAGAAGTGACTTTGTTTCAGAGACCTGAATGGTGATGAACTTATTCATGCAGAATCTAGGAGAGGATACATTGGGATAATGGCCTATTGGCTATTTGAGGAATAGTCCAAATAAGTCTGTGATGAGAACAGACTTTTGGAATATGTATGGAACAACATAGATGCTGGTAACTAGTAAAGAAAGGAAAAAGAGAATGCTGTGAAATGATGTAGCAGAAGGTAGAGGCTATGGAGTTCTGACCAAGGACTCGTACCTACCAAGCAAATCCTCTATTACAGGGCTATAATCCTCATCTTCTTATTCTCCCAGAGTCCAGTGTTCTACTTCAGAGCCTAAAGTTACAAAATATGAACTAGACTAATTCTGTATAATAACACAGAGGGAATTTTAATATAGATTGTTCATACTAGAGTCCTCCTTTTCACTGGTAGATATGCATTTCAACTTATGCTTTTATTGCTGATTTATATTTCTTTAGTAGGAGGGGAAAGTGGCAATAGGTGGGGTTGGGGTCATCAGGAAGGGTGAGTGGCACTTCCACCACCGCCCGGCGACAGCAATTCTTAAAACCTCTTGTCTTCAAATGACCCTGGATTAAGCAAAGGCATTGTGTTGAAACCATAGAGAGCTAGACATTTCCTGATGATTTTGAGAGCTTGTGTATGTATCTGTATTTAGTGAAATAAATGGTGATAATGAATATTGGGTTATACGTGATGCTAGTGTGGACATTTTTTGAGTCATACAGAATACTTCCTGTAGGGAAAGGTTCTCAGATAACTAAGTGAATGCTGGAAGCTACTGAACATTGACTTTGTAGAAAAGGATGGGTCATAAGTCTGGGGACTCTAGAAGCGAGGAAACGCTAATACAGCAATAGATTATAGAGTTTGTTACAAAACCAGGGAAGTTGAGAGTCAGGGATGTAGTGTGCCAGGGTTTCCAGAGGTCCTCCTGCCCTCCAGAGAATTCTGTTTGAGTAAAATCTATCAGTGTGTGCACATCCCAACACTGTTTTCTTCTACAGGGTTCTGGAGCGAAGCAGATGTTACTCGACCCTTTGTCTCCCAGGGTGTGATCACAGACGGAAAATACTTTTCTTTTTTCTGCTACCAGTTAAACACTTTGGCATTGACTGTACAAGCTGATCAAAATAACCCACGTAAAAATATATGTTGGGGGACCCAGAGTAAGCCTCTTTTTGAGACAGTAGAAGATAATGATGTGAAAGGCTTCGATGATGACGTTCTCCTGCAGATAGTGCACTTCCTACTAAATAAACCGAAAGAAGACAGAGCGCAGCTGTTGGCAAGCCAGGAGAAAGTACTTGATCCAGGACCTTGACAAGATTTAAGCTTCACCAGAGGAACAATAAAATCAGTTAAAGATTGTGTAACTGGCTGTCATTAAACACAGTGGTTTTTTTGAAAAACCACATTTCTTATGTTGACCTGTCATTAGCCTTGCATTCTGTTCAGTTTCTTTACTGAAAGATTTAGTTTTAGATGCAAGGATGGTGCCTTCCATATACATCTGCACACATTTACCCTCCTCGACCCCTGGATGTCTCAGTCAGTTTAAAGAGAAAAAAATATATTTATCTATTGCTAATAACAGTATTGGGCTATCTTTAATAGCTTGCTATTTTTGTCTCATTGAAAAGGCGATACAGTGGGGTGCTTTTCCATGGAGCCTGGCTTTGATCCCAGCCCTTAACTTGTATGTGGCTTACAACCCTCTATGACCCGATCCAGTGCCCTCTTCTGACCTCTAAGGCACCAGGCACACACATGGTACGTGGACACATGCATGCAAAACACTCAGACACATAAAATTAAATATGTGTTTCCTTAAATTGTTAATAACAAGAGAGCTTTAGAGCATTCTTCAAACAGGGCTGTTTTGCACAAGCTAAAGGGAAGCTTTTAAAGAAAATGTTTGATCTTTATTTTAAAAGGAATGAAAAATGGAAAATATGACTAGGCTACTTTAATGGCAGCATCTTATTAATCATCCCAGTTAATGTTTTTTGGGAATGTGTAAGTGTATCCTGCTGGGGACAAAGTGAGGCTTCCCTTGTTGACTTGGCTGTTCTCTGATCCACTTTAAGAGTCTAGAATCACATATAGGCATTTAATGTAAGTTGAATGAATGTGAGTTAATTACTAATTTCTTGAGCTTGAGGTCCAACATATCACTTGTTTATATATTTTCCAGATTTATTTATTTGTGTGTATTGTGTATTTTTCTATCAGTGTGCCTTGTGGGGTTAGTGCCTGCAGAAGCCTGAAGAGGGCATCAGAACCCTGGATTTACAGTAGAGCTACGAGTTGGGTTCTGGGAATCAAACCAGGTTTTCTGGAAGAGCACCTAGTGCTCTTTAATCACTGAGCCCTCTCTCCAGCCCACATCATTTAGATCAGCAAATTTACTTCTTTATGTAACTCTTTATACATTTCATACTTGACATTTTATAAAAATGTGAGTAGATTTTTTTTTTTTCTTTCTAATTCTTTATATCACTAAAAATGGCTGGTGTTGCTGTCCCTCTCTTTTGGAAAAAGCTAATTCATTAACTGATTAGTTTTTGCAGTTCACTTTTAGGAAGTGTAGTACCCTGTGTCCAGTCTAACTTGGTTGTCTCTGACCTTGCTTATCAACATAGGCAGAGATAAGCTTCCTGTGGAGCAATTCTGAGTCATGTTTTATTCAGCACGTCACATACTTTTTGTGGCTTTGATAATTCCTTCATAAATAAGCCCTGATTGCCTTGATAGAAACACATTCCTGGCTTTCCTCCTTTTTCATTGACAATTCTTCCACATTCTCCTGCTTGTTCTACCTTTCTTCAAATATTGACATACCTTCAGGTTTTATTCTGGTCTCTTTTCTTTATCTAGTCCCCCTAGGTGGCATCAGATGACAAGGACTTGGTCTGAATGACTAAGCCTGTGGATAATTTTCTCCATAACTTTTCAATTCTCTCAGGAAAAATATTTTTTGTAATCAGGGCAATAATTATTTTAATAAGAAACAACCTTGCCAGGTGCAGAGATACCTGCCTGTAATTTGAAGGCAAGAATATTAACAGTTAAAGGCTATCCTCAGCT
Source organism: Rhabdomys pumilio (assembly GCA_030674055.1). Taxonomy (NCBI): domain Eukaryota; kingdom Metazoa; phylum Chordata; class Mammalia; order Rodentia; family Muridae; genus Rhabdomys; species Rhabdomys pumilio. The sequence continues at coordinate 39,649,607 of JANHMN010000014.1, read as the reverse complement.
CTGTGAACCCCTGAAACAACTTTGTTGGGTCAACGTCAATAAGGAGCCGTCAGTTTTACCTCTAAACAACTCCATTATGTTTGAAAAAGCATTTTAAAATTATATTTGCTACTTCACAAAACTTGCATTATACATTTGTTTTAGCTTATTCAAAGTAGTTGGTTTCTGGAAACAAATACTAAACTTGAAATACTTAATTTTTTTTTTTTTTTTTTTAAAGAGACACATTGATAGACCACGACTATGACCTGAATGTTTATTTCTCCCACTCTCACCCCCAACTTAATGTTGAAATTTCAATCTTCAGGCTTGCACGTAGGCTGTGTGTTGATGATTGAAATCAGTGAGTGCTATAGGTCCAGAGAATTCACTAACCAGTTCTACTGTGAGAGAACAGCAAGAAGTCATTGCTAATTGCCACAAACCTCATCAACACTGCACCTGCTGGGCACCAGGAAAATACATTTTTTTTAGAAGCACCTGTTTTATGGTATGTCACAGCCAGAATGGACTTAGTACTACTAATTATACCTTGTGAATTTTGATTAAATTCTAGCAAATGTTACATAATCCTAAGATAATGTTAATTCACAGAATCATTAGGCACCTTTACTGTTGGAGTCATGACAAGATTGTATCTTTGGGTAGAGGCAAGGGTAATAAAGTGAAGTAGACACAAGGAAAATAAATGGGGAAAATTGCCACAGAGACTGTCTAGTCTGACACATGCACTACACGTGTGCTTGCACTTCAAGTGTTCAGAAATGGTTCCGGTTGGTAAGTAATAGGCAAACCTAGATATAGTGGTTTGAATATAGACCCATAGGGAATGGCATTATTAGGAGGTATCACTTTGATGGAATAGGTTTGGCTTTGTTGGAAGAAATAAGCCACTAGGGGGTAGTCTTTGAGGTCTCTGTGTATCTCAGTTCACTTCTGCAGAACTAGTCATAGAACTCTGGGGTCCTCCAGCACCATGTCTGTGCACTGCCATGATTCCCACCATGATATTAATGGACTGAACCTCTGAACCTGTAAGCCAGCCTCAATTAAATGTGCTTATAAGAGTTGCAATGGTCATGGTGTCTCTTCACAGCAATAGAAATCCTAAAAAATCATAAGACTATGCAACTTGGCAGTGGCTGTTAACTGCTTTCAGTTCTGTATTTGATATTATAGCTATGTTACTATAAGACTGCCATCTTAACTTACGTGTTTTAAATAATTATTTAAAAATTAAATTACTATAAAATAATTTTAGCATGAATTCCTCTCCAGTTCTTAATTTCATTTGTTTCTCACCCCTGTGGGAAATTCTAAGTTGTCTCTCTGATTTTTGTTTCTCATGTTTTTATCGTCCTGCAAAAGTCTTCATTTCACTTTGTAAAATATTGATAAGTAGCATTTGACAGTCGCCATTGGTTTGGGGAATTCATATTAATTGGTGCAAAAATTGAACCTTTATTGTGTGCGTTGTGTTTGGACTTTTTTATTGTGTGTGTGGGCACGTGTGTGTTCATGCCACAAAGGCTCATACTGAGGTGGGACGACAATCTGAACTCAGTCCTTCTACCGTGTGGGTCCTGAGGTTAGAATTCATGTAGCAGGTTTGGCAGCAAATGCCTTTTCCTGCTGAGCTATGAACCCAGCCCAGTGATTTATTACTTTTACTTTGGAGATTATAATTCCCCCCCTTTTTTTGCCTTCCTTTTCTCCATTCTTAAAATTTGTATTTATGTGTATGTTTATGTGTTTGCCATGTGTGTGAGGGTGCCCGCGGGGTACTAGAGGGTGTGGGATCCCTGGATCTGGAGTTACAGGTGGCAGTAAGCCTCTGACTTGGAAGCTTGAGTCAAACTCAGGGTTCCCTGGGAGAACAACAAGTGCTCTTAGCTGATGCACTATCTCTCCAGCCCTATCTATGTATTTATTTAACCTTCAACACGACACTTTTACTGATTCTCTAGGAATTTCACATCATGCACCCCTCCTTTCATACTTCAAAGTAAAAATAAGAATAAAAACAAAACAAAACCACCACCAACAAAAACAATTCCAAAATACGTTATCTGTATATTCATTGGAGCATAATCAAATTCTCAGTCAACTAAGTAGAACCGAGCTCTTCCCCTCCCACACCTCTACCAGAAGCCATCAATTGTGGGGACACTTTAGCATTCCTATCTCACTTTAATTCCCTTAGGTGGTTTCCTGTCTAGTTTTTACTTTTGTGTATTGGGGGGGGAGGTGTTCTGACAGAAGCCTTCCATATTTTTCCCTCTCAATTATAGGTCTGCAGTCCTGGATATCACAGCAAAAGTAGCCCCCTTGTTCTTCACAGCAGGAACATGGATCAGTGGCCTCCTCAGCACAGACAATGAACACAGACCCTGGCCGCAGTAGGATCAAAGCCCCAAACAAGGCCATTGGTGGCAGCTAGGCCACAGACATCAACATAGACTCCGTGGCGGAAAAGGCCACTCACATCAATATGTCCCTCAGCTGCAGCATGGAGCAAGGACACCAAAATAACCTCAGACTGTCACACATACCATACATATCTACATGGGCTACTATGGTAACATAGTCAGGGACATCAACACAGACCCTAGTTGCAGTAGGACAATGGACCTAGACATGGCTTCAGGTAGCAGCACAGACCATAGATGTTGATGTCTGGGGGTCATACTGCCACCAGGGCCCTATAATGCCATCCGAGGCCTTGGTGATGTTAGCTCCCATGCTGCCAGCAAGGTCAATGTCTGGACCTGAGAGCCTACCGTACCCAGGATCTACGTTGATATCTATGACCCATGTTACCACCAAAAGCCGTAAGGATGTTTATGAGGTCTGTACTGCCATCTGAAGTCATGTTGGTATCCATGGCCATTGGGGCCCTACTGATCTGAGTAGCCTATCCTGCCACCTGAAGCCATAATGATGTCCAGGTCTATGCTGCCATTGAAGGCCATGTCTGTGTCTGTGGTCTTGCTGCAGCTGGGTTCCGTGTGATGTCTGTGGCCTATCCCTGAAGGTCATGTGGATGTCTGTGGTTGGTTATTTATATTTTATAATTTCCTAAAGGAAGAGCCTTTGGATTAAAAATGCCAATAATATTTTCTAGTAATGAATCAAATTGGTGCAAATCCTAATTTGATTTACAAAAAAGGGATCCTGTATGTGTACACTAACTTTTGTATCTTAGGAAAATGTAAATGAAATTTTGTCCAAATCCTTAGTGATATGTTCATTTAAGTAGCAAAATTCTATTAAATAAAAGAAAATATCCTTTAGTATGCGATAAATTGGTGATTATTAAGTTGATGTGTATATACCTCCATAGGCAGTCTGCTTTAACTGAGCTGGCTGTATGTTTTAGTTATTTGAACTCCAGTTTTGAATTTCTTTAGGACAGTTTCCCATTGGGTTTAGCCTCTGTGAAATACATCTTTGGAGACTTAGTCACATAAAACTTGTCTTTTGTTTCCAAACCAACAATATGAATTTTAAGATCTTCTGAAATATTTCAAGTTTATTAATCATACTAATAGAAAATGTGGGCAAAATTTACAACTTGAATGTGCGTCAAACAAGGATAATTTAGGTCAGCAACTGATGCTTGGGGATGCCATTCATTGTTATTTAATGGAATATTTTAATTATTGCAGAGTAAGGAATTATAAAGGAATTATAAAGGAATTATAAAATATCCAAATTCACAGCTTTTCTTGAAAAGCTGAAAGATCTAACATCTTCACATTTATGTTCTTAAATGTCAACACTACTATCCTGGAGCTGGGCACTTACTGCTCTAGGTCCTTGTGGTTGGCCAGACGTCACTCTGGTTTGACACTTGTGTCCACCATGCCTCCTTTCCTTTGAACTCCACTAAAATCATTGGAGCTACCTTATTAACTGCTGTAAAATGTATTGCTCCTAAGACATTGAATTTATGACAACTACAGCCTAATTTGCTGTTTGGAACTTGCATTATCAATAGCAAAACTCAACCTTTCCTGCTAATTAATTTCAGGGCTTCAGAATTTGTTCTCTAATGATATGTATTTCAATAATCATCAATTCCCAGAACTTCAAGTGAAAAATGTGTTTTAAATTTGTGATTTTTGCTAACCAGTTGCTGAATTGAGGGCCTCCATAGCTTGCTTGCTGTTGGTTGGAGGTAACCCTCCAGCTCTTCTCTCTATGAGGCTCTTTCAAGACAATCTACATCATGTCATTTTGCAAGAGAATTTGTATAGTCTGCTAACAAGACTACAAAAGAAAAAAAAAAAAAAAGACACTTTGTCCAATTCCAAACCAAGGAGAAGGGATTACATACATAGTGGTTTGGCCAAGAGAGAGAGCCATTGATCTGAGAGTGTGAGTTTTCTCCCCCTCCCTGCTAAAGGTTATAAACACAACTGAAGAGAATATAGCTGGAGACTAAAGAGAAAACTTCTAGAACTGATTTTCTTTCATATATTTACGCTCTGCTGTCACTTAGGCCTAGAAGCAGTGGCAATAGTGTGAACAGAGGCTAAATGAGGATTTATTAAGTGAATGTAAGATCCTATCAGTTTGGAGAATATGTCTAATGGAGAGAAATGATACATTTATCTGTATCTAGACTTTCATTCCCTCTGACTACTCTTTACATACCCAATCGCTGCCGCTATGTATGCTTTGTCACTCAGTCTGCATTTTTCATGTTAATTAATAGTAGGCCTGTGTATGTTCAGTTGGATTTCTAAGTGACTAGCTATAGCATATAGAGTTGCATGGATTATTTTCTTTTCCAATGGACTTTCATGTGATATTTAGTTATTTATGGGAATGTAATTTTCTTAACGAAACAGGTGAGCAGTTTTCAGTTATGAGAATTGAGAGATGATGTGTACAAATGTATCCCCTTCACCCTTTTTTTAATGTGTCTTGATTAAAAAAAAAAAGGGTTACCTTGGCTGTTCTTATAGGAGCTACTACATACATGTTTTCTTTGTAATGTTAAGCACACTGAGAAACTCCTTTAGGTTCCCAACAGCCAAGGATGTGGTATCAGACCTAGCCCTGGCCCATAAGTAGATATCTTCAACCTACATGTGAAATGTATACCCAGTCCCCTCATTACAGGAACACCTAGCTAGGATGTTTCTTGCTGTACATTTTAAAGGTCTCAACAGCACTCACGTGTGCATCTTCCTGTAGTGATTAAGTTGAGCTTATGTACCTGGTATCAGGATTTCTAATCAGATTGATTATCGTGGAAAAATAATATTTTTAATGTTTGCAAGATTCCTTTACAATTAACCATGTCTGAAAGACCAGTTTCAACTAGCAGAGGACAAGGACTGGAGTTTGAAAAGCCCAGCCACAGACAACGTTGCTGTGCAAAGTCTTCCAGAAAGCCCGTCATTATCATGTCTTCTAGAGGAATGATGATACTCATGGTGTTCTTATCAGTCGCAAACAGTTTGAAGAGCTCCAGCTGGACTCAGGTTGAACGGGATCCAGAAGCTTTACACATCATTCAAATACGTGCACAGGAAGGTGGGAGGGAAGGGAAACATATGGCAAGCCCATCTCTTAGTGCCAGGTATTACATTGACATTAAAGCAGCCAACACTCACATTCCTATTCATGTAGAACTGGCTGAGGACACCTAGTCTTTTATTGCCGGCTGTACAGGAGACTTAGATATAGGAACACTTTTACAGCAGTGTTCTTTGTATTACTTAATAGCGTGTATACTTGTGTGTCTCTAATGGTAGTGAATTTTATCCTCGTAAGATGAAAATGAATGATTCATTCGGTGTCCAAAATCAGCTTTTCATATAGTTTTGATTTTTATTTTCTTTAACAAGCTTTGGATCACAGACAGGCCCTGTTGGCATGAAACTATGATTGTTATACAACGTTTGAAGGAAAGACAAGTGGGGAAGAGAGTCTCTTACTCTCAACCTTTTCATAAATCCATCCATGAACTGTGTTGATGGTTTAGAGTTTTGAAATCATATCACAGGTGTAGCTTTTAGTTTTATCTCCCATAAGCACTTTCACCAGTTATCAGTTATTTTTTGTACAAATAATGGAATAGAGATATTTTCTAGGAGATTGAATATGAATTTTGTTATAGCCTTAAAAATCAAAAGCATCCCATAAGCATGGGAATATCATAATAAGTTCAGTCATTTACAGGAGGAAAAAGAATTAAAATTATCTTCCATTGTAAGAAAATCCAAGCATGACAATTATATAAGATTAGTTAGTGTGGGTGTGAAAGTATTTAATGTGAGGGTGGTTCATAAGCACGCAGATAATTAAATCCTGACTTTAAACATATTTGTAAGATTTCCATATCTTACCACCTGTGTGTGATTCATAACTGGAAAAAGAAAGGATCCTTGTATTTGGAAAGCTCTAAAAGATAAAAATATCTATACAATTATCTTGTGGTAAAGTATAATTTCTTTTGACCTTTGGAACCCAGACTTTTAAATGTCACTTAAAGAATAGTATTAGGAAAATTAGAAGAACTTAATTTTGTTTTAGAATCTGTGCATCAGTTGAATCTGAAACTTGAGATAGATTTTTTTTGTTGTTGTTGTTATTAAGTACTTAAATGATGGCTTTAGATCAATATGTCAGTTTCTTTAAACTTAGTTTATCTTATAAATTCAGAGAACTGGATAAGAAAATCTTTAAAATTCATCAAGATGAATAATCTTAAGCCTCACATTTTGGTGTAATGTGCTGCTAACAGTGTTTAAAGATTCTGTTTTGAACTCCCAATGGCAGCATTCTTAAGGGCCAAAGAGCTATGCAGGTTTGTCTTCCTCTTTCACTGGATTTCCTTCACATGTGGACTCCCATTTCCCACTTTCACCAATATAACCACATCCCTTGATGTTACAGGAGAAACATGCAGAGTAAGATGAAATCTAGCCTTCATCCTAGGCCACTCACCACTCAGTAGTGTAATATCCTCTGAAACATTTGCATCAAAGATCAATGTTTGAAGGAGGAAGATGTGTTACCACTCACGGCTGCTGCTTTCTCGGTGGGAACTGTACTGATGATCAGACAATCTTTACTTGATCTTAAATCTGTTTTCTCTTTGCTTTCAACAATTAGAGATAGCTTGGTATTTTTAAAATATTTTTTTGTTGATTCTTTGAAAATTCCATTAATTGTAATTTTTATCAATATTCTCTCTCCGTCTCTAACTCCTCTCAGATATAACCAGTTCCATGCCAACCTAACTCTGTATCCTTAATTTTTTCTTAACCCATTGAGTCTAATAGTTCTGTCTATATACTATTAGATGTGTGGTCATTCCCTGGAGCCGGTTTTACCCATCAAGGGACATACCATACCTTTAAGGAAACTAATCTTCTCTCTTATAGCTGTTATCAGTTACCAATATCTCCTCAGCTGGCGATGGCACTTCCTGACTGCCTCCTGTCCTCCGTGCTGGGATATTTTCGGGTCTGTCCTTAACACAGGTGGTGTGCATGCTGTTACAACAGCCGTGAGTTCATATGTGCAGCTGCCTTATTCTGTCCTGAAAATTGTTTCATTGTAATCAACAGCTACTCTGGCTCTTACGATTGTCCTTCCTGTCTTCCATAATGTTCTCTGAGCACTGGAAGGAAGGGCTACGATCTAGATGTCCCATTTATGGCTGAGCACTCATCGGTCACATATTCTTTAAACCTCGACCAGTTGGGAGTCTCTGTGTCAATCATCATCCACTGTGCAAAGGCTTTTCTCCGATATGCCTGGACAAATGCCTTTATCTCTATACTAGACGGTATCGTTATGAGTCATCTTAATACTAATCCCTTTAGGAGAGTAGTAATATACTCCACCATAGGACATATGCCCCATGTAGCCCTAGGTTATTGGCCCTGATAAGGGTGCCAGGTATAGGTCTATCATGTGAAGTGGGCCTCAATCCGTTTGGAAAGTGGTTGGTTACCCTCATGATATTCATGTCACTATTGCACCAGAAGGCATAGCTTAGCAGGTCAGTCACTATTTTTTGCTTGCAGGGTTCACAGCTGAGTAAGTCTGATAATTACTTTTCTGCTTTGTTGTCCTGCATTCAGCTCTATGAGAGCTGGGCAATTGAAAGGAAGTTTCCAGGTCAATGAGAGTTTGAGTTTTCAAGGTTTTATGACTCAAGTACTTGGTGTCCTCAGGGGAAGGGGTGGAGGTGGGGGAGACCCTTAACGTCACAGTCTGGAGGATAACCGAGATCAGTGGCAATAGGCTGTAATAGTTGGAGTCTACCATGACATTACTGGCCAACAACACCAATAGAATTAACCCTTTCCTGTCACTAGCCTTTTTATTTACTAGCCTGTAGTATCTAGTAAGACTAATGTTGCTCTGTTTAAACTGCTTTTTAATATATGCATTGTTTTCTATTTTAGAAAGCTTCTACAGTTCAGAAGGTCTTTAATGATGTTACCCTTCTCCTGTGTTCTGCAAGCCTCCCTGCCATCACATTTAACCCTTCCTTTGCATTTTTCTCCTTTTACCCTTTAAGGTGTTCTATCTCTTGTCCCTGAAAGCGCATACTCCCCAGAGCCCCAGACTGACTTTCTGATCTTAGTGGGTCTTTCAGAGGAAGCACACATATCCTAAGATTCAAAGCAAATATCCGCAAATGAGAGGAAATTGTGTCTGTGTGGATCTTGGCTACCTCGCTCATGATTGTTTCCAGCTCCATGCAATTGCTTGAGAAATTTATAATTTAATTTTTCCAAACATATGAGTAACATTTGTCGTGTAAATGTACTCAGTTTTCATTATCCATTCATCAGTTGATGGGAATCGAGGCTGTTTCTATTTCCTGGATTTTGTAGATAGAGAAGCAACACACTGGGCTGAGAAAGTATCTCTGTGGTAAGATATAGACTCTTTCGGCCTATGACCATAAGTAGTATACCTGGATCATGTGGTTGGTCTATTTTTAGTTTTCTGAGGAATCTCCACATTGATTTTCTTAATGCTTGCTTGGGTTTTCACTTCAACCATTAATGAGTCAAGTGTTCATATCCTCTTTGGTCACATTGACACAAGGATTTGTTTTTGAGCTTTGCGATTCTGACTGGAACGAGATAACTAATGTCTGTTCATTTTCAGGCACTGCTTCATCAGGACTTCATATACTTGTGGACAAAATCAACATGTATCCAATACCAAAAGATGAAATTAACAGTTTATGATTTTTAGTTTCCACTTAATGAAGTTTTCATTTATGGGTTACATTATCCCTATGCAATTAACTTGCTATTTGATAAATTTCCAGGAATTTGAAGTGGTTCATAAAAACTGGGTACCTCACTTCCCCCTGGAAATGGAGAGTTGAATATAAGTTTTAAATTAGCTACATGGAAGAAATATCTTGATTATTTTCAGTTTAATTTCAAAACAATTTGGATTATATGTTTAACACAAATCAAACTCATGTCTGAATATAAAATACATTTCTATTCTACATTTATAGGTAAACTTGAGCATTACTAAAGCAGTTTTGTTAAACAATGATTTACCCTCAAACTACTGGCTTAAGAAAACATGACAATATATGTGTGATAAACATAACGAGACACACCCATATCATGCTATCACTTTTGCTGATAATGAAATGACATGGATCTCAAAATATTTCTTCTGACTGAATCCTTTCTCTTCCATGTCATGAAATATTTCTCAGACACTACATTTTCCCTTTTACATCCCTGTGGAGCCGCATCACTGCCCCAGTGAGTCTCACATTCTTCTTGTGAAGCTAGCATCCTCTACTTCTCTCTTTTATCGCTTGCCACCTGTTCGGCCATTCTTCACTCTCTTCTTTTCTCGTTGCACAGCAATTTGTTATTTCATCTTGACCTATAGCTTTACTTTCCCAAAGAGAGTCACAGCTGTTCCTATCAGTCTCTCCTATCTAGATAGTATGCCTTTCCAAAAATGCATCAACTCTTTATTAACTCCAGTTAAAAATGAATAGCATCTACATCTTCCAAAAGAATATGCAGTTGGTAAAGACATAAACAAAACTTCAGATACCTTGCTTTCGTATGAGAGCAGCATATACTTGCTTCAAATCGATACGCACTGTCTTTAACTGTGGTCAGTAAAAGAAAGTGCAATAATTTCCTCAGAGTTCACACTGTCTTGTTTTCCCCTGACATCCCCGACAAATGGATTTGTGACTGGTACTAGGAAACATTTTTAGTCCTGCCAAACATTTTGTAGAGTCACATAGATCTTGTGGAGACGAGGTTATATTTTTAGTAAAGGAATCGTTTCCCCTGGGAAAAAGGACTGAATGTGGATGCATTGAAACAAGTGACAGGAAATGGAGGTCATTTGTTGTAGCTGTCCTCTTTGTCCTATATTTATAGCCACTAAGCATTCCTTGGGGATCGAACTGAACTTGGAGAAGCACAATTTTTATATACTGGTAGTTCTCCTGAATCAGGTATTTGTTATATGTCACTTATACACCTGGAAAAAGGGAACTCCAATAATAAATAGTCTGGTGATACAGGATTATAAATTAGTAATAAATCTTACTAGAAATAGTAATATTAAAATTTGGTTGTTTGAGAATGATAACTATCAGTAATAGAGGAGGCACTGGACTTGGTGTAAAGTCTTAAACCATTTAAGTGGGAGCTGACTTCTTTGGGAAATCCTCTGTATTTATTCTAAACAGTGAAACCATATGAATACTTTAGTCTGATTGGAACTTTCCAAGGCCTATTGAGAGAAGTATTTTTGTTGTACAATATCTGGGTCCCCAGCTGGGAAGAATAAAAAATTGGAAGTAACTTTACATATAGACACTAGAGTCATCTGAGCTTTCCTCACTCACATGTATGGCAGTTGGTCCTGGCTTTTGGCCAGAGACTGTAGGCATCGCTTCTTCACGTGGCCAAAATGTCCCATGGTCTGGGTATGCTTGGGTACCTGGACTTTTTCATGAAGGATCAGCACTCTAAAAACAGGTGCCTAGACAGAACTAGTGAAAGTTCCTGAGTCCTTCTCTAACTGAGCCTGAGGGCTTTCAAGGTGTCTCTTCCACTGAAATCAATGGGCCAAGACAGCTAGCTGTAGGTTTGCCAAGATTTAAGACAATATAGACCTCACTTGTTGGTGTCAAAAAACATCCTAAACTGTTGGATTCATAGTTTGAAATTTAACAAAATTTAGAGAACAAAAGAGAAATTGTGATGATGGTTCTGTCCTATTTTCCCAGAGACGCTGCCTGTGGAAGGCACTTGTTTCTAATTAAGCCAGGCCTGCTTGAGAGGATTCTCTGCGGTTCCCATTCTTATTGTTCTTGGAGGCCTTCTCTCTACTATTAATTTGCAAGGACTGTAAGAATCCCTGACAAGGATCTTTAAGGAAAACATTGTAAACAACCTTATGGTCCTTTTTGAATGTGCCATGATCCCTGTTTTTCTTTGTTACTCTTTCATGCTTCTGACTCAGAACAATGTCTCTCTGTGTGAGATGTTTGATCATGTTTAAGACTATTTACTAGGAGCAGCAAGGAATTAAGGGGAATGCTCATTTTCCAAAGTGTGTGGGAGAAACTTGTGGGTATAGATTGACAATACCTGACTGTAACTTTATGTGATGTTCTGAGTCAGGTCAAAGAAACAATTTTCTCCCTTATGAGACTCCTGAAGATTGACTAAGACAAAGGTGTCTGAGTTAGGGTTTATTGCTGTGAAGAGACTACATGACCAAGGTAACTCTTTGAAATGTCAACATGTACTTGGGGCTGGCTTATAGTTTCAGAGGTTTAGTCCATTATCATCATGGTGGGATCCATGGCAGTATCTAGGAAGATAGAGGAGAGCCATACAGTAGTTTTATATTGAACTACTATTTGATTGACATAGGAAAGACCAAAATTCTTCGGAATAAGTTAGGCCTACTCTTGGATAAATGTCACCAAGAATTAGTCATTTTTCTTTCATGTGGAAGTATCACACATATGAAGCAAACGATTAAAATTTTAATGTAAGACTGTCACATTTTGTCACAACATATTAAGTAAGCATAATCAAGTCTCGATTTATAAAGGATGTAGTCATGTTTTCAGTTAGTTAATTTAAAGTTAATTTTATTCAAGAAGCTATTACTGATATTTTAAACATTTGATACAAAATATGAATTAGAATTAGGAAAATTAGGGTGTTTAGTTATTGGAAATTAAGATATCTATGTGCATAAGATAAAAAATTCATAAATTTCAAACAAGGCAATAAACTCCTACTGGTATGGGCATTCCTAAAGCCTGTAACATCTATGAACCTTTTGTTGTCAAAGAAGACTACATACCTTAGTTTCTGGCATTGCTTGGATCTCTTTGTATGTGTCTACTTTTGCGAAAATATAAGTATTCCAACCTGCCAAAAACAGTTTATTTCATTAGCATTCAGTGCCAATCAGATTGCTTCATATTTCCCAGATGTTCTGGCAAAACAAAACAAAACAAAACCTGTAAACTGTTGTTTTTAACAAGCATTACAGGTAAGTGGCTGGGGTTGGAGGATGTACAACATAGATGTGAAAACTTTGATAAAATGCCTTAAACATTGCTCATGTCAGCCAACAGACTCAGAACTTATATGTATACAAAGGATCATGAACTTGATCCAAAGCATCAAACCCGTGGGTTAATATCGTTTTTCCTCAGTCTTCCAAATACATTTAAATTATGCATTCCATTGGTGAGTCTCGTCAGTTACCTGAACTTTTCAGAGTCCTAGATCCAATGATGATGTTTGTGGTCTCCCCTCTGGAAACACTATCCTCTTCACTTATTTGTTTGTGGTTGTTATTGTTGTTTGTTTTTTGATATGGGTGTTTACTGTTTAGACCAGGATGACCTAGAACTCGCATGTGTTCCTAGTTGCTCTGGAACTTGCAGGTTTCCTTCCTTAGCTTCTAGACTAATGGTGTTACAAGTATGCTTCACCACATCTGGACCGTGGGGGTCACTTTCCACTGCTGTTTCTTCCCCATATGCAGCCAGCACTACGTCTGGGAGATTATTAAGTATGCCTCTACTCGATGACCACTTTCTCCTTTCACAGTTGTGTTACTTCAGATTCCATCACCCACATCTGACATTTCCAAGGGTCTTTCATAGTTTCTTATCCCCAGTTTGCTCTCTATTCAACCTTCACCGCACAGTGAGAAGGATCTTTCTGGCATGCACATCTTTTACTCTAATGAAACACATGCCTCTGAACAAGCTATTGGAGAGCTCACATTTTGTTACTAGCCTGGCGTCTTATCATTCTTATTCCAATGGTTTAGGAATCTGGAAGTGGCTTTTCACCTAAATGCAGGGCTCCTTACAGTTTTGCAGGTTTTTTTTTCCCCATCTTCATAGAAAATGGGTTTAGCATAGAGTTAGGTTGGTGTTGGCCTTTGACCCATTCCTCAGCTTTTACACAAACTAAAACTATTTCCCCAATTACCCCATACAGATGTCAATAATATCTTTACTGAATTATGTTATATTGGTCCTAGATTCAACAAGTATAGGTACATTTTACTTATTTTTCAGTCATATTTGACTTACAGACTCTACAGCTTCAGTCAAGAGCTGTCAGAATACTTTTTAAAATGCAATTCTCTGGTTTAGGTATATTGACCTTTTGGGGAATATGCAGCTTGAAACTACAATGGATTTTCACCCCACTGCCATAAATTATAGACATCAACACATTTATTATCTCCCCTGGGTATTTTGTACCTTATCCCCTACAATCAGCAGAATGCTTTGTACATCATATTTGTTCTCCTCTGCAAGGCTCTGTGTGTGGGAGCTCTGATGTGTAATTTTCCCATGCGAGAAGGAAAATGAGAGCTGGAGGAAAATGTAGGTGGTGTCTGTTCTTACCTTTTGGAAGAAAAATAATTGTTACATAACACGTCTCAAACTCTGAGGAAAATTTGTTTCTTAAGACTTTCTTCTCCCTCTATAGATTTGTGAATAACGTTAGTACAGGGCTTGATCATCACAATCCCTCCTCTCGTCCCTCCCCCTGCCCTCCCTTCTTCTCTCCTCCCTCTTCACCCTCATCTTCCTCTTTCCTCCTGACTCCTTCCTCTCTTCCTTCACCCTTCCCCTCCTCCTCTCCTCCCTTCCCTTCTGCCTATTTTCTTTCCTCCCTCCTTTCCTTTCATCCTTTCTCTTTCCTTGCTGTTTTTTTTTCTAAGCAGTATTAATGTTAGCTTACTGAACTAGTCATAGTTTCCAGACTTGTTATAAATAATTGCTACAGTAACAAATGGGACACCATCCCTTTCTACATAGAAACTATATTCTCATGAGAAAGACTGACCAACCACAAAAGAGGCACTTTCAATATCAACTATCACAGTAAGCAGCCAGAAGAAAGCTGAATTGTCCTGTGACCCAAACTCAACAGGAAAGTGTCGCACAGGATGTGGCAAGCCTAAGGAACTCCCAAGGCAAACCTGAAAACCTGTGTAGTTAGTGTTCATTACTTCAGATGTGTTTTAGCGTGAGATTAGCATAAGGCATAGTACAAAATATTCTGAAATATATGTTTGCAGAAAATCACATCGCCCCATGACTTTGGGAAGTAAATGACTCACCTGAATGGTTATCTTTTTATCTTACTAGTCTCATGTCAAAGATGGGCTCTGTGGGCAAAGGTGATGGTGCTTGTGTCTAAATGGTTTATTTTCTCAGAGGAGAAGGGGAAGGGAGATGGGAGATGGGGGAAGGTCTCTGTGAGGAGAGGACTGGGAAGGGGCAGTGTTTGATGTAAATAAAGTAATTAAAAACATAGTTTGTGTTCTACCTCCTGGTTCTTAGCCACCGTGTCTGTCTATACGTAGACACAACTTCTTCTTCCCATCCACGTGAAGCAAAGGCAGCTCCAGCACGTTTCATGCAGCATATTTAGGTATAGCTTAGGTCATTTAACTTGTCTTCAGTAAACTTCTTTGGCAGTAAGTCAGCCATTCCAGTATTCTGTGTTATTACTGAAAATCACTGACAACTCCCAGTTTAAAATAAAAGTATGTTTACGTGCAAGTTATCAGTAGCAAAACTTCTACAAGGCATCAATAAATGTAATAACAAATATTTTAAGAGTAAATCCTATTTTTTCTATTAACAGTTAGAAATTAATTACATTTTTTTCTTTCATTGCTGTGATGAGGACTCCTATTTGGTAGAAAATTTCACGAAATATCATCCTGAGTGAGGTAACTCAATCACAAAAGAACACACAAGAAATACATTCACTGATAAGTAGATATTAGCCTAAAAGCTTGCAATAATTAAGATACAATTCACAGACCACATGAAGCTCATGAAGAAGGAAGACCAAAGTGTGAGTGCTTCTTAGAAGGAGTAACAAAATACTCACGGGAGCGAATATGGAGACAAAGTGTGGGACAGAAACTGGAGGAGGGGCCGTCTGAAGACTGTTCCACCTGGGTATCCATCCCATGTGCAGTCACAAAAGGCAGATGCTGATGTGGATGCCAGGAAGTGCATGCTGACAGGAGCCTGATTTAGCTGTCTCCTTAGAGGTCTGCCAGAGCCTGACATATTCAGAGGTGGATGGTCACAGGTAACCATTGAACTGATCATGGGGTTCCCAATGGAGAAGTTAGAAAGAAGACTGAAGGAGCTGAAGGGGTTTGTGGCCCCATGTGGAGAGCAACAATACCAACCAACGGGAGCTCCCAGTGTCTAAACCACCAGCCTGGGAGCACATAAGTAGGGACCCATGGCTCCAGCTGTATAGGTAGGGGAGGATGGCCTTGTTGGGCATAAGTGGGAGAGGAACCTTGGTCCTGTGAAGGCTGGATGCCCCAGTGTGGGGGAATTTGTCTCATAGAAGCAGGAGGAGGGGGGATTAGATAGAGGGTTTCTGGGTCGGGGGAAAATGGAGAAAGGGGCTAACAACTGAAAATCAAAATATTTAATAAAAAAAGAAAAAATGATTAATGTTTTGAACAAAGGGAATATGGATTCTGGGACCTTTTTACATGTACATGTATGTGTATGTGTGTGTTTGCATGTATATGTACATATACATTACATATGTGTAATTAGATGTTATATATGATAATATATATGTGTGTGAGTACACGTATATGCCACTGCATGTCTGTGCATATGTGTAGAGACCTGAAGTTGATATAACATATAGAGCTGTTATCCACCAGTTTGCTTATTGAGATAGGGTCTCAAGATGAGCCTTAGTGCTCACTGATTCTTACTAGTTCAGCTATTCATCTTCTAGGGAAGTGGAAGAGACAGACACTCTGTCTACCCTTCCGGGCACTGGGATTCCACGTGGTTGCCATATCTCCCTGTATTTTCTGTGGGTTCTGGAAATGAACACTCTAATCCACACACTTGCTTTCAGTACTTTGCTTGATGAACCATTTCCCCCTGCCAGAATCTTAGGACTTTACAAGCTTTATTATTCCCCAAATCAAGAATTAAGTATTCATGTAAAGGTACCATAGAAGTTTTACTAAACTTTTTATAGTCTTAATTTTTCTCTAATTCTAGATTATTAGAAACAAAGCCTGCAGTTAAGTCGATGAATACCATCAGATATACATATTTTTACATTTGAAGGCTGTAAGTTTATGCCTCAACAGGTCTTATTCTCCTTGAAAACCATATTTTTTGGTGTGAGTAATATTAATTTTTAAGTGGTTGGGCATAAAACTTGTAATTCCACATTTTCTCAGTATTTATTATTTCAGTATGTGTATTTGAATCACAAATAGTAAAACACCCCAAGGGGGAAAATACATATGAAATCTGTCACATTTTGAATAAAATGTCTATGCCCGAACAAAGATCTGTCTGGAGAGAAAGCTGTCTCACTCAGAGAATACCTTAGAGTATTGATTCTGTCCAAAAGAGGCTTGCTTTTTTAACCTTGCATGGATCTTAGCAGTAATGTAGCATCGAGCTCTGAGTACGACTCCAGCAATATCCAGGCACTGCTTGGCGAATCTGTCTTGAATGAGCACTTAATGGAAACCCTGTTGGTACAATTGTCTGTGTTATATACCTGCAAATGTGTTTATTTTAAATAGGAAATATTAATAATTTATACATATTCAAATAGAGCAAATTGTGAGGCAACAGACACTTAAGCAATACAGCTTCAAAGGTAAAAGGTTAATAGAAACTCAGAAATCAAATAGAAAAAAATCTAGGATAATTATAAGCCAATTCTGTTTTTAAAATTGTTATGTTTTAGATGTGCATTTGAAAATTGATTTTTGGAAGTCATAATCTATTTCCTTCTAAAAGAAATGGAAAAAAATAACACATAGATTTCTAGGGGTCATGGTTTGTCTAAGTGACTGAGTATCAAAGGCAGTGCTTGAGAAAGACAGAGACCTGGATTCAAGTCCTAGCTCTCTGCGTTTGCTCTCCCATAACATGAGGCTAACTGTGACTTTCACTTTATTGTGTCCTTGTAGACTAGATGTAACTGTGGTACTAAATGCAATGCGTACTGCCAGTGCAGACTCTTCTCTATAAAAAGGAGAATTATCATTTGCTCTTGCAACACATCTTCAGTTTATTAACTACACGTGTATGTAAATAGTGACATGATTCTATGCATGTTTAAAACATGTGATGATTAAATTCAGGTGACCCAATGCTGTTTTTATCTCGATACTCAGCTGTACTTGGCAGAACATTGCTATCACCCACCATATGATACAGAACTAATTACTCACTAACTGGTCTGGTAATTTGGTTATAGTGAAGGAATAGAATCATGAAAGAACAGTGAGCTATTCCACCTGGGTATTCATCCCATGTGCAGTCACCAAAGATAGATGCTGATATTGAGGTCAAGAAGTGCATGCTGACAAGAGCCTGATATAGCTGTCTCTTTAGAAGTCTGCCAGAGTCTGATATATTCAGAGGCAAATGCTCACAGCTAACCATTGAACTGATCAAGGGGTTCCCAATGGAGGAGTTAAGAGAGAAGACTGAAGGAGCTGAAAGGGTTTGTGGCCCCATGAGGAAAGCAACAAAACCAACCAACAGAGCTCCCCAGGGTCTAAATCACCAGCCTGGGAGCACATAGGGAGGGACCCATGACTCCATCTGTATATGTAGGGGAGGATAGCCTTGTCTGGCATAGGTAGGAGAGGAGATCGTTGGTCCCATGAAGGCTGAACACTGAGTGAGGGGGGCGATTTGAGGGTTGGGAGATGGGAGTGGGTGTAGGTGGGGGCACATCTTCATAGAAGCAGGAGGAGGGGGGATGGGATAGAGGGTTCCTGGATGGTGGCGGGGGGGGGGGGGGAAGGGGGTAAGGGGATAAAATCTGAAATGTAAATATAATATCCAATAAAAAAGGAAAAAAAAAAGAACAGTAAGCTAAAATAAGGCATATGAGAGGTCAAAGTCTATTTTAAGCTATATAAAATGAGTTAAATGCCATCCAAGGTATTTTTCATGATGTTAACCACCCTCTAGAAGTCTGTCCTATATTTCAAGGTATGTTCATGGGTTGCTTGTTTGTTCATTTGTTTCTTATCTGTCTAAAGACATAAGTGTATACAAACAAATTAAATGAATGAAACAAGACATATGATTATACAGTCTCAAAAAAAGTACAATAAAATTATAATGATCTAAAAATGATGAAGTAGCAATAAATATAGAGAGCCAACTAAAACTGCATTAAAGGCAATGTCCCACAGAGCAAAGTATTACTGAGAGAGTCTATGCTACTAATTATGCTGACAAACATAGACTAGACTCTCATCTCTGCATCTTCTGAAGGTACCAAAGATATGCATACATGTTTCACAGAAACAGTGGCTATTTTCCTCATTTGTCAGAGTAGCAGTGCAGCTTTCGCTAAAGTTAGACATAAGAATGATAAAATGAATCACTCATGATTCAACTGTTACTTTTTAAAGAAACTTTCCTCCAGTCTTTCATTCCATGCCTCTCTCTTTTATTTCCTCCCCTCTTTTCCCCTTCTCTATTTCCTAATCACACATATCACTTTTATCTTGACCTCCTTTCTCTACCAAAGTATGTTTTAATATCTTAACTCATGAAGCCATCCCCTTACTGTTGATGGAGCAGATTACCCTTCTATGTATGGACAAGCTTAGTGGCCCATGTCTCCATGTAAAATTGCTTCAAATTATTTATTAGATTCTATTTGTCACTTTAGGAAAAGCAGGAACATTTTTTCATGTCACAAATACAGTGTAAAAGTAATAAATCATTGAGGACCATCCCATTTTACAAGTGACCAAAACTATGTTTTTAAAAGACATTTATGCTGAGTTCTATTGAGGATGTAAGAAACTTATGAACTAAGCTGAAGTCTAAAATTCTCCCAGCTTCCTACTAAAGTGAAAAAAAATGGAGACGGGCAGGGTTGTTCTTAAACCAGAACTATTTATTTGTCTAGTACATATGGTGGATATTTGTCTGTATATGTTTTTGTATTTTCAACTCTCTAAAAGGATGAAGCAGCAAAGCATCATTTGAAAAAAAAAGATACAGGGACCATTAAAGACCCCAAATGACAAAAGCAATCATAATAAAAACACAGCTGGAGTTATCAAAATATCTGACCTCAATTTAAACTACAGAGATATAGTGAGACAAAGACATTAGTTACTGATGTACAGACGGTAGACCTACAGAACAGATGAGATGATGAATTTCTAGACAAAAGCATAGGGTGTGTACTTCAAAATATAGGCAAGAATTTTCTGAACAGAACTTTGGTATCCCAGAAAATAGACCTGATAGTCAGAAAACAGAAGTAGGGGATATTAAAACGTTAACGTCCAGCAAAAGAAACTTACAGAAAAACAAGTAGTCTACAAAATGAGAGAACAATGTTTGCCAGCTATGTATCAGATAAGGGACACAGAATTCACAGAGAACTGTCAATCAAAAAACTGAGCTCATAAAGTGAACAGAAAGTTCTTAAAAGGAAAACCAAATGGATAACAATTATTTTTTAAAGTGTGCGGATTATCCCTAACCATCAGGTAGAGGCAAATTAAAACTGCTTTGAGATACCGCATTAACCCAGTCAAAATGGCTAACATCAAGTCATCTGAAAGCAGATACTCCTGAGTATGTGGTGCTAACAAGAAGCCTTATTCATGGTTGGTTGGAGTTCAATCAAGTGTAGACATTATGGAAATCAGTATGGGTATTTTCTTTAAATTTTAAGATAGAAGTCAGATGTGGTGACACAAACCTTTAATTCTAGCACTTCGGTGGCAAAGGCAGGTGGATCTCTGAGCTTGAGGCCAGCCTGGTCTCAAAGTGAGTTCAAGAACAGGCAGGACTACACACACACACACACACACACACAAACACACACACACACACACACACACACACACACACACAAGAGATGAATACTAAGACACTTTTTAAAATGCAAAATCATGTTTTCTATGTGAATTCTTACCTGTGATCTTCATGTGTTCATATACAAATAGGTTTAAACGTGGGCAAAGCTTAAAAACCTAAAAGAGACTGAGAGGTTTAAAAGAGGTGATGAGGGGCTCTAGAGATGGTTCAGCGGTTAAAAGGACTGACTGCTCTTCAAGAGGTCCTGAGTTCAATTCCCAGAAACCCCATGATGGCTCAAACCATCTGTAATGGAATTCAATGCCCTCTTCTGGTTGTCTGAAGACACCAACAGTGCACTCATATACATAAAATAAATCTTTAGGAAAAGTGGGGGGTGCTGAGGGAATGCATGTGGATGCATGGGTGAGTGGGAGAAGGACATTAGAGACAGGAAAGTGGAGAAGAGTCTAGGGGGATGTTACAAGTCATAGGGTCAAAAGGCAGGGAGGGAGGTGTAGGGAGAGAAAAGTGTACTAAAAGACTTTGTTAGAAAACACCATAATGATATTGTATACAAGTTTAAATTTCTAAAAAATAAATCATTGCTTGCACCTTGTTTTGAAAACTTGAGAAGTTATTAGAAGAAAAGAATAGAATTCTGGACTACTTGATCATTTTCAAGCTGGACAATACAATGATATAAGCTTAGAATCATGGCAGTTGGGTCACAATGAGTTTGTTTTAATAAGACATTCACATAGATAAACCACGGGAAGTAAATAGTGCTGATGTTGTGTGACAGTCTACAGAGAGAAAGATTTTTCTTTTACAAATAACTCAAGGGGACTTGTATAGGCACTGGCATTTGTTGAATCTGAATATTTGCAGTGACTAGAACATCAGATTGCCTGTCTAAGTGTATAACTCCATTTTCTCATTCTCAAAAACTGAAATAAAAATACCTCTAATTCACATCTTGAAAGAGGAGAAAAACAAACAAGTTGCTATGAAACATCAAATCTTGCCAGAAATGATAACGCAAACCACAAGTTGGATTGCTCCTGATCTTAAGGATAAATGCAACAGTGAGCTGTAGCTAATTTTTCTCTCCTCAAAATTTTCCACGGAAGAAATAATTCTCTTTCATTTAAAATCACCTTCAAGAATATCCTTCCTTTATGTTATGCTTTGGAGCAAAATGGGATTACATCAGTGAGACAAAAGCTTTAACTAGATATTAAAACCTTACTGCTTCTATAAATGCAGGCTACACATAAGTAAGTGACCCTTGAGTGCCCATGTCTAAAAATGAATTGATATTATGCCTTCTAAGACTCAAGGAATATTGTGAAAGACTGTGCAGAAAGAATGTAAGAAATCAGACAATGGGAGAAAAACTGTGGAAAGTGACCTGTTAATCAAGACATATTGCAATTAGGAGTTTAAGGAAGCTGTGGAGGGTTGAGCTAGATCTACCCAGAAGGGGGCCTGTTAACAGTGCAGCAGGAATGGGAGAGGGACACAGAAATCCCTAACCCTAACAGATGAACTATTTTCTACTGATAGATTCAAGGAGAGAGAAAATAATTTCCTTCATTTGTGTACTTACCAGTGATGATCCTACCAGTCTTCAATAAATAGCTCCACAATCAGAGAGATCAGAATATATACGCATATGAATGGTCAAACCAACTCTCACACAGATAGTCCTGGCTTAACTAAATGGGTCACAGAACATAGCCAAAGGGCATGATTCTGTAAGTATCAAGGAGATTGAAAGAACTGGGAGGAAAATAAGAGATGGTATGGGAGACACACACACACACACACACACACACACACACACACACACACACACATACACATACACAGAGAGAGAGAGAGAGAGAGAGAGAGAGAGAGAGATCAGAATATATATGCATATGAATGGTCAAATAACCAAATTAATCAATAAACACATCCACAAATACAAATATTTGTGGGTCAATGGGGACACTCATTTGGTTATTCCTATGTGCTAGAAAATGGTTTCAAGTTTAATTTCATGCTTTGTAAAATCAGGTTGGCCTCTAATCGTGAAATTCCAGTAGCTTCAGTTTGCTTATCTCTACTGGTTTTGTGATGTTTTTGCTGTCATTTCCAAGCACAACATAGCCTGTGACCCTAGTGTATGGTACAGTGAAAACATGTCATGGATCACTGGAACTTGCTAGCAAGGGAGTAGCCAACCGAGAGCCCAGGGTCAGTGAAAGACCCTAGGCTCCTTATCTCAAAAGATAAGAGGGCTTTGGGCACTGTTCTCCAAATGCATGCACATACATGTACATGTACACAAACATGTCATACATGTCCATGTGCATGCATATATAATACACACACTTACCCACATACATACCTGTGTTTTTTTATCATGAAAATATTTAAAGGTATTTCTGCTATAGCTTTCACTGCTGAGTTGTACACTCATATAGTTTAAAAGCCTCTGAAGGATGCAGTTTAAATATGCACCCATTAGAAGGCTACATTATAAAATTTAATGTCACATTTTTCATGGTTGATCATCAAAGCACTTCAACAGTCTGGATGGTTTACAAAGACAGACTTTTGCATTTTAGTAAAAGTCAGTTGTTTTTCCTTTAAGCCCTAACAGTCACTGAAGTTGCACACATGTTGGCACACATGTGCATGCACATCCACACACATACAGAAGGGGGGAGAGAAGGAGGGAGAGAGAGAGGGGGGAGGGGAAGAGGGTGAGGGGGGAAGGGGGAGAGGGAGAGGGGGGAGGGGGAGAGAAAGAGGGAGAGGGAGAGGTGAGACAGAGACAGAGAGACAGAGAGACAGAGAGACAGAGAGAATGCTTTATGGTGATATCAGTCTATGGCTCTATTCCAACTCTTCCATTCAGCACATGGCTTTCCCAAAGGGACTGTTCTATTTTATAACTCTGCTGTTATGGGCAACTGCTTAAAGCAGGTGCAATGGGAAACTTTTTTCCTTTCCAAGTGCAGAGTCAGCCACCTTCTTGTGCTAGTGTCTCTCCATGTGTCCTGGGAGTGCCAATACACACCTCTGCCTTCAGATTTAGTTCTCAGCCTTCAAGTTTTCATTCATCGGTCCTCATTTAGTCCTTTCCTCTAATCACTGTTACCATCACATAGGTTATTGATGATCAATTCAAATCTTGCATCTCATCTCTCCTGAAAATACCAAGATACAAAAAGCTAAATTCCACCTGAATATCTGAGCTTCAGTATCCGACAAACAGCTCCAGCTCAATGTACCTGTGCATTTTCTCCTCTCTCCTAAGGTTCTATGAATAACACTGTTCCTTTGCTGTATCTCTATTCCAATAAATGTCACCTTTATTTATATAGTACCTAATACTGTACACTAGGTGAAAAACTTCATCCTCCTCATTTCCTGTAGCTAATTTATTCATCTTCCTTAAGATCTCTATGCCTTATTCCTTTCATGATTCCCGTATTGTACCTTTTGTCTACAGTCCCCTAATACTTCACTTCTGTTTCTTCATTAAAACTCTGGATTCCACAGTTCAGATTTTTTCTAAACCATCTTCATATCCTATCCATCCCAATTTTTTCTTGATATAACCCTTGGAGTCTCAGTAGATCATGTTAGATAATAACATAATTTTGGTTCATTTGGTTTCCGAGCTCTACCACCTTTGAGTCAGCTTTGTATTTCTAATATTGGTATGAATGTAGGGATAACAAGGTGAAATTAACACATGAAGCCATTCTACTACCAATTCAATTCTTTTTCTAGTGAGCCTCATGATCCCCCATGGTGTCTTCTATAACCCAAGAACCCTCACAAAGTGTACAAAGAATAGAGAGAGAAGATGAATGGAGTCCTTGTCTTGACAAAACAGCCAAAAGCAAACATAAGTGGCTATGTTCTCTACAGTGATTATAGAAAGCTTGTCTGCACATTTATTGTTGGATTTAAAATGTTAGGATGAGAAAGTCCTAGTCTTGGGACTTAGGCAAAAGGAAGCAGTGTCTAAGGAGTAAATTAGGAACAGAGAAACTGCAGCGAGCTAAGGCTGTGGATCGAATACGGAATGATGCTTTACACTCTGACTCCCATCAAAAGCCACCTGCTGAAGGCTTGGTCCTCTTGGGGAAATGACTGGATTATGAGGGTCTAGAAACCTCAGAGGATTTATCCATCAATGGATACATAACTTTTTAAATCTTTTTTTTAAAACAGGTTTTATCCCCCTCCAAGTCTACACTCTGACTGTTCCACATCCCATATGCCTACTCCCACCTCCACAACGATGTTCCCACTGCCCCACCCCCAACTCAACAAGACTGCCCCACTCCCTGGGGCCTCCAGTTTCTTGAGGGTTAGATGCATCTTCTCTGACTGAAACTAGACCCAGCAGTCCTCTGCTGTACATGTGTTGGTGGCCTCATATCAGCTGGTGTATGCTGCCTGGTTCCTGGTCCAGTATCTGAGAGATCTCCGGGGTCCAGATGAATTGAGACTGCTGGTCCTCCTACAGGGTTGCGCTCCTCCTCAACTTCTTCCAGCTTTTCCCTAATTCAACCACAGGGGTTAGCAGCTTCTGTCCATTGGTTGGGCACAAATATCTGCATCCGACTCTTCCAGCTGCTTGATGGAACTTTCAGAGGGCCATCTTGATAGATCCCTTTTTGTGAGCAATCCATAGCCTCAGTAATAGTGTCAGGCCTTGGGGCCTTCCCTTGAGCTGTCTCCCAGTTTGGGCCTGTCAGTGGACCTCCTTTTCCTCAGGCTCTTCTCCATTTTCATCCCTGTAGTTCTTTCAGACAGGAACAATTATAAGTCAGAGTTTTGGCTGTGGTATGACAACACCATCCGTCACTTGATGCCCTGTCTTTCTACTGGAGTGGACTCTACAAGTTCCCTCTCCCTCCTGTTGGGCATTTCATCTAAGTTCCCTCCCTTTGAGTCCTGAGAGTCTCTTTCCTCCCTGTCTCTGGTACATTCTGGAGGGTCTCCCTACCCTCTACGTCCTGAGGTTGCCTGTTTCCATTCTTTCTGCTGGCCCTTGAGGCTTTAGTCCTTCCCCTCCACCTAATACCAGATCATGTTCCCCTCTTCCCCATCCCATTTCCTTTCCACCCCCCTCAAAAAACTCATCTCCCCGAATGGATACATAATTTTATAACATGTTTGGTGGGTGTGAAACTTTCAAATAGGTAGCATAGTTCAATGAAATAGATCATTGGTGGCATGTTTTGGGGTGCTGTATCCCTGGGTTCCTCCTGATAGACTTTTTCCTTGCTTGCTGATTTATTTGGGGTGAGCAACTGTTTCTCACACATATTCCCACTGGCATGATTCTGCCTCACCACAAGCCAGGAGGTAGCAGTATTCCATCATTTTTCCCTGCCTGAGAACAGAGAAGGTTATGGGTTACATTTTTTATGTAGTTTTTGAAGTGGCATGAAAAGAAAATATTTCTCAAGCTTTTCCAGCTATTGGCTTCAACTGTTCACAAAATGGATATTTATTTGGGAGCCTGCAAATATCAAAAATTAACAAAGCAGCAGTTTCGCCTAATATTTTAAATGTACCAGAGAATAGAACATTTTACTTGCCATTTTGAGTCGATTTTAAAATTTATTATATAAGCTAATCAGTTTGGTTGTAGCATTTTGATACACTGTTTTTCTTGGTCCTTCTCCTCACAACTTCCCCTCATGCTTTCCTGTGAAACATAGACAGCTACTTTCACTATAGGCAAATTGATATGGTGTACTGTGTAAAGATTATCACTTTATTATTTAAATGCTGATTCCTCTACCCCCATATCTTGTTGCAATCTAGATGTGACATTGTAGTGCTTATATTAAGAATCTACTGTTTCCATTTGTGTAAACACTGTTGTCCATTTATTCTCTGACTTGTCAATCAATAACAGTTGATCATACCATGCCTGGGTGGAAGAGAAAACAGAGAAAACTTCTGCCAGTCAGGAGGGCAGAGAGAGAGAGAGAGAGAGAGAGAGAGAGAGAGAGAGAGAGAGAGAGAGAG
>JANHMN010000014.1:39589236-39622809 GCA_030674055.1 Rhabdomys pumilio | reverse complement strand
TGGGAAAAGAGAAAACACTGTCACTTTTTTTTAGAGTTTTTTTTCTATTACAGTAGATATTTTCTATGAACTATCTCTTTTTTCCTTTTTTATCTTTTATTGGATATTTTATTTATTTACAATGCAGATGTTATCTCCTTTCCCCATTTCCCCTCCCTAGAACCCCCTATCCCATCCCTTCTCCTCTTTTTTGCTTTTATACAATTTTAATTACAAGTATGTATTAAGGTCAGTTCTAGGTTGAGGGACTAGCAATAGATGCAAATAGTCAAGATACAAGCAAGAAAATAAACACAAATAGTCAAAGAACAAGGAAGGCATTAAACCCAATTATGTAACACTCCCATAATCACTGTTTCTAAGGGTTTATCAGGATGACCAAAGTATCTGAGCCTACTTTGCTGTTCTAGCCCAAAGTCATTTTCATGTCTGAAGCTTACTTCCTTGTTCTAGCCTAAAATTTAGATTTCTGTTTAAAATTACTTCTTTGTTCTAATCTAATATTTAGATTACTATCTGAAATTACTTCTTTGTTCTAGCCTAATGTCTGATTCCTGCCTGAAGCCTATTTCCTTGTCCTTGCCTAATGTCATATTCCTGCCAAGCAGCCCATTTCTTTGTCCTTGACCCATGTCAGATTCTTGCCAAGCAGCTCCAAAGGCTCTCTTCCTCTCCTCCTTTTTTATTTCCTTAACAAGACTGAGCCTGTCTTAGGTTATTCTGACAAGAATGCCTTCGTTACCTGTCATGGAATATGCATTATCCAAAGCAATGCACTTATGTCTTGGGTTGATAAGGCTCTGTGCAAAATTTTACTTGTCCTTGCCTTGCCAGCCTGTTAATTAATAACTCTGTCTGGGAATCCATTTTTAAGTTCAAGTCATATACTTTGGATTCCAACATGTTGATGTTGTTAAAGAAAAGTTTTAACATGATGGGCAGGAATAAAAATATTCCCAGGACAAAAAGGGCTAGCATGATCAAGCTATATATGCCATTCTTGAAGAGTGACCAAAATAGAAATGCTGACGTCAGGCCACGGATAATTTTATCTTCAGTATCTACCACATCAATACTCAGCAGAGCAGCATTTTTGAAACTCATAAGCTCCCTATATTGTTAAAACATCTAGAGAGGTGTTAGAATTATGCCAAATACACTACAAGAGTCTTTAAACTTCTTCCTAATTATAATGACTACCACTTTAAATTTTGGAACTAATATGAATCCAATGGTATTTGGCATGACACTTTAGATGGCTCTTTACCCTTAGATTCTGAACCTCTTTCCAATAATTTGAATAGGAAAAAGAGCATCAAGCCATTCTTCCCAATGCCTATCTAAATCCTCTTGTATATTCAACACATTAGTAAAATTTTTTTTTGCTAAATGATTAACAAAAGCAGCTGTCTTAACTTCTTGTGTCATAGCAATTGCAAAAGCAATGGTGATAGCAATTAATGTAATTAAAGCTGTTATACCAGCAATAATCAAGCCCACTACCCTCTTGCTTCCGCTTAAACCCTGACTCATTTCTTCCAGTACTTGCAAGCTATTTTTAGAATACCAAGATTCTGTGATACTCAGGGCACTAAAACAAAATCTGGTTAATAGATCTCTGCAACTGACATGCTGGATTTCAAAACACAAACACAATTAGAAGGTGTATAATCAATGCAACTGACATTAAATACTGTAGTAGAAACAAAAGTATTTTTAACTTGACAATTAAAAGAGCCTTAACACATATGCTAACACCTGTTTGAAATCCAGATCCTGCCCCAGCTTTATCTCTTGCTAATATAACATCATAGAGAACTGCTGGTAATATACAAATATATCTCTGAAAATGTCCAGAACTAGCCTTCCAAATGAAGACCGCTGTTTCCAATATTGGATTGATTTTTAGACCAGTCCATAATTGAGTCTGAATAACTGGTCATATTTAATAACAATACAAGAGGCATTATAATTTATTTCTCTTTTTGATTCTCTGTTCCACAAGGTCTAAAAACTTGAGGCAAGGCAGATTGTCCTATCAGGAGTATAGGTAAGCAATGGTGGGTTGGGAACATATGTCCAGTACAGCTTCCTAGTCACCATTTTCAGGGTACTCAACAAGCTCACACGTCAGTATCATTCTTTGTCCTGGCATTAGCATGACTCACCTGTCGCTCTGGCGGCCACCGTGTTCTTTCAGCATCCTGCAGAAAAAAACACAAACATTCCCTCTTCCCCATATTTAATACCTGATCAGGATCATGCCTTATGCCAGTAAGTGGATCCTTTCCTTTCACCTATGCATATATAAGCCTAGTTGTAGAGTGTCAACACTGTCGCTTTTAAAATTACTTTTACACATCACCCCTGAGAATGTTCTCAGATAACAGCATGCAAACAAAGGAAATAGGCAAGATTATTCTCAAATGTAGACATGTGGCATAGATAATTTAAAATATAATTTATTTAATACTTCAAATACTAGTGATTATCAATAACCAGTCTCAAAACCATGCACTGAGAGATTATATACAAGCCAATGTAACTTTAGCTAAATGGCAAAATATCTGAGAAGAGTAGAGCTCTTATTGTTAATGATGTATAATTACACTTTTTCTAAATGCTAGAGGTTTACTATAAGACAATTTCAATTAAATTTAATCAATTCTGCAAATCAAAGGCTGAAATCTGGACAAAGCAAAGGAAGATAAGTCAAGGACAAAACCTAGACAGATAAATTGCATTTCCTTTTGTGTCTTTGGCATTGACTTCAACTAGAGTCTCACTGTTAATCATTGCAATGATGGCCAGAAACCCAAAACATTCTGTTATTCATCCGTTCATCAATAAATCATGTATAAACACTGAAAGCTTTTTAAAATTTTATGGAAAAAAATACAGGAGCATGGCTTCTACTTACCATCGCAAGCAGAGTAGATCCTTCAGTAAATACACACAAGGGAATTTCAGTAGTGAGTTTACTTTAGAGAACATTTTATTTCTATTATTTCATATTCAGTTAAGGAGTAGCGTCACTGTAAGTTTCCTTTTAATGTGTTCTTCTTTTCTTCCTATTTTTTTCATTTCCTCTAACTTTTTCTTTTTTACTTCCTGGTGTTCCTCTCTCTTTATTGAACATGACTCTTCCTAAGTGAATGCAATGAGTAATTCTTTAAAAATAGAATCCACTTACTAAAAAGCAAACTGGAAATCAATGATGAATACTCTCTTGCCATGTTTTCTTTGGTGATGCTAATGGAATGCTTCCGAAGCAGTTCTTATCAGGAAATATACTTTGTCATCACTGGACCTCAGACAGCATTGAGAACTTATAGCCTGGTGAATAGTCAAGCTATTCCTACTCAAAAATAGATGTCATCAAAATGCAAAGAGTACCGAAGAGTGCTCAGTCACAGATGGTACATCTATATTGAGCCCCTCCCAAGGCTTATTGCAATTGTGGAATTGGGGTAGAAAGAATAAAAGAACTGTGGATGGGAAGTAGTGGTGAAAAATGATGTCTTTCCATCTTCAGAGCATGGTATGACCACTGCACACATACACTGAAAGAAGCTTTAATTATATGCAAAGGCCTCCACAGGTTAAAGCCAGCATGAAGGAAGAGGTGCTAATGAGATTCCATCCATAACTTGGGTGCTTGGCTGTTGCTGGATATGAGTCACTTTTCTGTAAGGGGTGGCTATAAGTTAGGTTGCATCTGTCCTAATGGGTAATCCCACAACATATATGTGTGGGTGGCAATAATCTAATTAAGCATATTATAAAATGAAGAAAAAATAACTTGAAGCAGAAAATATACTGGAGAAAGGGATAAGGGGGTGTAGAGATAGTAAGGGTGGATATAATTAAAATAAATACATCTGTGAAATTTTCTTTTTTTTTAATTTATTTTTTTATTGGAGATTTTATTTACATTTCAGATGCAATCCCCTTTCCCCATTTCCCCTCCCTAGAGAACCCCTATTCCATCCCCCTTTATCCTTTTTGCTTTTATACAATTTTTTTAATGTTAATCAAAGGCTTTATAAGTTTGGTAATGCTCAATAACAAGATGTCCATACAATCAGAAGTGTAACCCAATACCCAACCTAGATATATCAACTATCTTTGACTGGCGGAGACATGCAAACATCTGCCTCCATGTTGCCCACCCCCCTCCCTCTATTTCTCTTTCATCACCTAGTGCCACGCCCAACTCATCCAGCAAGCAGATGCAACACGGTTGGATTCTTCTCAAAAGCCTTTATTGTAGGAACTATAAAAATACTACTGGGAACCCCGTGCAGTCAAAGGGCGCTGCTTATATAGAAGAGCAGGGGTTGCCAATGCAAGGATTGGCTAAGGCTACAATACCTCATTAGCATATGCCCACTTGGGAGGGGCACATGCCAGAATCATGCAGATGCATGTGCAGAATACCTGTTTACCAGAAAAATCTGAAGAGGCAGGCAGGCAGTGGGCGCCATTTTCGAATGTCGGCTACCGACAACCTAGCTCTCCTCTCCTTCTCCTCCTCCTCTCCTTTTTCTTCCTCTTCCTCTCTTTACTCCTCCCACCTTAGCTCCACCTACATAACATGCTTCCTGTTAAAATAAAACTTTTCTCTAAAAATACAATTAGAGCATAACTACCAATTTGTGTCAGTAAGGTACAAGATAGACCTAATACTCAGTCCGTCATTTTGTTGACTAACCAGAACCTCTGTCATCTCTCCTAACTAAAAGACTTAGTTCTGAACCTGACTTTTTTTTTCTTGGCTTTAGAATGAATGTCAGCTGAAAACCATCCTCTCAAATCTTTTCTTTCAAAGTAAATAGCTGGGAGTAGCCATGAGACTATGAGTCTTCAACCTCATCAGAAATCCAGAATGACTGAGTTAACTAAATTATGGGAAGCACAAATTACAGCTTCTAAAACTTAGCCAATTTATAGAGACCACTGAACACCTGGACAGTCCCTATACTACAAAACATTGGAGCATCTGATCTTCAGCCTTCTGGTCCAGGACCATCTGACAGACCAAGTGATGCAGAATTATTAAGGACTGATTACTCTGTTGTGGCAGATATAATCAGTCGACTATTCCACAAGTGTGTCCTTTTCTGGACAGTAATTTATCTGTAGATTAAAAAAGGCAATTCTTGTCTAGTGGCTGTCTTACCACAACTGGAGTAACTCCAAAGATGCTCAATTTCTTCTTAGAATCCAAGACAGGAAGCTGTCAGGAGTAGACAGGTCTCTAATCAAAATAAACATTAATATAGAAATGTTTGTAATGTCAATTCTGTGGACTTCTGACGTTTTGAAAACCAACTATCCATGTAAGGCAATCTGGAGTGTTGTCTGTTAACTCCTGTCAGCTATTTCTAAATAAAATATAGAAAACACCCTAACAATAAACTCAAAGCCATGAATTTGCTATAGGCCCTTAACTCACAGGTTAACCATCACATATCAGTTAGAAAAGTTAAAGGACTGGGTCTAAGCCTTGTATTCCTAAATGTGTTATATAGGCACAATGCCTATGAGAGTAACAATATTAATCTCACTTTTATATCAATAAGAAGCTCATACCAATGAAAACCTTAAATTTGAAATCAAAGTAAATTTTGTGCCATTTAAGAAATTATAACTTCATCTTAATAACAATTATACATGTTTCTACCAATAGGTTATGGCTATGCAATAAATCCTAGCTAATCCTCCCTGTTCCAACAAATCTACTACTTTTCCCTAGAAAGACAGCCCAATATTAAGCACATCTATCCCCAAGCCCAAGAAATAGGGGCACTTACTGTTCATTAACTTCTTCAAGCTGATAATGAGGGTGGAGATATTAGAAGAGGGGTGGGGAAGAGTAAATTGATAAGCCTCTGATGTCTGTGTCTTCACTGCATCCAGTTGGAATTCCAGGACATCAGAGGTTCGAGCAGGTCTGCTCAGCTTGCTTGATGAGTAGATACACCAGCGCTGTGTATTCTGAAATATACAATTCTCAAAACAAATTTTAGAATCAAGATAATTTTTGTTTGAATTCTGGAATCTAATCTTCTGGCGGCCTGCCTGTGTCATGTTTAATCCATATAATTCTGGGAGTTTCTATGAGGGTGTGCTCCTACCATCCTCCCATTTCCGCCTCCGTGCTCTCAAATTCCTCAACACTAGGGAATTCAAACTTTCAGGCACAAAGGCCCTCCACTTCCACTGATGCCTAATCCCTTACCCTATCCCCCCTCCTCCAATCACTATGAGGGTGTGCTCCCACCATTCTTTCATTCCTGCCTCCCTGCTCTCGAAATTTCCCAACACTAGGGAATCCAAACTTACAAGCACCAAGGCCCTCCACTTCCACTGATTCCTGGCAAGGCCACCCTCAACTACCTATACAGGTGGAGCCATGAGTCCCTCCCTTTGTGTTCTCAGGCTGGAGATTTTAGAATGGCTACTCCAGCTTGTTTCTTAGGACCATTTGCTTGAAAAAACTGTTTTCCAACCTTTTACTCTAAGGTAGAATCTATCTTTGTCACTGAGGTGGGTTTCCTGTATGCAGCAAAATGCTGGGTCCTGGTTACATATTCAGTCAGCAAAATGCTGGGTCCTGTTTACATATTCAGTCAGTTAGCCTATGTCTTTTAATTGGGGAATTGAGTCCATTGATGTTAAGAGATATTAAGGAACACTGATTCTTGCTTCCAGTTATTTTTGTTATTAGAGATGGAATTATCTTTGTGTGGCTATCTTCTTTTGGATTTCTTGGAAGAGGATTACTTTCTTGCTCTTTCTGGGGGTATAATTGCCCTCCTTGTATTGGAGTTTTCCTGCTATTATCCTTTGTAATGCTGGGTTTGTGGAAAGATATTGTGTAAATTTGGTTTTGTTGTGGAATATCTTGGTTTCTCCATCTATGGTAATTGAGAGTTTTGTTGGGTATAGTAGCCTGGGCTGGCATTTGTAATCTCTTATGGTCTGTATGACATTTGTCCAGCATTTTCTAGCTTTTATAGTATCTGTTGAGAAGTCTGGTGTAATTCTGATAGGTCTGC
Source organism: Rhabdomys pumilio (assembly GCA_030674055.1). Classification (NCBI taxonomy): domain Eukaryota; kingdom Metazoa; phylum Chordata; class Mammalia; order Rodentia; family Muridae; genus Rhabdomys; species Rhabdomys pumilio. Next base: position 39,615,745 of record JANHMN010000014.1, on the reverse strand, counting down.
CTTTATATGTTACTTGGCCTTTTCCCCTTACTGCATTTAATATTCTTTCTTTGTTTTGTGCACTTGGTGTTTTGATTATTATATGATAGGAAGTATTTCTTTTCTGGTCTAGTCTATTTGGCATTCCATAGGCTTCTTGTACGTTTATGGGCATCTCGTTCTTTAGATTAGGGAAGTTTTCTTCTATGTTTTTGTTGAAGATATTTATTGGCCCTTTAAGTTGTGAATCTTCACTCTCATCTATACCTATTATCTTTAGATTTGCTCTTTTCATTGTATCCTGAATTTTTGGATGTTTTGTGTTAAGAATTTTTTGAATTTTGCATTCTCTTTGACAGTTGTGTCAATATTTTCTATGGTATCTTCTGCACCTGAAATTCTCTCTTCTAGCTCTTGTATTCTGTTGGTGATGCTTGCATCTATGACTCTTGATTTTTTTCCCTAGGTTTTCTATCTTGAGGGTAGTCTCCCTTTGTGATTTCCTTATTTTTTTCTACTTTCATTTTTATGTCCTGGATTGTTTTGTTTTATTCCTTCACCTGTTTGGTTGTGTTCTCTTATAATTCTTTAAGGGATTTTTGTGTTTCCTCTTTAAGGGCTTCTACCTGTTTACCTGTGTTCTCCTCAAATTCTTGGAGAGTGTTATTTATGTCCTTCTTAAAGTTCTTTATCATCATCATGAGAAGAGATTTTTAAATCGGAATCTTGCTTTTCTAGTGATATAAAGAATTCAGGACTTTCTTGTGTGGGAAAACTAGGTTCTAAGGATTCCAAGTACCCTGGGTTGCTGATGCTTATGTTCTTGAGTTTGCCTTTTGCCATCTGTATCTCTTTAGTGCTATCTGCCCTGTCTCTGACTGGAGCCTGTCTTTCCTATTATCTTGGTTGTTGTGTGAGGTGGGTGTTACTACTGGCGTTAGAGCTGGGGCCCAAGATCTTCTCAATGCTCAGGTGCAAACTGGAAGGAACCAGTGTTCTGGGCCAGGAGTGACTTCCTGGGTCCTAGTGGGTCCCAGTTACTTTCTGTTTGGGGCAGGCATTGCTGTCTCCTTACCTAAGATACTGCCAGGGTTAGAACTCCTGGGAGGCCTGCTTCCTCTGGGTTCTGTGAGACTGAGGGCAGAGCTGCAGCCCAGGATCTGCTCAGTGCTCGGGCCCAGACTAGAAGGAACCCATGAAATTTTCTAATAATAACAATCATAAACAGACGTTAGTGGTAGGAAGGAAAGAAATTGGATGAGTACTGTAGCTAGCAGAGTAGGAACAGTACCTGGTAGAACGGCCACTATCTATATAGGGTTCTCTATTGGATAAGCCGTAGATTTTTAACCCATTAGCAGACACGAAATCAGGGGATTTAAGAGAAAAAGAAAACAGGAATTAATATTTAACCATTTATGTAAACTAGGGACTAAGAGGACATATAGATTTCCTAGGAAAAGAAAACAGAATAGATAGTTATGGGGATTGGAGTGAGGGGACTGGAACTGTAGTATCACATTGAAGAGTGGAAGAAGAGTAAGGAGGGGAAGAAATACAGAGAATATCTTAGTCAGAGTTTATATTCCTGCACAAACATTATGATCAAAAATCAAGTTGGGGAGGAAACGGTTTATTCAGCTTACACTTCCACATTGCTGTTCATTACCAAAGGAAGTCAGGGCAGGAACTCACACAGGGTAGGAACTTAGAGGGAGGAGCTTCTGCAGAGGCCATGAAGGGATGTTACTTACTAGATTGCTTCCTATGACTTGCTCTGCTTGATTTTTTTTATAGAACCCAGGACTACCAGCCCAGGGATGGCACCATCCACAATGGACCGATGCTCCTTTCTCTGTGATACCCCCTGCTTGTGTCATGTTGACACACAAACCAAGCCAGTTGAGGGAGAGGGATTATTCTAATACAGTAGAAGCTTCCTAGATATATACATCTATAAAGGAGATCTGAATGAAACTGCCAAATAATGAAGGTCAAAGAGGCCCAACTGAACACCACTTATCACCAGTAAAGCTTCCAGAACTGGGAACAGGTTATATACATTTAATTGCAGTTTTGGCCAAAGAAGGCTAGTAGAAACCTCCAAATAATTCAGGCTATTGTCAAGACTATGGATTGCTCTTCACATACTGACAGCAAGGTCTTATTACTGTAGAAAATACTTACACTACTCATTGAACATGGAGAAGTCATGCTGGTGCCTATATAGAGTCTTTAACACTATGTACTAGTCTTTGCTATAGGAAAGTATTCTGAACACTCCCAAAAGAGAAATGTAAACAGCAGCCATGCTACAAACCCGTTGGTCTACAATAGATAGTCTAGTGTCCTAGAATAAAACTATGTACTACAGTTCTACTAAAAGAATGGAGCAATAAAGTGATCAAGATGACATTCTGCTTTACTCACAGATCAGTGTCTTGACAGCCATCAACAGAGAAGCTTCCTGCTGAAGCACATGGGCACAAATACAGACTCACAGCCAGACATTATGGAGAGAGTGAGAAATCACAGAACATATAAGGGATGTCTATAAGGGATGTCTCTGTCAAATCTGCCTCCCTGGGGATGGAGGAACCCTTCAGAAAAGGAGGCAGAAGAATAGACCTAAAGATGATGGAAGACACCCAGAAGCAAGGCCCTCTAAATTAATATGATCGAAGCTCATATGAACCCACAGATACTGGGACAGCATGCGCAGTCTTCTTCGATCTGCACCAGATGGGGTCCTAGCTTTGGAAATGAACATGAGCCCTGATCCCTAACCCGGAGGTTATCTCCAACTGATAACCACTTGCAAATGAAAGTTTAGTTTTTTCCTGGGAAGTCTCACTGGGGAAGCAAACATACTCTTTAAGATAGACTGCACACCCAGCAGAAGATGGGCAACAGAAAACAAAGTCAATGCATTATTGGAAGATTCATGTTTTCTAATGTTCTGTTGGGTTGTTTTTGTTTTTAAATTTTTAATTTTAATTTTTATATAAATAAAAATTTTGTATTCTAATTTTATTTTATTTATATTTTTCACAGTTTTAACCCCTTTGTGTCCTTTGTGCATATATTATAGCTTCCAATTTCATGTTTTTAAAAAAGATTTATTTAATTTATATGAGTACATTGTCGCTGTCTTCAGACACACCAGGAGAGGGCATCCGATCCAATTATAAATAGTTGAGAGCTACCATGTGGTTTCTGGGAATTGAACTCAGGACCTCTGGAAGAGCAATCAATGCCCTTAATCATTGAGCCATCTCTCCAGCCCTGATTTCATGGTTTTATGGGATTACTGAGTGTGCTAATGTGTCTCTGCCTATATATTTCTTGTGTCTTTTCTTTGTTTTTTTCCTTCTGTTTATTTTGTCCTATTCCAATGTGTTAGTTTTTGTTTTATCATATTATATTAATTATTTATTATCATATTTTAAACTAATGTTTACATATGTATATATAAATAAATAATATTAAAACATTACATGTAATTAATTATATTATATTACTATCCTTTAGATGATTGTTTGTTTTCTAGTGAGTGTCAGAAAGGAGAGGCATCCAGATGAGAGTGGAGGTGAGGAGGAACTGGAAGATGTAAAGGGAGGGTGAATCATCATTGTATTACATGAGAAAAAGATCTGCTTTTAATAAAAGGAAAAGTTTAGATTAGGATTTAACCATTCAGATAAAATATAACTAATGCATACTTGTTGTCCAGCATTGCACATTATTTGTACTATAACTTCATATTTTTATAGAATATTTTGTATATCAAAAAAGAATTTACTTGATTGGATTATAGGTGATGGTCCGGGTAGTTAAACAACGGTTATCTCACACTGGTAAGCTGAGATTCCAGTAACTGCTTAACAATCCACAAGGCTTGATGTCTCGGCAGTCTCAATCTGGTGCTGAAGGTTTTTCTGGAGGATTCCTGGTGACCTGTTAGTATTCATTCTGCATTGGAAGCCTGAAGAAGTGGGCTCTGCACCAGCAAAAAGATACAGAACTGATGGGCTTGACGGTAACAGTGCAGGCAAGAAATCAAAAGCCAGGTTTGCTGCTTTGGTGTCCTTACATGTGGGGTGCAGAGAGCAGGTACCCTGCACATATTAGGAGGGGTTTCTTGCTTAAAATACCCTCCCAAGAGTGCTCAGAAGCTTGTGTTTTAGTTGACTCTACATGTAGTCGATGACCAATGACCAAGACCAAATAAATATATTGGCTTGATCCAATATTTTGGAATTAATACAACCAAGAAGTCACAATTAATTTAAAATACGTATGTGGTCTTCCATGCTGGATCAATAGTAGTAAACTAAGTAGCTAGGAAACTTTACATATATGTTTTTATATTACTGTCATTTAGATCCACAATAGAATTATACTTATCCATGGAAATGTTTAATGGAATACCAGAGGATAATGAAAGTGCATCTAATATGAATCTTCAGCCTTTATAAGTTGTGAAAAGTACATTTGAATAAAACAAAGATATTTTAGTACTAGTCTGTGGTATAATTACAGATAAATGAGGTCCATAAGATAAGATTTTTGTCTTTGTAAAAAGATTTAACAGCTCACACATTTAATCCCAACATAGGGAATGAGACATGGAGATTTTCATGAATTTAAAGCCTGTCTTCACTACAAAGCAAATTGTAGGCCAGTATGGACAACAGAATAAAGAACTATCTTCAAAAAGTGTACTGTGATCTCAAAAAATAGAATAATTTTAAATAAAAAAAGCAAGGAAAAACAAAATCTTCACTCTAGACTCAGAGCAGTATGCCACAGGTCTTTCACAGAATTAATATGTCCCTCCATGTATATGGAGATCATTAACTTCTTGCAAAGAAGACAACTTAGTACCAGAAACAGAAGAATTTGCCCAAATTTATGTGAAAATGAAGAAAATAAGAATATATGGTTCATACTGCTAACAACTTATTAATATAAAATTGTCTAAGTATATAATGTAGATTCTTCAATCTTAAAGTAAAAATACTGGCATCCATTTTGTCAAGAGTAATAGACCCCTATATAGCTTGCTTGATAAATGACTAGTTGGCCAGAGTTGTTTAAAAAATTCTGCCTTGCTAAATGAATGGATCTTGAAAATATCATCCTGGGGAAACTCAGTCACAAAAGACCACACTTGGTATGTATTCACTAATAAGTGGATATTAGGCAAGGAGCATGGAATACTCATGATATAACTCATAGACCACATGAAGCTCAAGAGGAAGGAAGACCAAAAAGTGGATGCTTCAGTCCTACTTAGAAGGGAGAACAAAATAATCAAGGGAAGTAGAGAGTGGGAGGGACTTGGGAAGAAAAAGAAGAGGGGGAGGGAGGAAAGTAAGAGCCTCCCAGGACTCCATGGGGATGACATTAGCTGAAATACCCAACAAAGGGGAGGGAGAACCTGTGGAGACCATATCAGAGATTAGGCAAGGCCCCTTAGTTGAGGGATGGGACCACCCACCCATTTCCAAAATGTTAACCCCAAATTGCTTCTGTCTAAAGGAAATACAGGACAAAGAGTGGAGCAGAGACTAAAGGAAAAGTCATTAGAGACTGTCCCATCTAGAGATCTATCCCGCATGCAGACACCAAACTCAGACACTATCACTGATGCCAAGAAGTGTTTGCTGACAGAAGCCTGATACAGCTGTGTCCTGAGAGGATCTGCCGGATCCTAACCAATACAGATGTGGATGCTTACAGCTAACCATCAGACTGAGCACAGGGACCCCAATGGAGGAGTTAGGGGAAGGACTGAAGGAGCTGAAGGGGTTTTACCTGGCATCAGTGGGAGGGGATATCCTTGGTCCTGTGAAAGCTTGATGCCCCAGTGTAGAGAAATGCATAGGTGGGTGGGAAGGAACCCTCATAGAAGCAGGGTAAGAGGGGATGGGATAGGGGGTTTGCAGAGGGGAAACTGGGAAAGGGGATAACATTTATTAATGTAAATAAATAAAATATCCAATTAAAAAATTCTGCCTTACCAATATTTCTTTGAAGGCTTGTAAAAGGTAAGGATGAAGTAGAAAATATAATATTTGTAAAAGATTCATATGTGTGTTTGTTTGTGCATGCACATCTGAATGTGTGTGTGCATGTGTAAGTACATGCATGTGTGCATGCATGCGTGCTTGCGTGTGTGTGTGTGTGTGTGTGTGTGTGTTTGTATGTGTGTGAGCTCACACACTGTTGTTTGTGTGTGGTCTCAGATGTCCAACATGGATACTGGGGTCCAATCTCTGTTCCTGTGCACGAGTAGTTTTTCCAGCCCTGAAATCGAAAACCCTTTTGTTTGCAAATACTTCTATACTCAGAAATGACATAAAAATTATATTTTTATGTTCTTATCCTTATACATTATTATATTTAACGTTTAGGTTGTTGTGGTGATACTACTTTTGGTGTTTGTCCATATATTTAAAAAGACTAAGATTTAAGTCATTACCAGAACAAAATTATGTATCTTTTGCAATTTGTTTTGAGTTCTGTTTCTATGCAAAACAAGAAATAAGGATCTGAACAAAACACAAAGTCTGAGAAATTCATTTCCATAAATTGTGAAACCAGCAATGCTTCCGTTTAACCACCAGAGGGCACCAAAAGACCTGCAGCAACCTCGATTCTACTTCTGAAGAGGAGAAATCACTAAATCCCTGAAATTCTTAGCAAGTAGTTTACTGGAGATCCTAAGTTCCACTGCTATACAGCCTTAAGACTGAAAATTTCTGCGGTTGGAATAAAAACTAAGCTGACAAAATCGATAGCCAGTTCTCAAATGCAGAGGAATTTCAGGATATTATTTCATGTCATTTTGATAGCTATTGGAGAGCTTCTGATGCTACTGACAATCATGATAAGAAAATTTGGATAAATGTTACTGAAAAGTAGAAATCACTATCATTTATGTAAGTATGAACTGTAATTATAGATGAATTGTGCATACTATGCCTCGCAATCATATTGTATATTTGTGTGTACTATTTTAAGTTTTCTTTAAAATCTATGCTTTTGGTTGTGAGCCTAGCCTGAACGGCTGAATTATCATCTCTCTAGCCCTGCTTTGAAATGGAAATGTTAGGAAATATTATAAACTAATCTTTTAAAAATGTGTGTGTGTGTGTGTGTGTGTGTGTGTGTGTGCTTGGAGAGATTTGGGAAGCTCACCAGATTTTTGAAAGTCACAATTCAACTTGTAAGAGTTTTTTTTTCTTATACCTTCTGAATCCCAAGGGTTAGCCTGTGGTTGTAAAGCCTGGTAGCTAGCGATTTTACCCACCAAACAATCTTGTAGTTGCTGGCCTTTGTTTCTATGTTTAGTCACTAGTTTTATAGAAACACACAATGATTTCCAGATTAGAAGCCAATGAAAAATATTTCTAAGTCACATAATAAAATGAAAAACCATTGAAATGGTTAAATTATTTTCTTTCTCTTCACTAGCCTTTCTCTTATCTCTTGAACTTATAAGTCAAAAAATATGTTTACTGCTTCTCCTAAGGACACAAAACATGTGGCCCATAGTGCCCAAACTATTTACTATCTTTACCAAAAAAAAAAAAAATCCTTAACTGTAGATGACACCAATGCTAACACTGATCATATGTTATTTTGAACATGATGTGACCAAAAATATTAATTGTCAAACCTCTATACATTTGTATAGATTTGTATACTCTATACAAATGCAGAAATACTAAGTTCCCAGTGAAGGAACAGATGAAAATATATATGTACCAAACTTCTGTTAGATATAAGCAAAATTAGCCCAACACCAAAGTAAAGAAAATGTAATGAGCAGATTGAACAAAATATTGACATTATAAAGAAATCTGGTGGCGTGTCAAATAGCCCTTCTAAAAGCTTCTCTGTTCTGACTTTTTTTTATTTGCTCATCAGAAAAAGTTCTAATGTATTAATGCAGCCTGTGAAGACTGGTCTATTTCATTTCCCTCGGCACTGAGAAATTGTACCAAGGTGAACTCAGGTGTTTTTATCCCTGAACCACAGTTATTTGTACCTTTTTAACTGCATTCCCAGTAATTAAAACAGCAGGTTACAGATGGGTTATTTCAGCATGATCACACTTGCCCTCAAGGTAGAGGGACATTGTGTGGCTTAGAAAATGTCCATTACTCACGGACAAGGATCTCTCAGGTTGTCCTTGGAGAAAATTAGCCTAGGCAGAACTCTTGTTTGTCTTATGAGTCTTTGAAATGAACTATGCTAGAGATGGTTGGCTGAGCTGTTCCTACCAGGAAAAGCAATTCAATAATTGTATGTTTTTGATGTCAACGTGACATGAAGTTGAAGAGGCTGTTATTCAAGAGAAAATCTGGGAGGAAAAAAAAAAAAGACTTCTTTGAAGCGCATGTTTATTTGCAAAGTAAACTTGTTTTCAGGCGAAGCAGACGCCACATTCTCCAGAACATTCTGCAGTCTGTGATACTCCATGGTCAATCCGGCCTCAGTCTTGGGGGGTGAGAAAAAAAATTAGGGAAAAAAAAAAGCTGAAGCGGTTTCAGAACAGTATGTTTATCTAATTTCGAAACAGTGAGATAAAGTGCACTCAGGGCCTTGTTTGTCCAAATATCTAAGCTTGTGTGGAATCTGGGGAAAGAGCTTGACAGTTGTGTGTGCCCCTCAGACAATGCAAAGCTTATATTCCTATCTAATGAGCTGAGCAACATCTCTTCTTTTTGGTCTAAGCCAGCATATAACAATGCAGCTCAGATATGTACTTTTCGGGGTGTGTTTGTGTGGTATCTGTGTGTCGGTCAGTGTGGATGAGCGTGTGCTTGCCCTGTATACACAAGTGGTGAAGCCAGAGGTTGAATTCAGATGTCTTCCTCTATGACTGCCTGTTTCGTCGCTGTTGTTTTATTTTCTTATTTATTTGTTTGTTTGTTTGTTTATTTATGTACTTATGTGGAGACAGAATCTCTCACTCATTCAAAAGCTCACCCTTTCAACAAGACTGGTCGCACAGGAAGACTTGAGTGTCTTCCTATCCTGTAGCCATGGTGTTTGCAAGCACAGGCTTTACTGTGGATGCTGGGCATCCACATTCATGTTCCCATGCTTACACAGCAGGCAACTTACCCACCAAGCCATCTGTCCTAGCCGAAGTATTTTAGGAAATGAACGAATATTACATTTTAAGTCTGATTATTTTTTTTCTGGGTAAAATCGATGTTGTAAATCAATGTATCACTTTGGGTAGGTCTTCACAAGAACTTGGTATCGTCTCAAGTTCCATGAGAGAAGACCCTATATTAAAAATGGCAGACAATCTTACCAGTTATCAGCTATGATAAATGCTTATATATGCCTTTAGTAGTTTTCATATCTCTACACATGTCATAAAATACCTTTTGGTGCCCTGGATAACTGCCTTACTCCCCTCCCCTTATTCTCTGTCAACATCATACTGATAATTTCAAACAGTTTAAGACTTCCCAAAGTTGTGGCATCTATTTAAATCACAGAGCTGGTCAACACTTCTCTTCTGGTTCATTTATTTATTTATTTATATATAAATAAATATAAATAAATCACAGAATTTATTACCAGCTTAGTCATTCTGGCCTGTGTTGTAGTCATGTCCCTAACCTCACAGTTGCCTTGATGGGTGGTGAGCTGTCTTAAGGGAATGACTAAGGCACATACTTTTCTGCTTCCCTAATGGTGCCTGGAGGATGAAGGTCATCCAAGGTGACTGAAAAGAAGCTCTCATACAAGGTGTGAATGATTTTAGATAGCTGACCATTACGATAATACGTGCATACTTCTATCCATTAAAAGCTCAGAGAGTTATGGGTATTCTGCATTGCTGCCGTGTGTGGCACTAGAACAATCTCTTGCAGGTTAAAATTAATTTCCCATGATCCCTTGTTTTCTTCACCATATCCTGAGGTATAATGTGGCTTAAGTATTTTGCTATGCATCGACAAGTTAAGACTTAAAGACAGTGTTGCCAAAGGCATTGCCACCAGTAAGTCTTGGAGTCACCACCGAAAAGCGAGTATGTTTAATTCCAAAGCCAATGCCCCCCTATTAATATTTTGCCCTTTGCAAGAATGAATTGTCAACATGTATGACTCATTTTTGTCAATATTTTCAAAATAAGAGAGTTTAGAGGTGAGGCATCTGTGCGAGGGAGGGCATATTTAACATTTCTTTATGACATTTAGCAGAGATTGTTATCCATTTTTTAAGCAGTGTAGCATTTCCAACTTTTATTCAGTGTCTCCTTCTGACCTTGCCAGTTGTATTTTCAACTAAGTTTCATTTTTTCCTTAATAAACAGATAAATAAATCCTTGTAATGAACTTGTATTCAGGGTTGAACCTCAGTTCAACAGGAATCAGATTCTTGGAGCTGCAAACATCCTTCGGGCAAATCCAACTTCACTCCATGGTCTTCCTGTGTCGTACAACAACAGGGCCACTCAGTGAGAAGGCAAAAGCATTTGGTCTATGGAGGGATGCAGTCTTTATTCTCTGTGGGACTCTGTGACACACTGCCTCTCAGTGGGACACTCGGGTCAAGCAATTATAAAATTGATAGCTCAGCTTTTTAGTTGTCCATTGTGTCCTTGAATTAGTGACCTGGATGATTTGCAGTATTGGAAAATAGATGAGTGTTTTTTTTATGGACATTATTCTATTTCAATACTGACTTCACTTTTTAGCTTCACTTTTAAGAGAAACGATTGTCTGAAATATAAATGTATGGTAAATACACATCACGCAATACTTTGCTGACATTCATATTCATTGGATTGTGTCTATTCAGAAAGTTTACAACTTACAGTTTCTCTTTAGTTGTCTATGTTTTACACTGCCACTTATTAGAAACACATGTATGTGTTCCTATTATAATCCCTTGTCTGATTGTCATAGTAAATCACATCAGTTTAGACATCTATTGACTCAAGAATAAGCTTCCAATTGACCTTTAAATTCTATAATGCAATGAAATCTGTGACACCTGTAAATTATTGACCTTTATATCTCTGTAATTTTGGAGACACAAGACTTAATTAGTAAGTGATATACATGAAACAGACCTGTAACAAACAAATATAAATGATCTCACACAGAATTCATACACAGTGTTAATAAAAATCTATTTTTTATTTATGACTAAGAATGAAGGAATTATGAAGCCTCCACTAAGATACTTAACACAAGATATTGAAGTTATTAGGCATAAAGTTATTATTCGTCTGTGTGCTCCTCAGATGTAGGCATAATTAATAAAGGGATGGGTCCCGAAGATACTGTCTCCTGGTCCTTATAGAGAGTTACACAACGTCCAGCTGTTTCTCATTAATCAAAGTAATAGCTGTAGAGATTTTCCTGAATTCCCTAGAAAAATAAAACTCTAATAATAAATTTTTATGTGTGATCAGAGTAAACAAATTTTGGAAGCATTGGAACAATAAATTGACATTATACTTCACTGTGGGAAATTTTGCTTTTCCGAATCTAAAATCAGGAAAACTTCTGTTTCCACTGGTTTTGATGGACCTCATTTATGTAACCAATTGTGGTTACATAATACCTCATGGTAAGAATGCTTACGTGGTATAAATGAAGTGCTTTAAGAAATCCCTAACTTGGACAGTCGGCAGGTGCTAAAGTGTCCCAGAATCCAGGATTCTTTGTGTAGAAATTTTAAATAGCTCTGCTATTTTTCTTTGCCACTTCAGCAAGTTCTAAAATGCTCTGACATTTTAGTATCTCTAATGGAGACTAGATTGTCATTAAATGGACCTCAATTTTGTTCTTTTTATTTTCATTGTGCCCTTCTCCCAAAGCCCATGATAAAGTCTGTTTGTGTATTTCCACATAAACTGGTTGAGTTTACCCTGTACCACATGCTTTCTCTAGCACACTGTTTACTATATTTTCCCTCTATTCTTATACACAGTAAGACCCTACTGCACATCTCTGACCACACTGGAGCTTCATACATAGACCAGTGTGACCTCAAACTCACAGAGATCAGAGGCATGTGAAACCACATCCAGCCCCCTTTTCTATTTTGAAGAAATCCCTACAGAATAGACATAAGTGCTGTATATATTTGGCAACAGCATTTCCAATCTCCGGTTTATCTGATGTTTTCCTCCATTCCTTGGGTAGAAACTCTGTGGAAAGAAAACATGCATCTAACTTAAAAGACATAGACAAAGATTCATGTCAATAATTGAAATTATATTTTCTAAATGTTTCCAATTTGCCAGAAATCTCAGTTATTTATCTAGATCATTAAGTTCTTTCTAGTTAAGTCTAATAACAAGAAATACTTTTTCTTTTCATTTGTAGTAAGAGAATTAGCACTATTTACTAGATAGAAGCCAAGGAAAACTTACTCCACAGCATAAGTTTCCAAGAAACAAAATCTGAGACTCACTTATGTACAGGAGGTTTACTGGGGGTTGCTATGGGAAACAACTAAGAAAGATAAAGCTATGTCCAGCAGAAGGTAAAAGTTAATGCAATAGAGTCTCAACTCTAGCTTCAGACAGTGTCACAAGAAACCCTCCATCTGGGTGACTTTTCAAACATTCTGTGCATTAAAACAAAGGCCAAATCTTTAATATCCTTTTATAGACTAGTCACTACATGCAAACCACTCTTGGTGAAATTGGCTTTGGATTATTCTACTTTCTGTGGCCAAATCTAGTTCTTGGACACAAACAAGTCTGAGAGTTACTTGCCAGTCATAGCCCTAGATATGGGAGAAACTAGCTTTCACTCCTGAGGAGGAAATAGAAGCAATGCAGAGATACCTCAGTTTTGGTACACCACTTATTGTATCAGTTGTGCACAATAATTACTCTTGATACTTTATTGTTGAAACTGTTAAAATAAACCAAATGTGGTGGGGAACCTCTAAATTGTGCTCTTCCGTGGTTACCTTTATCTTCATATATCTTTAGAAAAGCCAATCTCAGATCCCCACTGAGACCCAAGGGAAGCTATAGTCAAGATTATTATTAGCTTTAATGAGAATAATTTGTACAGAATCCCATGTGCCACTAAAATAATAAATATATCTCTACATGCTGAGCTTTGAGCATCCCTTGCATGGTCTCAGCCTTTCAATTGACATAAAATTGCTTTTCATGGAGAACTTTTTAATCAAGATAATATTGAAGAGCTTTCACATTTCTGTTGGTTTATTCCTATCATTTTTGTTATGAAATCAGGATATTTATATTTAATGTTGATATGGAATATTATATTAGATGTAAAGAACTAATACATTAAACAAAATGGTAGCATTGCATTTTAAGAGTGTAATATATGTGTTTTTAACCTGTTCAGAGTTAAGAAGAGAGTATTTTATATGAATTTTGATTTATACACAATCATCAGAATGCAAAAATAAATTGAGGTGTTCAGGAAATACACAAGATTGACTAAGTGATGTGCTTGAATCAGACACATCAAATTTACTAGATGAATGAGCTGGTCAATTTGTATTTAACACTACAAAATCAATTAGATTTGTAATCAGTGTTGATAACAGATGGCACAGTTACATAGTACCATTTCAGTCAATTAAAAAGTAATTTACAGATGTGCTCATGTTTTAGAGCAAGTATTTATGTAAAACCGTTTATAACTGTTCCTTAAAATTAACACGTTTCTTTATTAATCATAAGGATGTTAACCTTTTACCTAAATGGCACTGGATAAGCTTAATTTAGTTTAAAGGTTCAGGATTCTAGTAATGTTTTAATTATATAGTTTTTATTCCTATGGTTTGTTTAATAAGATAACCTGTCTACTATCATCCTGCTCTGTCTTATTTAATTTATCAAAATTATTTCCCTCACAAAAATGACTACTTTTGTATGATGGATTTGGAAGCCCAGAAATGAAGTCATGATAGTTTTCTAAGGTTTTTCTTATCAGTAGACACGGTCCTCAAAGAATTGTGCACTTAATTGTTTGGATAGGTTTATTTATTACTCCCAAGACATAAATTTTATATTCTTTGTAATTTCTTAGAGAAAGCCAATTCCAAAGCCATATGTTATAACCCCTATATCTTTTAGTTATGAAAGTAGGACATAAAAATATTGATAATTGTCTTAATGAAAAAGTATGACTAAATGACATGTAAAAGAAAGTATCTGAAAACATAGGGGAAAATTTTTGTTAGGTTTTCAAGATAACAATATTTAATTGTGTCCCTGTTAGTATATCCACAAAATATGTTTGAAGGTTGGGAGAAAAAAAGGACATCGGAAGTATTAAGTAAGGATGGCACATGGCAGCCCCATTTAGCTTGCATCTGCTGTTAGGAGTTGTCAATGAACTTCCTAGCCCACAGCCTGAAGTATTTATTAAGACCTGATTGGTTATTTAATGTAGCTGAGAGTAGATTGTTGTTAGGGCTAAACCTTCCTGCAATCTCTATGTTATCTGTAAAGAAGATTTTGGCAAAAACCAAACCAAACCAAAGCAAAACAAAAACATGATTTCTAGAAATCATGAATACCTAGATTTGCTGGATGAACTATATACAACTAAGAAAACATAAGGTGAATTCAAATGACTCACCAAACATGTATTTATTTTGAATTTAGGTGAGGGAGAATGAAATTCAGGAAACTACGAATGCTCTAGTGCTTCATTATCATCATCGTGGTTTGTTGTGTCATAATCCATGTTGTCATTTACTCCATCGAAATTATGGGTCTCTCAAACTGTCTTTAGAAATATTGGTGATGTACAGGCGGTTATGAAAAGAAACGTACAGACAGGAGAACAATCAAGTCACTAGGATGACAAAGCAGGTGAAATACTAGACAGAGTGTACCATATCTATAGAAGAGAAAAAGAAATGCGAAGAGCCTTGAGAGAAAACACAGTGTACATGACTACTAAGAAATATGACTTCAAATTGTGTAGGAATCAAATTTCATGTCTTTTGTAACAGTAAAGACTAAACACAAAGACAAAAGGTCCAGACTCTCTCACTGAAGACATATTGCAAGATGTACTTCAAGAAGAAAAACATGAAACTACCAGGAAAATATGAGGGAATAGTGAGCAAATATAGCTGGTTAAGTCTTTAAAAGTTTAAAAATTGATGTCATACAAAACCCTACAAATAAATACATTTAGAGCAGTGGTTCTCAACCTTCCTGATGCTGTGGCTCTTTAATAGTTCCTCATGTCGTGGTGAACCCAACCATAAAATTATTTTTGTTGTTACTTCATAACTGTAATTTGTTTGTTATGGATCATAAGGTGAATATCTGTGGTTTCTGATGCTCTTAGGCAATCTGTGAAACCTTAGTGACCTACAGGTTGAAAACCACTGATTTAGAGGGATTGACCATAAGGTAGTGCTTAAATATGTAAAGATTATTTTTTCACCTTTTAGTTTCATTTTTTTTGTTTTCTTTGTGGGGGCGGTTGCAAAGGAACAGGGAGATGAGGGGGATCAGAGTATAGGATGTGAAATTCACAAAGAATCAGTAAAAAATTAAAAAATATGCAAATCATATATGCAATGGCCAAAAATGCCTTTTAATATTGTGTTGTTTGTTATGTATCCGTGATACTGTGTTTCCAATTTGTAATATAATTAAGGTTGTATTACAAAACATATTGATGTTGATTAACTTTAGATTTTAAAGGAATAAAGAAGTTCAACAGAATGTTAAAAATGCAATTAAATGCAATCACTCAAATATGCAAACAAACTCATTGTTCATTTCCAAATCTGGAAATGAACATTCTATTAACCAAATTGACTATAGAAAAAAAACAAGAAGAGCAACAAGCATACACATAATTGCAGTAAACCAAAGAGCAGAACGAAATGCAAAAATATGGAAACAAATGGAAGTCCATTATCAATGGGAAATAGCGTGATGAATTATTTATCCCTACCAAAAGGCACATCATGATTTAACAGCAACCCAAATAAACATGCAGGTGTGCAAGCGATAATGGCCACAAACAAGGATGAAGAAGCTCAGGAATAGTCAAAGGCATTCTGGGTACACATTAACTTAGACAAGCAATGAGTCATTGTGTCAAAAACAGAGTCTCAGAAGAATGGAGTATTTAGAAAGTAATTAGCACCTTGGGAATCGATTCATTTATTGGGGAAGGGCCTGTGGAAGCCCTTTTCACTTTTCTAGTACACATCAGGGCTCACCAATACATACCTGTGGTAGAACTCAGAAATCAAGCTATGGTTATGTGGTTACTATGACTACTCTGCATTGGCTAGTAGTTGGGGATAATGGAGTGAGACTCTTGGATAAACGAAGTAGAAACATTTCAAAAGCTGGCTAAAAATATTTGAATTTAAAAGAAAACTTAGTAAAAGTGACTGTACACACATCAATGGCCTTGCTTTTATGCTAGAACAAAATGTATTAAAGTGCTTGTTTTGGTTGACAATGACAGTGTGCTATGAGTCACATTAACAAGCTGAAGTTTCAAAGGTGTCTGTGAATCTGGCTGATGAGTCAACTCCATCCAAGATCTCAGAGAGCCAGGTGACTGCAGTTTCAGCGGGAGTTTGTGTGGAGAATTCTGTCCTCAGCCATTCCTCCATCCCCAAGAGCAGAGAGGCCACTCTTCCTCAGTTCTTTCCCGAACTGTTTGACATGCTTGATGCGTGCATTCTGCAGCATTTGGACATCATGTGATTTGGGCTTGTTAATTCTAGGATGAAAAAGATTGTTGCTGACAGTGATATGTGACTAGGCAGTGACCTTCCAATAACACAGGGCAAAGACAGCCACCATGTCTCCAACTCCTCTTCTCTCCTGAGGTTGGCTGGCTCTAGAGCAATCACTTTAGATTTTGAGATGACATGTGGCATCAGAGATCCTAGAAGTTAGCCAGGAGTTTCTGACAATCAGAGGAGTGACAATTCTAGGCCAAGTTACTCACATCTGGATTTTTTTTCTTCATGATAGAGAAAAACAGTTTTCTTACTATCTTTGGTGTGCTGGTATTTGTGGATTTCCAGTCTTACCAACTCACACTTTCTTCTGTCCCTTTTCCTTCCTCAACCTTCAGAACATGAGTAGTTAGAACTGAGAGTAAATTTAAAGCTGATACAAGGAAGGAGAGACATGGACAAACAAATTCAGAGAGGAAGGAGATCAGTGTTGTATATCAGGATTGAAATGTTTCCCAGTGATTTACTGATATCCTATAATTATTTTTAAAGATTTATTTATATTTATTTTATGTCAATGAGTGTCATGTCTGCATGTATGCAGGTGAACCACAGCATGCCTGGTGCTATCTGAACCCAGAGGAAGGTGTCAGATCGTTGAAAATTAGTGTTGTAGTTGTTAGTGAGCTACCATGTCGGTGTTGGGCACTGAACCCAGGGCTTCTGCAAGAGCCACAAGTGTTGTTAACATCTAATATATCTCTACAGCCTTGCCTACAATACTCAGTTAAATTATTGATCACCTGGAATTAGAACTGTTGGCCTTGAAGATTAATTGCCCTAAGGAACTATAAGTCAGAAAATAGCAAAAAAAAAAAAAAAAAAAAAAAAGCCCTTTTTAAAATTTTTAAATAATTTTATTTTATTTTTATTTTCTATGCATGGCTGTTTTGCCTGAGTGCATGTCTGTATGAGAGTTTTGGGTTCCCTGAAACTGGAAATACAGAAGATTGAGAACTGCCATGTAGGTGCTGGGAATTGAAACAGGTCTTCTGGAAGAGCAGCCAGTGCTTTTAACTGCTGAGCCATCTCTCCAGCCACATAATTATTGTCCATTTTTAAGGTGAAAAAAAAATGTCGGTTTTAGATATCAGAATTTTACTTGCTTTCTCCTTTCACAAAGCAATCTCAAATGTAAGTAGGAAAGGAAGAAGGATTTCTGAGAAGAGACTGGGTTTCATGGCTAAAACCATGAAACACCATGGCCCTCTATGTTATCTCCAGTTTTAAGAGTTACATAGACATCTGGATAATGGACAAGGACTGACATCACCTTGGCAGCTCTGCTAGGTTTTATACATCTTCAGAATTACATGGAAGAACTTAAACATTTCTTTGTACTTTCCAGAACACCTGTGGAAGTGAAGGTCAGGGGGCTGGCTCAGAGAGCTATTGATCATTCCAGAGCGCTAATTATTAGGGATGAGATGGCTACAGTTGTGTCAAATGACATGGGAGAAAGAACTCATAATTTAGGACCAGGAAAAAGTATTACAGTTATGAGTTATGAACCATTGGGCAGAGGAGATGAGCCAGTGACCAAACTCTCTCACAATTAACTGCATTGCATTTCCTGAACCCACAGAATATTTACTCAGAATGACAATGCATTACTAAAATGTAGTTAAGATGAAAATTAAGAACTCGTATGTATGTATGTATGTATGTATGTATGTATGTATGTATGTATGTATCCACATTCAAATATTCATGAATATTTATATTCATTTAGTATAAACCCTTAAAGGAATGTTCTGTGAAGTTTGTACCAGCTTTATGAAATAAGTAAACAAGTAAAAGGCAGACATGCACCTTAAGCATAAAGACGATGAGGAGGAAGTGTCTGAGGTTTTAATAAAGTTTAGACGATACAAGCTGCACCTATAAAAATGCTTCAAAGGCATATCTCTATTTACTGGCTTTGCCAAGCTATGCTCTGCTCCCAAAGCTTCAACCACCTACTTATCGGGCCGTGAAACTAGGAGCCATAAATAGAGACACTTTCTTGGAGGTTTCTTCCTATAGCTGTGATAAATACCATAGAAAAAAGCAACCTTGGGAGGAAAAGGGCTTAATTTGACGTATTTGCCAAATCATAGTCAATCATCAAAAGAAGTCAAGGCAGAAACTCAAGCAGGAGAAGAGGTGGGAACCACGGAGAAAAGCTTTTATTGGTTTGCTTTTCATAGTGGGCTCAGCATGCAGTTTATAAAATGAAGGGCCTCCTGTCAAAGGCTAGCACTGTGTACAGTACGCTAAGTTCTCTCACATCAATCATCAATCAAGAAAATGGTCCATAGCGCTCCCACACTAGTTTCTGATGGAGGCTATTTCCCAATCATAATTGCCTCTCCCCTGATATGTTCATTTTTGTGCTAAGTCAATAAAAATTACTTTATCAGTGCATGCAGCACACATGCACTGATAGTCAGAGTCTTCATGATGTAGCTGCTCCCTTAAAGTCCATCATCTGGCAAACAAGACTTTACCACATTGCTGTGAGACAAAACAAATGCAAATCATGGGAATGAGGATGCCATGTAAAGTATGAAGATTTTAAATAGGTCTAGACTATTAATAGATTAGAATGTAGAAGTTTAATAGTCCCCTCAGATAACTAAATAAAGTCTGTGACCAACGTTCAGCCATCTCTCTATCATTGTTATAGTGTATGTTGCTAATAGGAAAAAAATATATATTTTTTATATACATAATGCATAACCAGCATATATTGGAGTCAGGTCACCATTGTAGATTGAAAAGTTTGTAGCAGCATTGGTGTTTAGCTTTCTTCTGTGTTGGCATGCAGAATACCTTTCAGTAACAGTAACACTAGTCGGTAAATTGAAAGCTCTAGTTAGGCACTAGATTGATCAGCTGATCTATTGTGCACACCGAGTTGTGTAGGTGCGGTCTTCAGCGACAGAATCTTACCATCAACTTATGAAGAGCAACCCAAAGTCTTGGCAACACACTGAGTTGTTTGTGGGTTCATTCATATTGAAAGTCTTCCATCGATATTTGTTGAACAAGTGTATTAATAGAAAGATAAATTTTTGGAAAGAAGGATCAAAGGGAAAGGGGGACTAGGTCATGAACGACAGCAAAATACAGAAATAGCCAAAGAATCTTTGTGCAGAAACAGAAGATCAACAACTGAACTAACAAAATCTGCCTCTGGTATTTTGTTTCCTGTCAGAGCTGCAATAGTGGTTGCATGAAAACTTCAGTAATATGGGAAATATAAGCAGCAATGATTTATCAACTAGGGAACTCTTTTTTCCCACTGAGCATGAAAGTTAGGTAAGATTTAAAGATTTAAACTATTGGATTTATTCTTAATCACTTGTAGCCTACCTCTTGTAGTTCAAGCTAATGTGTGAGCATTATATTACATGTAGTGATAACATATATTGATAGAAGTTGAAGTGATTGCCAATATCACTTCAATTTTTCTGCTAATGGTGACATAATTATAATGTCAGGACCAAGTCCTTGCCTTAGAGTTGGGATCTGTTCAACTTTTGCACTCCTGCTACATTTGTTTTATGTCTCACTTTTGTTCTAGCTTTTCTTCATTAATATTCATTAACTCATTGTAAGTAGACATGCCAAAGTGTATGCATATTGCACAGTTTTTCAGATGCTTTGGTTATAGTTCTAGTATATAAAAAATAGAAAGACTAACATCGGTCTTATATAATTGCTGTTAGTAGAAAATGATTTGGTATATGTTAAGTCTACATGCCAAATCACATGGTAAATGCAATCATGCTACTCCATTAAGTCCTCCACCACACTGTATGATATCCATCCCTGTGAGTAGCTGCAGAGTCATAGAGGCCATTTCCAGGCATTTCCTTAGGCAGCTTATTTATCAAAATAATGTTTTTCTTCCCTTGAAGTTGCTACAAATATATATGAGCCCATCTTCTGTCTCTTAATCCTGTTTTGTGGCCAAATGGGAAAAGTGAGTAAGTTTTAAAACCACCTCAGAATTAGACAAGGTTTCAAGTGACATACACCATAGATCATCTTGACAGAAAAGTTTTACATGCATTGACTCAACACTCAGTAAAACTACACTCTTATTTCTACAGGGAATGATATCAAATTCAACCTATCTTGGTACACATGAGCTAGTGTGGGACCTTCTTTTAAAAATAGAAGTGCCCTGGCTAATATGTTATGCTGGCAACAAATCTAAGAATGGTAGAGGGTAAATTGTGAAGATTTTAGAAAATGAAGACAAGAAAAGACAGACTTGTCTCTTCTATCGTCACTGAGATAAATGTGTCACTCAGCTAGAACTGCAAAGAAATTTAATTTAGATTTTAACTTTTTGATATATAATTCAGAAAGAGAATTTGTGTGACTTCAAAAATAACTCTTCAAAAACTCAAACAACAGAAAAAATGTTTTTGAAAGTGGAATAATTTTTGAGAATATTCTGAAAATGGGCTCTGTTCTGGAAAAAATATGAAGACAGACTTTATTCTCTGATTTTCTTAATAAAACTCCTAGAGTTGTTTCTGCCACAGACAACTTTGCTTTTGGGTACTTAATAATTTTATAAGTTTATATTCTATTTAGCCAATACTATCATGGGTTCATTTTATGCTACATTTTTTAAATTGCTGGTGAGCTGACTGACTTACATAGTTCTAGCTGTTGTGGAAGCAAACATATTTTCAATTTAGTAGACACTTAAACCTTCTGTCTTGTACAGAAAAGACTTTAACACAAACTGTGCAAGTTCATGATGACTACATACTTATTAAAGGAGAAATCTACCAAATGGGTATTATAGCCTAATTATTTATTCACCAAACAGAAGGCTTTCAAGTTCATAAAAGAGATACACTTAAAACTAAAATTACATATTGACTTTAATACAGTAAGAGTGGGTAACTTCAAAACCCACCTCCCTCCAATAACTTGGTCATTCAGACCTAAACTGATCAGAGACATTCTGGAAGCAAACAATCAAATGAAATTCATAGGTGTCTACAGAGCATTCAACCTGAATCGCAGTGAATATGCACTATTCTCAGAGGCTAACGAACTTTATTCAAACTAGTCCACATATCGGGGCACACAGTAATTCTCAACAGGTATAAGAAAATTGAAATAGCACCCTGAATACCATCATGGCATAAAACTGGTTATCAGCAACAATAGAAATGGTAGAGGCAGAAAATTTACAAACTTATAACAACTGAGCAACTCATTGAAAAATGAAAAATGGGTCAAAATAAAAATTAAGAAAGAAAAAAAATTAAGAAAGAAATAAAAAACCATTTAGAATCAAAAGAATACAAAACATAGCATATCCAAACTTACGTGACACAATTAAGAGACTTTAAGAGCCAAGTTCAAAGTGCTAAGTATCTACATAATTAATTAATAATTCTTTATTAAGATTTTATAATCTTGAAAACCAGGATTTTTTCTATGAAAAATTTAGTAGTTTATTACTCAATCATACCACCTTATTTCTTATATTTAAAAACAATTAGAAAATATTACATCTTATCTTTATATAGAAAACTCAGAATATTTTCATATATTAAAATACAATTGAATATTATATAATTTGTTTCCAAATGAGAATTACCACTAGCTTTTCCCTCCTAAATCTGAAAGAAGACAAGTCTTTCTTAATAAAAGCTTTCTGTCTGAAATAAATCAATCTTGTCAGTAATAGAAAATGTCAGACTGTCCAGAAACTCTGTTTTTCGATTGTGCTGGACACTGGAGGACTAATTGCTTACATACTGTGTGTCCGGCCCAGGCAAATTAAGAACGAAGTGAGTTTATTATATGGGAACTTCTTATTTCATATGCCAGCCATTTGGCATTTGGACATAATGACTTCAGAAATTCTCTTGCTAAATGCATTTCCCTTGCAGTCTATACACATATTCCATTCACAGTCTTTTTACCATCAAAGATTTGCTGAAAACTGTTTTCAGACTTGGGCTATTGGCAGCCACCCAACTAGTTCCTAAGACTGTAATGGAGAGAAATGAGGAAAGAGCAAAGATATCATATTTCAGCTTCAAACCCGTATTGGATCTCAGACCAAGGATTATAATTTATAATTTGAAATTTAAAATGGTTTCACAATTTTATTATTTCTTGTAGAAATATGATAATTGTGAATTAGCTTTTTAAAATGTGTTTTAAATGTGTGTGGGGGTTAGAAGAAAACATGTAGGAACAGGTACTCTCCTAGCATGTGGGTCCCAAGGATGGAAGTTAGCTTGTCAGACTTGGCAGTAAGTGCCTTTAACTACTGACGGACCTCACTGACCCTAAATTTTTTAAATTTGAGAAATGTTAATTACTTCAGTTTTGACTGTTTCAAACATATTCTAGATTTATCATAACACATAGTGGTATGTAGAAAGATAGATGTATCATAGCTTAAAAGATATTCTTTTCTTTAATTCCCATTTTAAATTTTTATAATTAAGATTACATGGATAATTAAAATTAAACCAGACTACACTGTCTATATAGCATAAAATATATTCTTCATTCTAATAAGAGAATTATCTCACAAGGAAAAAAATCATGTGTCAAACACGATTAATGAGATATTTAAAAACATATTCCAACCTACAAGGTTAGAAAGTCTTCTATATCTCATTTCTTTCTAATTGCTTTGGTTTGAAAAGCAGTCTTGGTATGTATACTTTATTTAGAATACCCACAGAGTTGAAGTGACTCACGAGGAGCCAAGACAAGAGAGGATCATCAGAAGAATATCTAGAGTATGGAATTAATAAGGGGATAAAGATGAAACTGGAATTGAATTAAATGAGGAGAAGATGAGAGGCCAGGATAAACAGATTATGAGGACAGGCAGCTAATAATAAAGGTCTTTTGTAAAGCTACGTGGAAACCTATAACTCTAGAACTTTCTTAAAAAAAAAAAAAAAAACAACAACCAAAAAATAAAAAATACCTCAAAACCAAAAACCAACCCCCACCCCAAATCCCAAAAACCTTACATATCATATAATGGGGTAGACATCATATGCTGCCACATAAATCCCACAGTACCAGGAATAAGTTACATACTGTTAACTCATTGGTCAAAGGGGTCCGATAGACACTTCCCTCAAACATTGCAGGGTATAACCAATATTATTGATTACACTCCACAACCAGATGATAGGTCCTACTGCTGGAGACACAACTTACTTATTTCATCAAAACTGGAGAAATTGAGTTGCTTCATTGGAGGCCTTAGCACTCGTAACTATATTTCTTAGTAATAGAAGATACTTCGTGCACTTCCAGAGGAGAAAGCTAATCATCAGTCTCACTAATCTACAAACCCTGCAACCTATGACAGCAACCTTCCTGCAATATATATTTCCTATAGTGGCTCAATCATGAGAGTAATCGCTTTTCTTTCATTGGATATAAGGCCCATCCCATGAGATAGAACCCACATCTGACACTGTTAATGAGGCTAAAGATAAGTTAGGTCATGGACATAGTGAAAACCCTGCTACCATTATTCCGCTAAAGAGCTTAGCAATAATACAACTCCAAATGGCAGAGTGCTGTATTTGTAGATCAATGCCTACAACTTAGAAGCTTCTTGAAGTAGATGGGAACTATTACAGAGAACCACAACCGGACAATGTTAAGACAGTGGGTTGCCTTGGAACACTCAGCCCTAACTGGGAACTCTATGTGAAGCTCCTTCCCACTCAGGCTCAGAAATCTATACAGAAGAGGAGGTGTAAAGATGTAAGTGCCAGAGGTGATAGATGAGTCCAAGGAAATAGCTTTTCCCAGACACAACAGAGTGGATGCCCTCATGAACTCACAGAGGCTGTTATTGAATACAAACGTTTGGTGCAAAAATAAACCACACAAAATCCTAACATGGATTCAAAATCAAGTTAGATGGGTAGAGAGGGTGGGAGATCTGGGAGAACTTAGGGAGGAAAAGAATATAATAAAAATGTATGATAATTTATAAAAAATAAAAAATTAAAATGTAACAAATTCTTTTTAAAAAGTAATTTTTATTTGGAAAATTGGGAAAATAGCCATTGAAGACTTATTATTAGTAGAGAAGTACTTAACTATAGTTTGTTAAAAAATATGAAATTTGATATTTTAGGATGTATTTTATTTAGGTCATGAATTCAAAGCATTTTAACAACATTTAAGACTCTTTTCTACCCACTGAAACAGGTTTACAGCTGCAGGATTTAACAACTATGAACTTAAAATATATCAGCCATATAAATTGATCCGTAATTAAACAAAAATTAATATATTAGAGAATGATGATTTATGATTTTCTATAAAGTGATTTGAACAAATGTCATCACCTGTGATTGGGATTTGTGTCAAAAGTAGGAAAAAATGGTGGTTTTAGCCATGAAATACTGCTGTTAGATGGTTTTCAACAGTCTTAGTCACTCGATTTTACCAAAGAAGACTTGGGAGCCAGATGCTGGGGTGAAAACTTGCTAGCTCAGAGAGGCAGAGAAAACACTTAGCTGACCTTCTTTTTCAGCTAACATCCCAGTATAAATGTCCCTCAAAAACCCTCCTTCAAACTGAATGACCCTCCCTTCTACTTCCTGTGTGTCTCTCTATCCAACCTCCTGACTCCCTCTTACTCTCTGTTTCTTTCTTAATAATCCTATGTTCATTTCCTGTCAACTGCTTGGTTGGTCTGCCTCTTGACCTACATTTGGCTTTATTTCACCCTACTTACAATATGCAATCAGAGAGCTCTTGGGTTAAAGGTGTGTGTTAAGGCTGAGCCATACTACAATTAAACACGGGATTTTTTAGTAAATAATACAATCTCCAGGTTCATAGAGTTCGCAAACATCCTACAACAGTAGTAAATGTAGATTTATTTGAAAAAAATGTATTTAACAAAAATTAGAGAAATAACAAAAGCTATTAAATGAACAGAATATTTTATGCTTAAACGCTAAAAGTAGTATTACGTTTCCTTTAAACTGTTTACAATTTCATCAGTCTTTGGTATGGTACTCCAGTTTGCTGCAATCAGTCCTCTTTGGAGTACTGTCCTATATATATATATATTTTTTTTTTTTTTCTAATTTTCTAAGAATTTACTAATTCTTAATGGTGCTATTCTGGTTAATATATATTTCTTAAAAATTACTATTAGAGGCTTTAGATACTGCAAGAGATACCTTTTATGAAAAGATAATGACTTTCAAAGTTGTCATACATCAGAAGTTTCCAGAAATATTAGAAATGATTGTATTTATTTTCCTGAAGTATATATTAGTATATTCTCAAAGGAAGAGTAAACCCAAACACAATCAAGCTTCAGATATTAGAAATATCAATTTCTGAAGCCCATCAGAGGAATGTACAAGCTCACGAAAGTTCTTATAACATTAATTGACATTTATATGTTTTTTTCCTAGCTTAAGAAGCCAGATAAGGTATATTTTGCCATCCTTGAAAAAAAATAGAATAACTAAAATAATTAACACTTTCCTCCTCTTTTTTTTTGAGTTTAATGAAGACAACGGAGTATGTCAAAAGCTCTGAAAGACATGATCTTGAAACCCTGTTTCAGCGTGAGCTCAACCATGGCTCTTAATTTTAGAAATGGCTATCAGAAAATCCAGAGCTAAAACAGGTTGATTTTTTTTTCAACGTCTTCCTGTGTGTAGTGTTCTTGGTACTGTAGCATCATTTCCCATTCATCCCCATCATCATCATAAAAAGC
>JANHMN010000014.1:39563466-39589226 GCA_030674055.1 Rhabdomys pumilio | reverse complement strand
TACTGTAGCATCATTTCCCATTCATCCCCATCATCATCATAAAAAGCACTCTGTCCTTAGGCCTGCACTCTTGTAGAATATGCAGAGTTCTGAAATGTTTTTGATATCTTACTTTATTCCCCTTTTCTCATGATTTTTTGTTGACTAGAGATGGGAACCACAGTAGCAGAAGCCCTAGCTACAGGACTGGAACAATCGGTATGCTGACTTAAAAGCCTAAATTTAAAAAAAATCAAAAGCTTAGTAAACTTTGTTATGTGAGCCCACAAGCTTAGGTTGTCAGATTGCTGTATTACTGTGATAAAACTTTATATTTTACTGAAGGCATGGGGGGGAGGGGCAGTACTGTCTCAATTTTCCTCATGGTAAAGAAAGCTGAACTTAACAACTGCCCCTGAGCTGCCTTTGAGTGTGAGACACAATAGGGATATTATTCATTTGTTCTCATAGTTTGTCTTAATATCTCCTTTGTCAAGATATTTTTATGTTTGTTCTTAGAATTACTTGAATTAAATATACAACACAGAAAATGTTTATATGAGTCACTAAACTTGGTATAGCAGAGGATTATAAGGACACTTAGACATTGGTGGTTTGAATAAGAATGTTCTCCAACAAGTACCAGTATTTGAACCCTTGGCCACTAGTTGGTGGCACTGTTTGGTGAGCTGATGTGGTTTTGATGGAGGAAGTATATTACCAGGGGCAGGCTTTGATAGCTCCCTTGTGGCTTGTTTTCTCTGCTTCTTGCTCTGGTTTCTACTGCCATATCTCTCTTACCTTTATGGACTCTCCTTCTGGGAGTGTAAGCCTAAGTGAATTCCTTTGTCTATAAATTACCTTGACTGTGGTATTTGAATCACAGTAATAAGAAAATAACTAATAGAGAAACTTGAATCAGGGGACTTTGTCTTGCTTCCCTCGTTAACTGAACTGTAGATTCTGTACATCCCACACAGTAAGACTACAAAGACTGATTAGTATTTGGCCATTTATTCTGGATCCTGTTGCTGTGTAATGCAACAAGTACCTGATTTACTGGCGTTTCAAACCCTTTTTAAAGACTCTTTGGATGAGGATTTTGGACACATGGGTGGGCTCTGCTTGATGGTGTCAGCCATCTGAGAGAAGAAGAGTTGAAAGCCAGAGAGACTACAGAATTAAAAGATGGAACTTTCTAGAAATTACTTATATGCTTGTGTCTGAAAGTTTGTGACAAAGATTGGCTTCAAGGGATCAAAAACTCTTTAGAGTGGCTGTAATGGTTTGTATATGCTTGGCCCAGGGAGGGGCACTATTAGGAGATGTGGCCTTGTTGGAGTAGGTGTGTCACTGTGAGAGTAGGCTTAAGACCCTCATCCTATCAATCTTCAACTAGCAGCTTTCAGATGAAGGAGAAGTCTCAGCTCTGCCCGCACCACGCCTGCCTGGATGCTGCCATGTTCCTGCCTTGATGATAATGAACTGAACCTCTGACCCTGTAAGCCAGTCCCAAATATATGTTGCCCTTATAAGAGTTGCCTTGGTCATGGTGTCTGTTCACAGCTGTAAAACCCTAAGACAGTGGCAAAAGACTCCAAACAGAAACGTTCAATAAGAAAAATAGAAGCTGGTGAGACTGCTTAGTGCTAAGAGCAAGGGGTGCTTTACTAGAAGACCTGGGTTCTCTTCGAGTACCCACACTGCTGCTCACATTCTTCTGTAACTCTAGACTTACATATCCAATACCCTCTCCTTGCTTCCCTAGGAAGCACTCATGCATGTGGTACACAATCACACAAACATGCAGGCAAAACGACTACACATTCATAAATCCTTTTAAAATGAAAGATAGAGGCTTATGTATTCTCTCCTCAATTTGTCAGAGCAGACCCTGGGCTTCTGAAAGGGAATGAGGTAGAAGTGTCTAGCCTTTCTCTTCATAGAAAGAATGAAGAAGTGAGTGTAGTTTAAAATAGCCACACATTTGTACAACGAAGGAAAATAAGTTCTTCCATATCTTGTCATGTCTGATTTTGTCCAACGATACAGTGAGAGGCAGTGATGAGTGAAATAATTTAGGTCATCTTAGACATCCTAGATCCTCACATGTCTGCCTAGCTTAACAGTTTAAAAAGCAGGGAATCCAGAAACCTGAGTGACTCTAAGCCAACAGGACAGTTACCTTAAATGAGCTTCTGTCTCTTCTGAAATGGGGGTGCTGCTTCTATGAGAGCTGGTCAGTTAGGGTACTCAGTCTGGTTAAAAAACAAACAGACAAAAAACCCTTTTATATTAAAAAGTATGAAACTAAAAAAAATGGCAACAATGATGCTCTCAAAGTTTAGTAACCTTTCTAATTATATTCTGACAGAAACAGCTGTCAAGTCATTCTTGCGTATGAGATCACTCAGTTTCTCACAATCAGGTTGTTAAAACTAATATACTAATATTAGGGGAAAACCCGATTTAACTGCTGAATATGTTTCTTGTGGTAGAAGGAAAGTTAATTGTTTTGGAAGGTTTCATGTGTCTCTTACAGGATGGATATCAACATTATCTGACACAGTGCAAAAGTTGTAATCTCTGGCTCCCACTTGCTATATGTACTTCTATATACTGAGACATCTGCCCCAGGGCATGATCATTTTCTAAAGGACATTTGCAACTTTGAACTTCCATCTCAGGTTCACTGGGAAGGGAATTAGAGTGTAATCCAAGTCTCTCCATTTCCCCAAAACCACATACTTCATAAAGCTTAGGGGAGAAACTGATGCTATTGCAGCTAATTCATCATTTGTTACAAAACTCTGTTCTTCTGGGGTTCTAGTGAAGCAATTATTTCAACAAAATGTGAGTGGTAAACTTGAAAGAGGACATTTAAGTGCTTTATAGATACTGTTATGACAAAGGAGCCATGTGTCCTCAACACTGTGAAATTAGTTACAAAGTCCACTTACACTTTCAGGAGCGCTGGCTTTCCGTGTCATCTTAATGGATTGTGGGTTAGGCTGAATCTTGTATGTGCCAACCCTCCACCTCCATGAGGCTTGGTAGTGATCATTTCACTTTTATTATGTGCTTTCAAATAATGCATTTAACTGATTCACTGAATTAGATTTTGGTCTTAGTGGTGAGAAACTTCATTTTCAAATTAAATACTAATGATACTAATATTTCATCTAGATTTCCTGGGAAATTCCCCACTCTGTCACATTTTAGTTTTTTTTTTATCTTAATGCTCACATTTATTTATTTATTTATTTATTTATTTATTTATTTACTTATTTCATCTGGGAATGAACTGGGATATGGCATGGAATCAAGAATAGAATTTGCTGGAATAGGAGGCAAGTGTTTTGAGACTTGTTTTTTCCTCCTCACTAAATTATTCTTCAGGACTCATGGGTTAAGATTTCTTTAATCCAGGTGATGAAGATGGGCATTTCCCTCACAATTACTTTAAACTTGGAGTGCTGCCAGAGCAATGCCTCTTCCAGGGCTTCTGAGGATCATTTCAAGATTTATGCCACATGACTCACAGAGATAACTTTATTCTGCATACTCGGACCTTATAAAGGCAAAATGTTAAAAACAATTGGTAAACACAACCTTTAAAGCTTGTTTAGGGACAATTAAGGAAAGGTGGTCTCATATATTTTCAAATGAACCCCAAAACAAAAGGGCTAAACTCAAGGATGCATTTCAACTCAACTTCTGTCTCTATGTGGTATAAACACCTTATTGTCAGAGAGGACAATATCTGAGACATCAGGCTCTATGTTGTTTCATGAAGATGCAATGTGTAATATATATATATATATATATATATATATATGTGTGTGTGTGTGTGTGTGTGTGTGTGTGTGTGTGTGTGTGTGTGTAGGCCAGAGGAGTTTAACATGTGTCTTGCTTTCTACTTTATCCCCTTGATAGTATTGCACTAAGTGGAGACTGCTGATTTGGCCAAGGCAGGGGGACACCAAGTCCAGCAATCTTCTTGTCTCTGCTTTGCACAAAGCTGGGGTTAGGGATAAATGTGACCTGGGAGGCTTACTCCTGGAGATCTGGGCTCGGGTTCCCATGCTTGCATCACAAGCTATCTTACTCACTGAGCAACCTCTTAACACCAAACTGCAATTTTATAAAAGAGAATTTGTTTCCTGTGAAAATCATGCCTGAATTGCATGTTTTTAATTTTCTATTCTTTTTCCTCTTGGAATTTCTGAGTGATTGTCTTCACCTGTTTGAACACATCAGGTGTCATGCTGTAGTTATCGTATAAAGTTCTTGCATATTACATAATGCTTATCTTAAAAACTAAGTCAAATAAAGCATTTTAACTCACATGATCGCTAAGTGGTCACAAAACTTATCTCTTTATCCTTTTGTTAACTTTCTTTTAAGTGTGAGTGTGTAACCATTACTAGGATGTTCCAGTGAGATATTTTAAGTGAATAAGTTGTAATATAATTTATTATCATTCATATATAACAACAGTTCAGCCACACGATTTGGCTTCTAGCATTAAATTATGTCACCCACTTCATTCCTTGCACATACTTAGGTGAAAAAATCAAACCCGAGGTCGTCTCCTGCACACTAATTATTTCCTGCCTGCCTGACATCAGATAATAAACGCTTTTATGTCTTCCTCTTGAAGAAATTATTTCTGACGGTGATGGTAACATGAGGTTATGAAGCCTTCTGATGTAGGAATCTCATCTGTGAGTGCTGATGTTGTTGTGCAGAAACTTATTATTCAATTTAAATACACCCAAAAAGGCACAATGAAAGAAAATGTCATGAAGCTCAATATTTCAGTGAAGTTACCCACTAGAATTGTGTCTTCTACAAAGATTATTTCAACATATCATTATGATGCTATTTGCCTTTTATACCTCTACAATTCAATGTATTTGTTAACTGATAAAAATAAGATCAAGAATATTCTTGATGCTAGAAACTTTGGAATGAGTGAAGAATTTAAACAATGAACAGAGGGTATTAAAACGTGTACTCACTCACTACTCTAAAAGACAATACTACTGTGGCACCGAAGATCAATGACTGAACAAATCTGCTTTGTGAGCATGTGAACAAATTAATGTACTTTCTTTACACACACACACACACACACACACACACACACACACACACACTCACATGAGCATACACAAAATATATGTAAACTCTCCCCAACTTAGACATTGCATCTTCGTGAAATTACACACAGATTGATGTCTC
Organism: Rhabdomys pumilio; assembly: GCA_030674055.1. Lineage (NCBI taxonomy): Eukaryota > Metazoa > Chordata > Mammalia > Rodentia > Muridae > Rhabdomys > Rhabdomys pumilio. The sequence continues at coordinate 39,584,000 of JANHMN010000014.1, read as the reverse complement.
AGATATTGTCCTCTCTGACAATATATAATATTATATATATGTGGATGTATATGTATGACTTCTGTTTAGTCATTAATGTGTCTGTGCCTCAAAGATTATTGCAAAACATGAGATAGAAAGATTTTAAGTTCCAAAGGGTAGATGACTACAATGAATCTGTTTTCTGTGCAGAATGGAGTGGCTGCACATACAGATTCTCAGCAGCTAAGATAGCATGCACAAGACTTGCACAGGCTCAGTTCAACTCTTGGCTAAGGAGCCTCTAGCAGTTAATAGGTACTAGGAGGAGAGAATATAGGTCTTAGTAAATTGACCACCATACAGTAAAGGTCACATGTCCAAGGGTATATAGTTAGTGAAAAATGTACTTGATGGTTTACAAAAACAAAGAAGACACCTCAAGTTTGGTGGCTAGGGAATAGGGACTAGAATATGAACAAAATGTGCTATACCAAATTTTCAAAGAACTGAAAAAAATGATTTAAAAAAAAAACAGCAACAACAATCAAATCAAATACAATTTCTACCCTCAGTAAAAAATCACATGACTTTGTTTATTCTCCTTGACAATCTTCTAAAGTCTGTGTTTCTACATACCCTCTAGAATAAAACATCTTTCCAAGGTTTTTGAGTCCCTGAGTTGGGGTTTTATAGTCCCATTTGTGGAATCATCCATGTTATTAGTAACAACTCTCAGTAACAACAGGCAACTGAAATTTTAGATGTGCCCCAGTCCAGGTGATGCATATTGAAATGAGTTAATATGTGGGTTTGGAAATGTGACTTTTGAGTTGTGGAATGAATGTCATTTGAAGCAATTAAGTCACCTACAATTGTTAGGTTTAAAAGCATTTTATTTCTGAACCAATTTAGTTAATCTACTACTTTACTCTCTTAAGTGATGGAATTACAGGCATTCATAATGATGCCTAAATCCAAGTCTTAGTTTTTAAATTAAATCATTACACATTAACATTCAGTTTTAATAATAGAGATATTTGCCCTGTATTCTTTACCTACTTTACTGTAGTCATAATATCTTACAAAAGCACAAGAGTATTACAGGCTTGCTATTGACACAAATACAACTTATTTGATATTTCATTAGTTAGTTCTTCATTGCTGTGACAAGAAACCCAACAAAAGCAACCTAAGAAATGGTTTATTTATATTTATATTTTGAAAGTATAGCCCATTGTAAATTCCAAATGAGGTTGATAAACCTCTAGAAATTGGCAAAAGAGTATATAGCCCACGAGGAAATTGATTCAAGAGACCCTATTGAATGTTGTTAAAAGCGTATAAAATACCCTGCCCATTTCTCCAACCAGTCACCAGTTCAGCATTACCCCTGGAATACTGAGTGTGGGCAGACTCACAGCTTTTTCCAGCTCCAAATTAAGTGCTTGGTATTTTCCTTAGATTTCAGGTAACCTCAGTTTTTCACATCACCTGTCTGTATATTTTAGAGGCTAAATTAAGGGGAAAATTTTGGAATTTCTTTGTTTTGTTCATATGGAGGAGATGTGTGGAATGAAATTTGCAATGGTCTGTACTGTACTATGTACACCTCTACCATTTAAAATTAAAAAAAAAATCAAACGAAAGATCCTTGATCATGACTTAATTAATTCTCTCACTTGTCATGACATAAGCTTAAAACCTAGTGAAACCACATAGTTTTGGGGAGAACATGTTGAATCTGAATGAGCATCCCAAAATACTATGCTGTCCATAGATGTTTTCTAAATAAAAATGACAGCTGTGAACTGAAACGTGTCTTCTCAGTCACAAAATTGGAAGGATAATGTTTCCATTTGAAAACTGATAGTAAGGACAATGTAGTGACTTCCTACAACCACACACCTGACAACTTCAAGCAACAGAATGCTAATATTTCTACTTGGGCGGGGGCAGTTATGGGTCAAGATAGGTTTTATTGAACTATAACTGATACATCCATAGGGCTCTATTTCTCCTAAAGACCCTGAAGGAGGACAGATTTATGTCCTTCCCTTTTATAAATCTCACAGGCTTTCTGAATTGCACGACTTGTCCTTGCTCATTTTAAAGCTAACAATGGCTGGTCAAATTTCCTTCCTATCAATCTGACTCTACCTAGTATGTCTCCTTTATCCATGTTTGGAAACTTGGTGATTACTTTTGGCATCTCTGACTAATGAAACAATTGGGTGTCCCTACCTTACAGTAAGCTAATGACCCTAAGTTCATTTTCCACCTGAATTTATCCTGTCATATAGTCGCATGTCTCATTTTCTTTCTGGGTACAACAGGTACATTTGCACTAAAACTGGGGCAATAGAGTTTAGAATTTTGTCATTTCTACTGTTCATAATCACCATCTGACTGCTTATCACCCCCCAAAGGCCAATGCATTCAAAGAATTTGGTGTTTTACTTTTGTTCTCACACTTTCTAATAAATCAAATCATGCTACAATGAATTGGTGGACTATTGCAGCTCATTTCCTGTATTAATTTATTTCAATGCAGCAGACATATTCTTTGATTCTCTAGGTAGACTGAGAAAGTAGAGCCTATGATAAGAAAAAGTTAGTGGATATAGAGCTCATCCGTAGGGAAACACTGGAGTAGCCACTTTGTACTGATGGTAAAGGTTGTTGTGTCCATAAGACATAAATTAGAAATGTATGCACTGAGCTCCCTCCAAGTTTGTGTGTTCTTGAGAGGCCTGTTAGAATTTCTGCCACCCAGAAATATAAATAACAGTTGCGGTTACAGGAAAAAGCCACAAAAGGCAGGGGTCTATATTGCTAACTATTAGGTAAATGCCATTGCTGTCTGTTTGGTTATACTTTATTTTCCACTTGACTACAACTGGAGATAAAACCTCAACATGGAGAGCACATTGGTGAGGGATACTTGATTAATTTGAAGTGGGAAGATCCCTTTCTAATCAGTATCTTTGAGATAGAAAGACTAGCTGTTAATCCAGATATTTTGAGCTGGGAGAAGACACACCTTTCATCCAGATCTTTAATCCACATCTTCCAGCATTCTGCTGGACACCTATATAAGACACAGAAGAAAGCAACTTTTGCTCTTTGCCGGCTTGCCTGAGTCTTGCTTCAAAGTTCATTCTTTCACTGGCATTAGAGCCACCTTCACTGCTTCTTTCAGATTTCACTGTATACTACAGACCATGAAGATATCCAGCCTCATAGATTCAGCAACTTTTAGATTCTTGGGCTTTCTGTTCACAGCTGGCCATTGTTGGAATTTCTAGTTGACAGCCTAATTTATTAATCCATATTAATAAATTATATATATATATATATATATATGTATACACACACACACACACACACACACACACACACACACACACAGTTCTGTTACTCTAGAGAACATTTACTAAAACACTGTTCAAGTTTTAAGCACCAGCCCTTATCTCAAAATTACTAGAAAAAACTTTCTCACTGGGATGGAGAAATTTGATTGAGTCATCTATAGTCTTCCTACTTTGCTGAAGAATCTATCTCACATTATATAAGCACTAAAATCATGAAGATTTCTGAGCAATATTTTGTGTTATCAAGTGGTTAGGATCTGTCCCAGATATTCTAGGTTCTTTTCCTCTTATCCAAAGAATTGAAAATAAGGTCTCATTCATAGCTGCAAGAGAACCAAGATGATTTTATTTGGAGCAATGTTTATAAACAGACACACTGTCAAGATTGCAATGGGTCACATGAATGAAGACTCATAAGCGCCTAAGAGCAATTATGTCAAGTAGTCTGTGTTTTTTTTTACTGTGATTGATAGCTTAGGTCACATAATCATTTCTGTAGTGTCACTTTGCACAATGTATCTGATTTTGATCCTATGTACTCCCAATTATGTGTAGCATAAGATGGAAAATACAGGATCGTTTACGAAAGTTAGGAGAACATTCAGTTTGCCTTATTGCACATGCATTCAAAACTAATTCAGGCCAGACCAACCCTCATTTTATTCTCCATAAGTCATGATATGTTTGGGGTACACTTGAATGAAAACTTTCTAAATTTAATTGTTATTGATATAGGGAAATGTCTGCTCTAAGAGGAGATTACAGCCTAATTCAGGATAAAGATCAAGGAGTTTTAAATTAGTAACTAGATTCATTGTTTGGAGAATGTGTGTTCACAGTAAGTTCAGGTGAATGAACTTAGGCTGCCAAGTGCTTTGCTATAAATGGAATGTGTATTACCCAAAAAACAAATTGTGATGCTGAGTCCTAGAAGATAGTGCTAACCTATCTTCAAGGATTGCCTGCCTCACTTGGATAGAAATTCATGTTAAATTAGACTTAAATGGACTAGAATTTATAACCTGAAGTAAGTTAGATAATTATAAGATTTAATTGAAATGTCTTTAACGTTAGTGAATAAAGATTTGAATCACAAATGTTTGGTGACAAAGACTTTTATTTATTTATAATGTTTCTGTGAAATACTGATCCCTACATAACTGCAGACGTGATGACTTAGTTTTCATTCTCAGGTGTCCCTCGCAAAGGGATTGTCAACAATCATTTCAAACATGTTAAGAAAATGATTAGTAAACATCTTGATAACAGGGCAGCTTCCTTCTCCTTCTCCTTCTCCTTCTCCTTCTCCTTCTCCTCCTCCTCCTCCTCCTCCTCCTCCTCCTCCTCCTCCTCCTCCTCCTCCTCTTCCTCCTCCTTTCTTCCTTCTTCCTTCTTCCTTCTTCCTTCTTCCCTCCTCCCTCCTCCTCCTCCTCCTCCTCCTTTCTTCCTTCTTCCTTCTTCCTTCTTCCCTCCTCCCTCCTCCTCTTCCTCCTCCTCCTTCTCCTCCTTCTTCCTCTTTCTCCTCTCCCCTTTCTCCTTCTCCTCATCTTTCTTCTTCTAACCTATTAAAGTGTTTCTTTTCTTGTTTGAATCAGTCTGGCACCGACTTGAAGCCCTACACAGTCTCACTTTTATGCCTGCTTTCAAGCATGATACAGCACTGTCTTAGTTAGGGTTTTATAGCTGTGAACAGACGCAATGACCAAGGCAACTCTTATAAAAGACAGCATTTAACTGAGACTGGCTTACAGGTACAGAAGTTTAGTCCAGTATCATTAAGGCAGGAACATGGAAGCATCCAGGTAGGCATGGTACAGAAGGAGCTGAGAGTTCTACATCTTCATCTGAAGGCTGCTAGTGGAAGACTGACTTCTAAGCAGCTAGGATGAGGGTTTTAAAGCCCCCCCCCACACACACAGTGACACACCTACTTCAACAGGGCCATACCTTCTAATGATGCCACTTCCTGAGCCAAGCATGTGCACAACCTTCAAAAGCACTAAACACCCTCATCTTATACTTGAAGTAGAAGCAGAAAATAGTTGTACAACCTATTTAATGTGACAGTTACAAAGTTCTAGCATTAAGATCTTATATGGGAACTGGAAATATAGCTCTTGTAGAGGACCTAAGTTCAGACTCCAGTACCCACAGAACAGCTTACAGTGATCTGTAACTCCATTACAAGGATCCATCTTAGAGGATCCAAGACCCTCTTTTGATCTGTGCAGGCACTAGGCATACACATGGTGCACTGCCCAACTGTAAGTATACACTCACACATAAAACATAGGTAAATAAATCTTTTTAAAATTACGTTTGTTTGTTGGCCTACATTCATATATGTGTAACTATGTGCAGGTGCTCACAGAGGCAAGAAGAGGGCGTTGAATCCTCTGGATCTGGAGACAGGTGAGTGTGGGTCACCTGATTGTGATGCTTAGAATCAAACTCTGATCTTCTGCAAGAGCAGCAACTGAACTCACAACCACTGAGCCATCGCTCCAGCCGCCAAATAAATAAATCTTTAAAAGATTTGTATGTGGTAGTCTTCTCTGTAGTACTGACACTTTGCTTCAGCAGCCTTTCATCCTAATAACACACAGTAGTGGTTCGTGAGTATTTACCAAATTGAATAAATGAACATTAACTAGTATAGTTTTATATTGTTGTGATGACCATCAAGATTTGATACCTAAACTAATTACTTGTATTTCACAAAATATAACAAGATAAATGGTTGTCCTCTGGAAGGAGTAGTTAGAGAATCACACTGTTAAATTGCCTAATTTTCCAATTGTCAATTGTTAAATTACCTAATATATTTTCTAAGTGGTATTTGTTTTCCTCAAAGAAGCAAACAAGCAATAGAACTCTTTTTCTTTTTCCTCAGATATCTTGAGATAAAGCCTCTCTCCTAGCAATGCCTCTGCATGGCTTATGAGTGGCATTAAATCACCATTAAGCATTTAAAAAGCAAACTGCTTTATTTCTGGACATTTATGGTGCTAGGAAAACTTAATTGCAGGATACAGTCCTTGCTCTCTCACTTTGATGTCTGTGGTAACCTTGACCTTATTACTTGTGTTAACAAAAATTAAAGTATTGGTTGATGCTTAACAGATACACAGCTTGAAATCTAATAAAAATATAGTTATTTTTTATTTATGGTTAAGTATTTATTGGGGACCAAAATCTCTAGAGGAGGATACTGCAAGAGCAAAGATTTCAACACACACGTATGATGAAATAAATTCTAATTAGAGAGCAGTTCATTCTCAATATCTAAAAATTAAAAAAAAAAATAGGGAGGAAAAAAAGCCAATTACCAGGCATTCAAGTTACCCCCTACTGACCTCTATTACGTTTTTACACTTTTGCTGAGTTGGTTCTTTGACAATCTCAAAGATGTAGACGTAGAATCTCATCATAACTTCGCTCTTACCTCTTACCTCCTCTTTCCTGCAGGTACCATGTTCAGGATTTTGTTGTTTTCTCTCTCTCTCTCTCTCTCTCTCTCTCTCTCTCTCTCTCTCTCTCTCTCTCTCTCTCTCCTTTTCCTTCCTTTTGTGAAAACCAACTGAGTTTAAGCAGGATGGATGATCTGCGTAACCATTGGTTGGCAGCAGTCCCCTGGAGAACATAGTGGGCTCCTCAGATGCTACACAATTGAAGACAAAGAATGCCTTGCCTCTCAGGATTTGTAGGTGCTAAGAGTTCAGAAAGCAGCGATAGGTGTGAGTAAGCTCCTCCACAGTTCATGTTATCAGGCACATTATTGGCTGATATCAGGCACATTCATACACAGTCTCATTGCAGCCACAGATGCTATGAGGTCATAACTGAATTAATTTGTCATGTCCAGAAAACATTTCACAACTGTTCTTTTTGTCTTTCAGCTCTTGGACTCTTATATTCTGCTATACTCTCTTCCCTGAGCCTTGGAGTACTTAGTATTAAGTTTCCAAGTTATCGCTGAGCTATCAACTATCAATTATCACTTAGAACTAAGAACAACCATGTGTCTTTACTTTGACTGCTAATCATTGCCAAAAGAACCTTTCCTGATCAAAGCTTGGAGTAGTGTTTTTCTCTGACCTTAAACAAATACTTAGAAGGTAACTTCCAGACATTTTAGATAAACAGCAGTACTAATATCACCCCCAGGGCCCAGTACCTGTTCATTCATGGAGTTTTGACTAGATTTGTAGTAACAGGTATGAATTTTCTTTTGTGGAATGGACTTCAAATGCAAATAGAAGAGAGGTGACAACTCCTGTAACATTTGTGCCATGATTGTGCAGGAGGGCATATCTTGACTGAACCTGTAACTATTGGGGTTCTAATCTAGCTAAGACAATTCACATCTCTTCTCTCTTATCAGCTTGCATAGTTGCTCTAGCCCTATGCATGCTAGCCAATTGGGAGAAAACTTTAGTTTGATTCTAACTCGGTTTCTCTACACTTTACAACAAAGTGTATACTGTCTTCAGAAGTAGCAGCCTATCAAATAATTCTGATAGAGAAGTGAGACTAGTAGCAGGATCCTGGATCTGTTTAGGAGTTCTCCATGTCCAAAAAAGAATCATAAAGAGATATGTCATACCTGGCCCTGTGGTTTTGGTTTAATAACGCTTAACTTACAGACCTGCAGAATAGTTCCTTTCAAACTTCCTATTTTATATTTTTACTTGTATTTTTAAACTTGTTTACAATGTAGCCAATTTCCGCATATCATTTTCATGTATTATGTTCCTTTGTATGTATTATAGCATTTTCTTTATATGTTTATCACAAGATGACCATCTAGGTTGATTTCATTTCCTAGGTATTGTGAATAGAGCCACAATAAAGATTGGTAATAGGGTCCTGTGGTTATATAACCAGGTCTGGTGTATCTGGGTCAAATGGTGTTCTAGTTTGAAATTTTGAAGGAGCCTCCACACCAATCTCTCTACTGGCTGCATCAGTTGGTATACCCACTAATAGATAACATCTCAGGTAGCATATGTTGTCGATTAATTTCTTGATGACAACCATTCTGACTAGAAGAAGATGGAATCTCAATGAAGTTTTTAATATCTGCATTTCTTTGAATGTTAATGAAGTTGAACTCTTCATAAAGTGTTTACTGTCTGTTGGGAGCCGACTTTAAGCAGAAAGCAGTTAGAAAGCAGCTATCAGCTTTGCAGCCATCTTGAGCCATATACCCTGACATGAGACTTGGTTTTCAACAGCCTACAACAGCTGAAGCACACTCTGATAAATATCTTGTTTATCCCACATAGCTTGTTTTGCTGTTTAATGCCCACAGCTGCAAGGAGCATGTGGTATCCACACCTACAAGGCATTTGGTGCACATGTTATCCACATGCTATCCACGCCATACATGCCTGTAAGGCGCACGTGCTGTCCACGCCTATAAGGCTTACGTCATATCCATACCTGCAAGGCACGTGGTATCCACGCGCCTACAAGGCACGTGACAAAAGCCTATAAATACCCAGGATTTCCTTGGTGTGTGTGTGTGAGTGTGTGTGAATGGGGGTGTAGTAGTAGTAGGTGTAGTGGTGTGTGTATGGTGGAAACAGTAAAGACTACTTGACTACAGATCCTCTGGCTTGTCTCTATTCTTCGCGGCTCTTCCCCTCCTTCCCCCCACTCTCTCTCTCTTGCTAAACCCAGACCTGCAGAACAGAGCGGGCCGCTATAGTTTGGCCCCCAAACGTGGGCAAGAGTGGTCCTTTACAGTTTACAGCTCACGCTTTTACAGTTTGGTCCCAAAGGTGGGGCAGCTCGGTCTTTTACACTGTCCATCTGTCTTTCTTGTCTTGAGAATTCTTTCTTTGGATCAATGGCCCATAGTTTGACTGGGCTATTTTCTTGATATTTAGCCTTGTGAGTTCTCTCTGTTGTATACTAATCTTTTGTCAGAGGTATTACAAAGACTTTCTTCACACTGCTAATGGTTTCCTTTGCTGTGCAGAAGAACTTTAATTTTATGATGTCTAATTTCTCAGTTGGTAGCCTTATTTTCCAGGTTGCCAGAGTCCTATTCAGAATGTCTCTGTTTGTGCCTATGTTTTGAAATATAAGCTATACTTTTTCTTTTAGCAGTGTTATAGTATTTAGTCTTATGTTAAGACCTTTGATCAGTTTGGGGTCAATTTTTGAGAGATAAAGAGAGTTAAAGAGATAAAGTTCTTATATAGAGATTAATTTCTAGCTGTGTCTTGATTTCTAGTTTCCCTTAGCACAACTTATTAAAGATATTGTCTTTTCTTCATTATGAACTTTTTGGCATTTGTGTAAAAATAATATATCAGGTAGTTTTAAGTGTATGGACTTTATCTGCATCCTTTATTCTATTCAGTTTTTTTTTTTATCTAGCTTCTGTATTTGTTTCATGTGTTTTTAACAATATGTATTTGTAGCATAACTAGAAATCAGGCAGGTAACGGTTTCTTTGATTGAGGTTATTTCTGTGTATGTGTGTTGTCAAAAGTATTGAAAATCCTTAAAATGTGCTATGTCTGAATGTGTCTCCTAGGACTCCTGTATTGCAAATTTAAGTAAGCCTCAAGCTGATTGCATAAGTGGTGGGATGTAAGTCAGAAGGAGAGACTTCAGGAAAAAGATTAATAACCATATAACCACGCCTAAGGGTGCTTGCTTGCTTTGGTTCACATGTAAAAATAATGAGAAGACAGTTGTCCACAAACCAGTATATATCCACAGGCATTACCATCCTTGCTCTGGTTGCTGCAATAATAACTCTGAGAGTTAATTAATTACAAATAAATGCTTAGGCCATAAGCTTTTTTCTCATTCCCTGACCAGCTCATAACTTATATAACCAACTTATTCTCTTCTATGTGTGTCACATGGTTAGTTATCTCTCCTCAGTTTCATACACTCATCTCCTATGAGTCCCAGGGTGAAATCTCCTTGCACCTCAATCTATTCCAGAATCTTTTCTCCCTGCTGCAACTACCATCTCCTGTCTAAGGTATTAGGTCAACAGCTTTTTAGTGACAGATGTTGCTGCTTCCACATAGTGCACAAGAAATTCTGTCTACACTAGGAAATGAACCCTCAACAGATACTGAATTTATAGGTGTCTTGCTTTTGCACTTCCTGACCTTAAGAACTGGGAGAAATAAATTCCTTTTGTTGCTAAGACAAGCTGTTCATGAGTATGGACTCTACTGTGCTAGCTTAATCAAAGTAAGTCACAGCTCTCTCTGTTTTGTAATCTCTTCTTTCTTATTTTATTAGAGAATTATTTATTTGAAAATTCCATACAATGTATTTGGTCATATCCCCCTCAACTCCTAGACCTACCTCCTTTTCTCTACTCATCCAATTTTGTGTTCTCCCTCTCTCTCAATTTATGCCTGACAAGTTCAGTTGGTGTTAACATATATTCTTGGGTGTTGCCTTTTACTGAAGTATGAGCAACCACCTGAGTAGTATACCCTTAAAAAAATCATTCATGTCTTAAAATCATTGATTGTCAATAGCTCCTTAGTTTGGGGGTGGTACTTTCATACCTATCACCAGAAATAATCCAGCAGAAAGAATTAAATGGGCATGAGGTGAGTGATGAGAGGAGGTGTAGAGGAGGTAATATGGAGAAGAATGAATAAAACTAAAAATGTTTCTGAAAAATTACATGGCAAGCTATTTAAGACTAAAAATGCTTCTGAAAAATTACATGGAAAGCTATTATTATAAATGCTTCCTAAAACACACACACACACACACACACACACACACACACACACACACACACAGAGAGAGAGAGAGAGAGAGAGAGAGAGAGAGAGAGAGAGAGAGAGAGAGAGGTATAAAACGGAGTTATTCTACAAAGGGTAACGGCCTCTACTTGATAGATACAATAGACCAACAAAGTCTAGTGCCAGAAATCTACTAATTTTTTGGGGTTCTTGGTCAGTGTCTTAGCTAGGGTTTCCATTGTTGTGAAGAGTCACCATGACCAAGGCAACTTTATAAGGGATTGAATTTTATTGGAGCTGTCTTACAAGTTAATATCATCATGGAAGGAAGGATAGCAGCTTCCAGGCAGACAGGGTGCTGGAGAAGAAGCCAAGAGTTCTACATTTTTATCAGAAGGCAGTGTGGAGAAGACTGGCATCATCAGGCAGTTGGGAGGAAGCTCTCTTAAAGCCCACCCCCACAGGGACATACTTCCTTTAACAAAGCCACACCTCCTAACAATGCTACTTCCTGGGCCAAGCCTATTGAAACCACTATATTCCACTCTCAGGTTCCCATAGGCTTATTGAAACACATGACTCTATGGGGGGTCACACCTAGCCATAGCATAATGCAAAATATATTTAATCCAACTATATCAGTCTCAACAATGTTTAAATGTCCAAAGTTCAAAGTCTCTTCTGAGATTCATGCAATCTTTTAACTGTAATCTCACACAAAATCAACATAAAAAAGCAGATTACATACCTCCAACATCACAGGATATACATTACCCTTCCAAAATGTCATAGTGAGAAAAAACTGGATCAAAGCAAGTCCAAAACTTAGCTGGGAAAACTACAAACTCTGCATTTCCATCTGATTTCCAAAGCTTCATCAGATCCCCAACTCCTTTCATCTTTGTTGACTGCAACAAACTTCTTTCTCTTGGGATGGTTCCACTCCATGTTAGCAGCTTTCCTAGGCAGGTATCTCTCAACTCTGACATCTCTAACATCTTGGGGTCTCCAAGGAAACTCCAACTTTATAACTTCTTGTTCTAATATCTGGGATCCACACATGATCTTCTGGGCTTATCCAAAGGGCTTGGGTCACGTCTCTAAGCTCTGCTTTCTGTAGCACTTCAGGCTCTGGTTAGTTCCACTCCACTGCTACTGCTCTTCTTGGTGATCATCCCATGGTCATCTCACTGGAATCTCCAATTTGCTGGAGTCTTCCACTGCAATTTGGCTTCACCAGTAGCCTCTTATAGGCTCTCTTTATGGTGCCAAGCCTCAAACCTTTAGATGACCCCTTCAGTCCTGAGCTGTCAACTACAACTGAGGCTGTACCTTCACCAATGGCCTCACCTGGCCTCTCACAGTGCCAAGCCTCATCTGCTCTTCATGAGCCCTTCATGCCTTCAAACCCAGTACCACCTGGGTGATTCTTACACATTACCAAGTTAAGCTACAGCATGAGAGATAGCCTTGGCTATCTCTGGAACACACATCCTTTTGGCTCTCAGAAAACATTTCCCAGGAGATTTCACCTCAGTGACGGTAGTCTCTTTAGCTACCCATTGCTAGTTTCCTTAGTTCCAGCTAACGAGCATCAATTGTCTCAGTAGTCCCTTCTATTCTTGACTGTAAAGTCAAAGCCACGAGGCTAAAGCTGCCAGGTTCTGCTGCTTGCTTGAGCTGAAACATGGCTCCCTTGTTCTATTACATAATCACCAGCTTTCTGTTTTTCAACTCCTTTATTGCCTAAGCTTGGCTGTCCTGGAACTTGCTCTGTAGACTGACCTTGATCTCAGAGATCTGAATGATTCTATTTCCTGAATGCTAGGATTATAGGTGCATACCACCACTTCAGAACCTAAGCCTTTCTTTACCTGAAACTTGTTCTGTTCTAGGCTGGCCTTGAATTTAGAGTTCTGCTTGCCTCTGTCTGCTGGGATTAAAAGTTTGTACCAACATGTCTACACCAAAGATTTTTATTACAGTTCTTAATCAAGTTGAAAATGAAGAATAATCATCAAATCCATCCCTTAATTGCATTTAATATTCTTGAACACAGGATTTAGCTTCATTCCATTCCCCAATGTGATGCTCCTTTACTCCTTTTTTATATTTTATTTACATTTCAGATGCCATCCCCTTTCCCCATTTCCCCTCCCTAGAGAAAACCCCTATCTCATGCCCCCATTTCCTTTTTGCTTTTATACATATTTTTAAAATGTCAGTCAAAGGCTTTATAAGTTTGGTAATGCTCAATCAGAAGTGTAACCCAATGCTCAACCTAGATATATAAACTGTCTTTAACTGATGAAGACACGTGTACATCTGCCTCCATGCCCCCTCTCTTTCTCTCTCTCATCACCTTGCTTCTCCTCTCCTTCATCTTCTCTCCTTACTCCATCTCTTCCTCTCTGTGCTCCTTCCCCCTTAGCTCCTCCTACATATCACCCTTCCTGTTAAAATAACACTTTTCTCTCAAAATACAATTAGAGCATAATTATTCCTTTTTGTACCAGTGAGGTACAAGATAATCCTAATACCCAGTCCATCATTTTGTCGACTAACCAGAACCTCTGTTGTCTCTCCTAACTAAAACACTTAGTTTCGAACCTGGCTGTTTTCTTGCCTTTACAATGAATGTCAGCTGAAAACCATCCATTCAGATCTTTTCTTCAAAGTAAATAGCCAGGATTGGCTATGAGACTATAGGTCTTCAACCCCATCAGAAATCCAGAATGACTGAGTTAACTGAAATTATGGGAAGCACAAAGCATAGCTTCTAAAACTTAGCCAATCCTTTACTCTTTGAAACATACATTTTTGCATTTTTCCTGTTTAAGCTTGATATGCGTGATCAAACACTCTTCCTGAGAGTAAACCAAAAGCAGTCTATGCTGAGATTTTTTTAGACATTCTTTATCAATGCAATTAATATAAATCTCTTTAACCTAACATCCGACAGACTCTTCTGATCAGGGCAAAAAGCAGCAACACTCTTCACTAAAACACCTTAAGAACTATCTCGAGAGTTCACATCACCCTAAGCACCAGTTTCCTTCATATTCCTACTAAGACATCCCATTAAATCCCACTTAAAACATTGCATGGCTTTCTAAATCCAAAGTCCCCAAATCCACATTTGTCCAAACAAAAACATGGTCAAGCCTATCACAGCAATACTCCAGTCCCTGGTACCAACTTCTGTCTTTGTTAAGGTTTCTATTGCTGTGAAGAGACACCATAACCAAGGCAACCTTATAAGGGACAACATTTAAATGGGACTGGGTTACAGTGTCAGAGTTTCAGTCAATTATCATCATGTCAAGAAGCATGGCAGCATCTATGCAGCCATAGTGCTGGAGAAGGAGCCAAGAGTTCTACATCTTGATCAGAAGGCAGCTGGGAGAAAGTATTCTTAAAGCTCACCCCAACAGTGACACACTTCCCCCAAACAAAGCCACACCTCCTAATAGTGATACTTCCTAGGCCAATCATATTCAAACCATCACAGTCACTGAAGTTTCATAGACCCCAAGACATTGTGTATTACTGTAAGTGCTAATTATTACACTCCAGAACACACACATCTAAACACATGTACACACACACACACACACACGTGCGTGCACACACACACACACATAAACACACACACACACATAAACACACACACACACACACACACACACACACACACACACTCCTCTTAAACTTGAATCACCCTTGTGGAATAAGTGGATGAAAGACTAAAAGTGTTGGAGGCAATAGATTACTACAGGAAAAATTATTTTCTTCTGGACACAGCAGGACAGTTGCACATACAAATTTATAGTAATTCAGGATCACACTTAAGCAAGAATTAAGCAGACTCAGACTAGAAGAAATTGTCATTCCTTTTCCAAAACACTACAGTAAGTAATAAACAATTAGTTGCAGATCTAGTGATATATTTGAAAATAATAACAAAAAAATCTTAATTAAACTTACCAAGTTTTTCTCCTATGAGATATTTGATATTATTGTAAATATTTTATAATGTCTGTTGCTAGTTGAATCATGTTCTTCAACATCACAACCAAAAATATAGCAATTCAACATCAGCTCATGCATAAGTATGAACTGATTTGGAAGCAGTCTCTTGGGCTCTTTTTAGATGTAATCAAGTTAGGAAGACTTAGAATGACATTAATCACAACCCAATATGACAATGTTAAGAGAAGAGCAGACGCACAAGAAAGAGCATCTTGTAAAGATGGGTCAGCAATTAGCTGTGCTGCCATATAGAGCATTTTGGAACAATTAGAAGTAGGAAGACACAAAGAAACAGAAGCTGCAAAGAGAGCCTAGCCATGCAAATGCCTGGGGTTGGACTTGCAGTCTGCTGGGCTGGGAGAAGATAAATCTCTGTTGCCTGATGCTGCTCTATTTACTATTGCAACCTGAGGGCACTAAAGCAGAAGCTTTCCACCTAGGTGTTCAAATCTTCTTCTGCACAACAGTTACATATTTTGTCCCCAGAACAATAAACACATAGCAAACATCTGTAGCAGTCCTTTTTCCTTTGTGCCTTCTGTATAGAGTTGGTATAGAAGAGATAGTGGGACTTAAAAGACTCTGAAATAATTCTGTTTTTATTTAAATTCTCACAAGATACTTTTTTGTCAAATGGGACTGATAATTGCCTGCCTGCCATTCCTGGTATTTTGGTTTTAGCAAAACTGTGAGTTAATGACTAGGCAGTCTCATTTAACGTTCTGTTAAATATCCATGTATTCTTACAAGTCAGACTGTATGTTGATGTATTCATGTAAAATGTGAGAAAGACATGGGTAAAATATAACATATAGTTGCCGAACTTATGGAAGTAAATGGAAAAACCTGCCTCTGTCAAAATGAAATTCTTCCAGAATAGTATAATCCCAAGGGAATTCTGGCAGACTCATAGTTACAAGTAAATTGTCTTTTTTTTTTTTTGCATAGATTTAACAATAGTAAAATAAAAAAATTAATGAATAACCTGGAAAAATAAATTCCCATCTCTAGTATACTATTTATTGTCTTGTCGATTTATTCCCTAAAAGTGTCCCTGAAACCCTTTTGTGCCAACCTTCCCCTTCATCCAGACATCTGTTACAGCACTCCACATTTCCTATGTGCTTGCCTATATGTGTTTCTCGTCAGGCAAAAGTATAATTCTTAGGGACAAAACCATAGCTAAGTTCTTTGACTGTTCATTAATTGGGATGCTTAGCACCTTTTAAAACATCTTAAAGTTTTAATGGATGAACAAACAGTAACATGTTTTTTTTTTCTAATTCATTGCTCATTTTTGAAACTTAAGAATGTTAAAACAAAAGACTCCCATGTTTACTCTGAAGCACCGAATATGGATATTTTAAAAACTTACATTCTCAAGATTAGGAAATACCATAGGAACTTGAATTTGTAACTTATTTTATAGCTTCTATTACCCTTAAGAGTCAGAATTCTGTTGGTGATTTTTAGGGATAGGACTTTCAAGATAAGAGCTACCTGGAGATATTATTTTATGACATATATTTGTTTTCTTTTACTTTTTTTCATTTTTGCTGTGTTCTTGTTTTGTTACAGTTTTAATTTAATGCTATGACTTTTTGCTTATTAGTAAGTCAAATAAATCATAATTTCTCCTGTTATTTTATGGATTTGAGAAGTTAACTTTCCTTAACCTAATGAAGAAAATTCTTTTTTGTGAAGTAAGATTAGGAAGATTAAACATTTCTAAAACAACACTCATTTTCAGAAACATGTTCTTCCTTCACTTCAGTCTAACCAACAGGGTGAGACGTGATTCAATGTACTCTATTGTATTGCAGCTTTCAGGGACATTGATACAGAGATGTAGATGATGGTAAAGACACTGGCAGGTATGATGTGTAGCAGGACAGGGAGAACGGTTGTTGGAAAAGCATAACAACATCCCCAACTCCTGTTTAGACTACATATTTGTGGGAAGAATATTAAGAAATGCAGCAACCCCAAGGCAAAAACACCAGCAGCTGTTTTCCCAGGGTTTTTCCTATCCTAACTCAAAATTAATAAGATTATTATGTCTAAGTACTTCGTAGAAATTTATGAGGATACATTATTCTTATTTTCATCACCATTATTGGTGGTGTTATGTTTGAATCTATTGGAGTAATGAATATTCATATTGCCATTTGTCACTAAGGTTTCCTGTTTATCTGACTGCCAAATACTGTATAATGAGGAGCACCTAGCTCAAGGCCAAGACAGGAAGCAAAAGACATTAAGGAGCACAGAGAGAATTTAATTTACGATTCTCTGTCTGGGCTTTAAGTGACACATAGCTCCATTGCTACATGAGTTGGCATTGACTTTGATGCACTGCTACCCTCCTGGAAACAATCTTGGAGCAAATGCTTATCTGAAATTGAAATCATTTGGCAAAATCAAGTTTTGGTTGTAGAAGCGTCATGTTCCTATTGTGTGTATATTTTTGTACATTTCGCTCAACTCAAAGACTGGGGAATGAATGATAACATTTTAAACTGCTTTTTTTTTTTTAATACTGCCTTTACAGTCTGCAACTTTTGGGGTGGATCACTCATTAATTTCAGTTTTCTCCAGGTGAAATTCACAATATTTTAGAGTGACTTACTTGGTGAATATGTGACACCTGTTCACCTAAGACATACATCCACATGCTTTGTCCAATGCTAGCACATCTGCATTCTCACAAAGACTTAGGAAATACAGCATAACTCCAGGTGACATGTATTCACACCAGTATTATTTAAGTGGCAATCTGTTACTTTCCCCCCCCCACCCCTGAGACAGGGTTTCTCTGTGTAGTCCTGGCTATCCTGGAACTCACTCTGTAGACCATGCTGGCCTCGAACTCAGAAATCCGCCTGCCTCTGCCTCCCAAGTGCTGGGATTAAAGGTGTGCCACCACTGCCCGGCAATCTGTTACATTTTTAACATTAATCAATACTGTATAACCCTGAGTTTGTAATTTGGTTTATAGCCCTCTGCAGCCTTTATCTTATTTCATTATAAATTATGATATAAAATCCTCATGGTCTAAGAGATAGCCATTAATCACATGTGAATAAATTTAAAATAGAATAATCCTAACCAAATTTTACTTTTTCAATGACAGAAGACACATTTCAACTTTTCAAAAACCATTAGCAAATACAGAAATGCCAATTATTCCAGAAAGTGTCAACAGATAATGCTAGCATTAATGATTGGTTTCCAAAATATGATTCATGAACAAGAGCAATAAACAGTAACATCAGGAGAAACAACTTGCAAAGAAAGCTGAGTCTCTGGAACTGCTGTGTACCAACTGTTTTAGAATCATAATTCAGTATCAATGTCCCTCCCCCAGTCTATGCATACAAAAGCTGAAACTGTAGTGGTTAAGTCAGATATCTCAGTATAATTTCAGATAGAAAAATCAATTTGAGTCTAAAATAGTTCAATAAACTCATAATTTTGGTAGGTCTGTGACAAATATTAAAAAAATAAAAACCTAAAGGTAGTTTTTACTTAGTAAAAATTGTTTTACTGTAGTAAATTTGAAAATAAGACTATTGCACAAACAGATTGGGTAGTCATTCAAATATTTGCCCACTCAGCAATTCTGTAAGAGGTTCTTATCCTTATTTCTCACATAGAGCTTTGTCATTCAGAGAGAAATCTCTCTAATGCTTAGAGGAAGAAGTGGCATGTTATTGAGGTTTAGTCTTTTGTTATGTATTCTAATGCTACATGCTGGCCCCCAAGGCCTGGTAGCCCCCAGGGACAAGAGAATCTGCACATACACTAAATGATGCTGTGTGACCTTGCTCTTTAATGTAAAACTTGGTTGAATAAAGATGCCAACAGCTTATAACTGGGCAGAAGAGAGACAGGTGAGGTTTCAGTTCCAGGTTTGGGGTCTGAAGCAGGACCGTGGGGGAAAGAAGGGAGAAGAGAAGAAGATGAAGACAGAAGACACCATGGGTTTAGTAATCTTGAAAACATGGCCATGAGGGCTGGCCAACTGAAGTTAAGAGCAGCCCAGAGGGAACACAGCAAGTCATATTGTGGGATATTGACAGGGAAGTAGACATAATAGGCTAGAGGGTAGATATCTGCCCAGCTTCAGTGATGATTAAGGCTTATTATAAATATAAAAATTTTGTGTCTTTTATCTGGAAACTTAATGATCAAGGTGGAGTAGAAACCTGTAACTGATATGAAATGTTTAATACAACAATATATTATACTTTAAGCTAGATAGAACATGTCTAAGAATGCATTAAATTCTCTAGTTTACAACTTTGTGTTTTTACCATTAGATATCTGCATTTTACATAAGACACAGAGAATCCTAAAATTCAAGGAATTATTGTTGACATTTTTTGTGGTTGTGAGTGTGTGGTTTTCATTTTTTAATACTAAAATTGATTTATTGAAAGGCTACTTCATCTTGGCTTCAGTCTTATTCTTCAAGATGACAATAGTTCTATTTACTTGTGTGAATGTTTAATAATTCTGCATTCTTATCCTACTGAACAGACTTCTTATCTGGAGTCATATTTCTGAGAATAAACGATGACTTTTTGTACGTTTGTGTTTTGGATGAATTTTAGCTGATCTGCTCAGATTCCATAGCTCTTTGTTAACCTCCCTTCTAACTGTGCACATGTGCAGTCAGTGAAACATTTATTATGTTTAGTAATTGCATGATATACTAAGCATTGGCTTGCCATTAACTAGGCTGGGCTTAATTAAGCAGAATTTTAAGCTGAGTCTATGAAAATTAACTGTTAAGGTTTGAATGTAGTAATGTTAAATTTGCATTGGCTCACTAGTCACCAGTGATTGATTAAGGTTGTCCTTGAGCTGTAAAGACTATGAATCACTTTTATCACTGTGGTTTTTCTTTTTAAAGTTTATATATATATATGTTGTAGATAGCCCCAGCCTCGAGTTTTGATGTTAGTTCCACTCTGCTGGAAGGGGCTGCAAAGGAGGAGTGAATCTTATAAACCTTCTGTCCAACTGAATTTGTAAAATAAAGGCTAGAGCCAGTGATTGGGCAGTAGAAGGGGAGGTGGAGAAAAAGGCTTAGAGGAGGAGTTGGAAGGGGAGGAGTCAGAAAAGGAAGTTGAGGAGAGAGAGAGGTGATGGAGGAGCCAGAGGTGGAAGGACAATGGAGGAGAGCCAGAGGTGGAAGGACAATGGAGGAGAAGAACATGGCCTAGAAAAACCGCAAGTTGTAAGGGATTTCATAGCTGAGGAATAGAGTAGTGCAAAGGTAAATCTGCCAAATCTAGGCTTGCAATTTATAATTTATAACCATAAATATTGAGTTGTGTTTTCTTTGACCTGACTTATTTGGGACGGAGATTTACCACTATATATATATATATATATATATATATATATATATATATATATATAT